>OX393576.1:31630134-32230134 GCA_947652605.1 Elmis aenea | reverse complement strand
AGATAAAATTAACGCAGATCCCAATTTGTTGCCAAATTTAACTTTGGGTTTAGAAATCCGTGACGAATGTTGGTACGCCCCAGTAGCTCTCCAACAGAGCATCGAGTTAATAAGAGACGCTATTATGCCCTCTGCACCATCTCCAGGTTCTTGCCCTAAATTTACGGAGACCAGATCACAGTATGCTGAGTCAAGAGGTCCCTTAATAGGCGTAATTGGTCCCGGATCTAGTTCAGTTGCTATTCAAGTACAAAATCTTCTACAACTCTTTCATATTCCCCAAGTCGGTTATTCCACTACTTCGAGAGATTTATCTGATAAAAGTAGATTTAATTACTTTTTAAGAGTTGTTCCTTCAGATTATTATCAAGCACAAGTCATTTTGGATGTTGTACGATCCCTTGGATGGACTTACGTATCAGTCGTTAACACGGATGGTAAGTTTAACATTTTTATTAACACACTGCGATAAACGTACTAAAATGTCTACTGCCAAAGTAGGGCTCATAACATGCAATTTATTGCTACAATCAAATTATGTATAATGTTACCGGTAAAGCGCATGCTCCTACCTACTACAAATAGTTAAAATTTAAAATATTACATATTATCTAGCTATTCCATAGAATACCGGCTGCGATCGGTGAAGTGTGTATCGATTTTTTTTTGCGTAAAATACGAATGCTACCTTCACAAATACCTAAAATAATTCTGTTTACATAGACACATAGAGGATTAGATTAAAAGTTGGTTGAAGCTTTTATTAATAAAATAGTCTGCTGAAATATATCTAGTTCCTTAAGTTTTAATCTTCGGCCTTTATCTATTTATTTAATACTTTATTTTGTACAATCACATTAATTTTTATAATAACTAGGTTTTGTATACAATAACTGGTTAAAGTATTGAATAATATTAATATTTTATAGTTTAACTATTAAGAACCGGTATTTCATGAAATACCTAGGTATTAGGTACATGTAACATATAGGTACATTCCTGCGATATTCTTTAAGTTTAGTTAATGATATCTGCAAAACATCTAACTAAAATATATAATTCACGAAAACAAGGTATAATCAAATTTGATGTTCAGTATCGGTTTTTTTTAAATGTTTTTATAAATATTTTTTAAAATGAATTAGTAACGCTTAATGTGAAAATTGTGCATAAAATGAAACTAATAACAAAATTTATTTGTATTACGTTTTCACGCACAAATTATATTAATTTCATTCTCTATGACGATGAAACCGTCAGAGATAAAATCGAAATTCCTTTATTCACCAATGCGCGTATCCTATGCAAGTAAGTGGGTACTCACTTAACTGCAAGCTTAACAAGCATGCATGGTCAATCTTTTTGTACAAGCTTGCTTGAGTGTCTGTACGATAATTTTGCGCAAGCATTTTGACTGTACAAGCGGCTTGAAGATTGATATACTTTTGATTATGCATGCTTGAACAAGCCACAACACGGGTGCAAGCAAATCGGAAGGTGTATACCAAGGATCTACAACTTTGTACAAGCGAACGTGAGTCGCGAGTGAGCTTTGTTTGTGTTAACATAATTGCGTCATGTCTAACGATTTGAAAAAAGTCAACCGTGAATTGCTTGAAGATTTTATTCGTACATACCAAAGTCAGCCATGTCTTTCAGCGCCTTGTAAATAGCATGGCAGGTTTCAGGAACTGTAACAGTGCCTGTAGTGAAATGTGAAATTATGGTTAAGTATTTGAGGTCTTCATAACTTCGTCCAGTCGCGAGAAATCGCAATGTTGCTGTTAATCTTTCGTGGTGTGATATAGCTTCTCTCATACTCATTCTTTTTCATCAAAGGTGTTATGAGTGACAAAACCTTCAAATAAGTTTCTTCATTCATTCTGAGATAGTTATGCCAATCACGCGGATATATCTTCAACTCACTCAGTAAGTTATTGTGGGAATAGGTTTTCCTTTTCATAAACCAGTCTACATCACACATCACGTTTCTCCTTTTGCGTGTTTCTCTTGTACAAAAGGAAAAAGCAGCCAAAGCGAGCGCATCGTCGTCCGAGCTTGTGCCCCCTGTGTACCCACCTTAACATAAGTCAAGTTTTTGAAAATATTTTTAACGTTTTCGGGAAAAAAACGTGGAAAACTAGACCTCCGTAAAAGCGCTATGGTTTGAGAAATTGTGGTATATCTGTTATCATAAATAATAAAAATAATGTAATTTATCTAGCGATTTGCAAATTTTGTTTACATTTTATAGCTTACGCCTATCTCTGTATACAGGGTGTTTTTTAAGTATTGCAAAAAAAAAAACGGAAGACGATTCCTTATCAAAAATTAAGGGGGGTTTCCATATAAAGTTTTTTTCTTAGACGTCTCCTTTCGGAGTTACACCCCCTTAAAGGGGAGCGGTAATATGAGGTTTTTATTTTATATCTCAAATTTGTATATAGGTAGGTATGTAAGATAATGATATTTGGTAGATGTTTTATAATTATTAAAAGGTTTCCCATAATAATATTTTCATTCATCTCCCACCTTCACAGTCACAAGGGGCTCTAAAGTGCAACCCCTGTTGGATTTTTTTAACAGGACTTTTTGGTGGGTTGAAATTTTGCAATTTGGATAAATTTGTTGAAAGCTTGATTTATTTAGAAACTGCTTTTATTCTATAGTTTTTCTCGTAAAACCTACCGTTTTTGAGTAAAAAATAAAATAAGTAAACATGAACCATCAAATATTCCAATAAATAAACTGGTGTGGCCACCAAATCACTTTCGCCATATATATATAATTATATATCTATTGTATTTATATCCGTATGTGTATTTGTGTATTAGTGGGTGTAAAAATGTTAAAATGCCGCTCCAGGCGCTCTACCTAACCTCATTTTTGTAAGTTACGTCTGTCAACGACATAAATAACGTCTGTCAAAATGACGTTCCATGCGAATGTTCATGAATATGAATAACCACAGCATTCTCAAAAAGATATTTTCAAAATTTAAAAACATCATAACTTTTTTCACAGAAGTTCAAGAAAATTGACACCAATAGCATTTTACTAAGAAAAATGAACTCGTTAACATACTAAAATTTGAAAAAAATTGTTGGAGCCGTTTTCGAGAAAAATTTTCAAAATTTTGAATTTTTTAAATAATTTTGTAATTTTAAATATTACCAAAAAAAGTTATTGGGGTTTTTAATAGACCTTAACATAGACTACAATCCTGCACAATCAGAATTTTTTTATCTATCACTGTTTTTATTTAATTTAGGGTTGTCGTTTCAACTCAAACACCCTGTATATTATTTATTGTTTGAAAAATTAAACATTTGCACGCACTTTGTAGAATACTTGTAAAGGCTCTATCGAAAAATACTATAAAAAATTTATATTTTTAACGTCTGGCACATACACACACACACATCATATCACACCCACACGAAAATAGTCAAAACGGATTCAGGGGACCTCAAAACGTGTATATCCGTCAAAATCTGGAATTCGAAAATTTTCGCGATCACTATACTTTCTTCATACCACGTATGGCGAAAGTAAAAACGATTCATTTTAGTGATTGCCATGGTTTGTTTATGTTCATATTGGGTAGAATTGATGGGTGTAATTTATTTTGACGTTTACGCGGCGACAACGTTAAAACGCCCGTCAATTCTATCCAATATGAACATAAACAAACCATGGTAACCACCAAAACGAATAGTTTTATACTGGAATATTTGATGGTTCATGTTTACTTATTTTATTTTTTACTTAAAAACTGTAAGCTTTTTGAAAAAAATAAAAAAGTTTCTAAATAAATCAAGCTTTAAAAAAATATCTTAATTGCAAAATTTCAACCCACCGTAAAATTCTGATAAAAGACCAACAGGGGTCGCACTTTTCAGCCCCTCGTGAAAGTGGTAGATGATTGAAAATATTACTATGGGAAACCTTTTAATAAGTATAAAACCTCTACCAAATATCATTCTCCTATATTTATCCTTTGAGAAGTAAAATAAAAGCCTAATTTTGCCGCTCCCCTTTAAGGGGGAGTAACCGCCAAAGGAGACGTCTAAGGAAAACATTTTATATAAATTTCTATATAATTTTTTTGCAATACTTAAGAAACGCCCTGTACATAAAAATAAAAAAAATTCCTTCATATAACTACTGAGCTTACGTCTAAACTCTAAACCTTTCAATATTAGTTTCATGTTTAAGTTCGCTTGTTAGATCGTTATAAAATTTCAGTTCTTTAGAAAATAGAGAATTTTGAGTGTAATATAAATAAATCTTTGCGATTTGCGCAGGCGTTTGATATAGAAGAAAAACCTCTCTAAGGATCTCGTTTTTCGCGTTTTCCTTCGAAACCATTAAAGATATTTTTAAAAACTTTGCACCATAGGTATACTTGCAAAAGATGCGCAAAGAGAAATTTCGTTTTTGTATGTCTGATGTTTCATGACCAACGGGATCGCAAAAATGACCTTTATTTTCCAATTCTTAAGTTTTCTTCCTATTTTTGCTGTGTAAATCTGTATATCTCTGCAAAACATTTATTTTTGATGTTCTTGATGCAATAAATAAGTCTTGATCATATTCTAGCGACATATCGTGATTCGTGACCATCCCTTGTCACAGTTACTATGGATGTAAACATTTAAAAAAATAATCTCGATTTAATTGACCTCGTTACTATTAAAATCAGCATCTCCAATATACTACACACTATGAACGGTTCTAGTTTCCGTAAAACAAAGAACGTTTTAAGCCCTATTTTCCTTTATTGTAAGCTTTTGTACCAGCTTAATTAGGGCTGCGTTATGCATTGCAGAGTTACTAATTATTAAATACAACATATCTAGGAGGCTTATTACTGTCTTATTTAAGATGTAGCGTTGAAATTAACAGATTATTTATTACCTGAGTTGTACGGGTAAATTTATTATGGTAATTTAAGTCTTGAATGCATTTTCATCGGTCCAAGCTGCACCTATTTATTGTGTTAGGCAATTGGATTGAACATATACATTTTATTAATAATTTCGTTGAAGTTATTTTACCTTCAAAATGAAATTTCGAAACTCCATACCACGTTGACCATACTTCTGAGCACGTGTTCTTATTTGTAATAAACAAATTTCATTTTTGCGTTTCGTTTCTAGTTTCCACAGATTCGTACATATAAAAAAGAGTGTACGGTTTAAGGATTAAACACTTTTAAATTACTTGTTTGCAGTCCACTTTCAACAATATCTTTTCGTAGATAAGTAGAAGTATAGCTTTAATTGTAATATTCTTGCATATTCTTTGTTTGGTTATTTCTAAACTGCAGTTTTTAGGTCGAGTGCGTACTAAAATGAATTCTCATGTATTTAATTGCCTGTTGTTCAAGGATTGCACTGAATAAAATAACTTATCATTATTATTTCACGTATTTGATCAACCCTCTTGCAATTGAAAATTTTATTTATGCATTTTGATTGATTCGATGCTAGCGTATTAGGGTTTGGCGTATACTATACTTTTTAAAGCTGCTAACTGCTTAACTTCAAAAAACGTACCAATTTAACTTACGTGGTTAGATGGTAACGAATTATCCACAAATTATTAAAACAAAGTGGGTCGTAGTACACTTCGCTGTAGCAAATCAGATTAAATATTTAATTTATTTAAAGTTATGCTTACTTTTAATTTCTGCAGTTGTTTAAAAATTAGGGCAATCTACCAGTGGCGTAGCGAGGGTAAACGGCGCCCGGGGCATATTATTTTTTTGCACCCCCCTCTGTCGTATTTTTATTGAAGTTTGTTAGTTTCAAGGAAAATAATGTTGTATTATTTATTCAAATACACTGTAATGAAAATGAGAACAAATTTTAAAATTATATTGGCATTTTAGTGTTCTGGCTTTAAATTAGTGAAATAAACGCAATAATATTTTGTCTTCGCGGCGCCCCCCCCCCCCAAGAGGCGCCCGGGGCATCGATACCCCCCTTGCCCCCCGTCGCTCCGCCCCTGCAATCTACACACCTACAGAATGGACTCCAAATGTATTAGCCCAATCTGTAATAATTCTTTTGGAAGATAACTCCAGCTTCTTAATAAATTACAAATTATATTTTTAATATTAACTGAGGTTTTAGCAAAAAGTAGTTTTGTAATTTTCATGACAAACTTAATTATTGAATAATTAGTTGTAATTTATTTAAAAGTTGTGTCCGGTATTATTCTTGATTTTTTTTGGGTAGCTCGACTTGACCAACAATGTAGAACTTGGTTGTTTTTTTTGTCAAGGTAGCTTTTAATGGCATCCAAAGGCGAAATGAAGGGTAAATGTAATGTGCATGAGTCTTACCACTCCTGTCTTGGGTTTCACATCTAAGGGGGCCCTGCACTTTATGTGACTTTGCGCATCGTGGACACCAAAGATTATTAAGATAACTGTAAAATATTAAGAATTAAACCAAATAACCATGAATGATGCAATAAATTTTTCTTGGTGTCCCTCGACCCCTAGATTTTGTAGGATATCCCAGGCCAACATCAACAAATTTTCAAATGGTCAAAAAAAGTGTAGTCTGGCGTTGTTTTCTTAAATCATTGAACAAATAGGTATCATTAATTTGTTATAGATTTCTTTGTTTTAATTTGCTTTTTCAGAGGAATTTAAAATGCTTGTCACACATAGCAAAACTTTCTTCGGATGCAGACCTGTCTTAGATTGCAATCGCAGCTATTCTCGCTTGTTTTATAATTTAAAAAAAATTAGATGATTATTTGTTTGTCATTCATTACTAATCGTTTCGACAGTAGTTTCTTTTACATTTTAAATCAAGTCCACTAAATTTTCTTTGCTTTTTTTTAAATCCTAGCGATTCACCAAGCCGCGGTTTTGTTAATGGCTAACAATATTTAGTGTGGTGTGATGCTGGTATTATAGAAACATTTAATGAACGTAAAATAAACGATGTCTCATTTAAATATTCATTGTTAATTGCATAATACATTAATACATTCTTTTTTGACCTCATAATGTAATTAACGAAATTAAGGAGATTCCAATACAATATTGGTATAAAAATTATCACACGAACTAACAAAACAATATCATTATACAGGGTGTCCAGTTTAAAATGAAGAGTACATGGGTATCTCGGAAACCGTTAGAAATACAAAATAGGTTAAATGGGGAAAAAGTTGCGCAATTACATGCGTAGCAATAATACAGTTTTTCATTTTCAATAATTCATCCTGTTACGTAGTACCACCATGAAAACGAAAAATGTACATTTTCTTAAAACCTCCATCCGTATGTTTAACCTAGGGAAAATATGAAAATTTGCAAAATTAAGGTTTCACCACAGTAGGCCTTGGTGTCCTGATTAAACAATTGCAACGACTATTTCTAACAACTGTCAAATAATACATATTTTTCTGTAGTGCAAACCTGTTAGTGATTTCCAAGGTTTCAATGGATCGTTTTTCAAACAAACATAAATGTGAAATGTTGGAGTGCTTTATTCTCTGTAGGAGAAATGATATTATGGCTGCAGAAATGTATTTCAATAAATACCCGTAAAGACGTCAGCTAGGTAAACGCTTGTTTCGGCGATCCCGTGATAACTTAATAAATAATGGGAGCTTTGTTAAGTCGAAAAGAAACCAGTGCACGGATTAAAATAAGGTAATTTTCAAAATGGTGATCAGATGAGAAGAATGGAATTTTGTCGATGGTTCATCAGAAAACATAAAGTCTGATGTCTTTCCAGGTATTTATTAAAATACATTTCTGCGCCATAATATCATTTCTCCTACATAGAATAAAGCACTCCAACATTTCATATTTATGCTTATTTGAAAAACGTCCATTGAAAACTTGGAAATCACTAACTTGTTAACTTGTTTGGACCACAGAAAAATATGTATTATTTGACAGTTGTTAGAAATAGTCGTTGCAAATGTTTAATCACGACACCAAGGCCTACTGTGATGAAACCTTAATTTTGCAAATTTTTATATTTCCCCTAGGTTAAACATACGGATGCTTTACATGATTGAAAAGCATTTGTTATGGAGATTTGAAAAATGCAAAAATCCAATATGGCGTCCATCAGAAAAACAAAAGTTAGGTATGACCACGCGAAACATAGTAGGTCTAGAATGTTTTTAATGTCATTTTTAAAATCCTTATTAGTTACTTATCCGATCCTGAAAATTTGGCGCACAAATCTTTTCAAATAAAGGTAATATGAGGTTTTAAGAAAATGTACATTTTTCGTTTTCATGGTGGTGCTACGTAACAGGATGAATTACTGAAAATGTAAAACTGGATTATTGCTACGCATATAATTGCGCAACTTTTTCCCCATCTAACCGATTTTGTATTTCTAACGGTTTTCGATGTACTTCATTTTAAACTGGACACCCTACCCTGTATACGTAAAAATCATGCCAAACAAATTATAATAAATCACATGAAGATATTAGGCATCTTTTTCAATATTCTATGATGCTATGATAAATAAAAAATTAGAATGAAAGTATAGTATACGTGTTTTGTTTATTTTTATAAATTTTGTTGGCGCTATAACTCTTTCAATTTTATAAATAATCATGTTACCGAGCTCGATGACTGGTTGTGTGAATAATCTTATGGGCATTTGGGAGGTTGTGTGTCATTGTAGGGGTTTCAGGTGGTTTTCTCTATGCAGGGGTCCCACTCTACGGCCTGTGGGCCTGACCTACGCCAGGGCATTTTATACGGACCACCCACCAGTGCCCGAGAACAAATCTTTGTTAAAAATAAAAAATTATGAATTTACCGCATTGCATAGTGACCTGAGAAAAAAATATCTTATGCATAATATATCTGCATAAATGAATAAAATACTTGAATTACCAAAACAATTATCACTCTCGAATGAAATTATTTTTTATACGTAGTATTAAACTCACAACTAAATATGTTACAGTACTTTTTCACTATTGAACCCCCTGACTTACAAAATGTAGAGGTACATGAGCAATCCGGGTATTATTTGATCATATCACGTAAATGACTAGTTTTATTAGAAAGAAAATTATTGCAGTTGTTATAAAAATATGTTTTATTTGATTTTTGAGTAATTACAGTACTACATTTCTGTCAAAGAGGTCAGGAGCCGATGGTTTAAAAAAAGTAAAATAAAACGTTAACTTTAGTAGTACTTTTTCGAAATCGTACCCCTTTGCAAGCAAGCACTTGTGTTTTTCTCTCCACAATGATTATAGAGTAGACTGTTATTTCATTTTTGGTATGTATCAGATTTGTTGTTTATCGTTTTTTTAATTAATTAATAAGGCCCGCGCTATTCTTTTATAAAGGGCATGTGGCCCGCGGTCCAAAAAGGTTGGCGACCCTTGCTCTATTATAGTTAGGCAAGTGCTGTACTTCAACCTACCCACTCCTTCCACCCCGCTCCCCCCGAATTCGATGGGTCTTGGCAGTGAATTTATGCATAATTTAAATAAAATATTTAAAAAAGTAATCATGTCAGTGAAAAACAAGTACCTAACTCCTCGAAAACCATTTTTGTTAAAAAAACAATTTGTATTATAAATTAAAGACAGAAAACGTAATCAACAATTGACGATCAAGTACCACTTGATAGCGGCAATTTTTTCCCATAATTTTTCCACTTTTCATATAGAATCTAATCTACATGTAAGAGTAATTTATTGGGTGCTTTATGTACAATTTGTATCATTTAACCAACTTTACAAACGTTATAATTTCTGAAATTTTCACGGTAGGCAAATTACTTTGAACAAACTGAACCACTGTTTTATTATTAATTAATTAAACTCCTAATTTATGTGATTAACTTAAATGCGTTAATAACGCGTTTTTGTTAAGTGAGATGTTACGTGGCAGACTAACTCTCAAATGTGTTGTTCCATATTGTAAAATTAATGAAACAAAGCGTACTTACCACGTTACCGTAACGCAAATAATTTTTTTTGTTTACATTTTCAGAGAACTATGGCCAATCTGGAATGCAAGCATTTAGAGAGTTGGCGGAAGAAGCGGACGTCTGCATAGCACGCGAAGATTCCGTTTTAAGCAATGCTCCTTTTGAAGTTTTTGATAAAGTTATTCTTAACCTAAGCCAAGATAAAAATGCCCGCGTCGTTGTTTGTTTTTGTGAAGGATTTACGGTTCGTGGACTTTTAATGGCCATTAGAAGACTAAATATGACAAATCAATTCTTCATCATTGGCAGGTATGTAAGGTATTAATATCTTGCCTTCGATGTATTTCTAACGTTAGTGATTAAACTTTTTCAAATATTTTATTAACGACATATTTTTATACCTCTTTCGTTTTCCTTGCGTTCATTTAATGAATATAATTGGGTTTATTCTCTTTGTGTTTTAAATCCCATTAAAGTTTTATTTCATGCTTAATAATGCTAACAGAATTTATTAATTCTTAAAACAAAATACGTTTTAATGCACCGGGTATCTTTAATACAGGATGTCTATTAAATGTGTGCCGTAAATTTAGCTATAGTCAGAAATAAAATTAAACAAAAAAGTCGTACAACGTTTCGTCACAAAAATACGCAACCTTTATAGTATATACAGGGTGTCCCAAATTCCAGTAAATGCATGGGGATCTCGCTTATCTTAAGAGCTACGAGGTCGGTTAAATTAGGGCAAAGTTGCGAAATTAGATGCTCATTAATAATCCAAAGAGAAATTGGAAATATCTCTAACGGTATCCGAGATAATTAGGAAAAACTGGAAATACGATTTTTGAAAATCGTCTATAACTCCTTTGGAGTATGAAATATTTTAAACGTGTAAAGACATTGCCCACGCAACTTTTCAAGCCGAATCGAATAGTGGTCACAAATTTTTTCTAGATTGATTAGTTTTTGTTTTATGACAACCAACTTTATTTTTTCTTATGGGCGCAATATTTGCTATTTACATAATCAAATAGCATTTATTTTTCTGAATCCATTGATGTATCACACATGGTATTTTACTTTTTCTTTCACTGTCAAATTTCAAAAAATACGTTTTAAACAATAACCATTATAAATCAGGTTGGCCGGTCATTGTAGTTTAGGTTGTTTCCATGACAACCGATCAACAAACTAAAAATTTTGAAGGCCTGTTAGTCGTAAAAATGAACTTTAATAACGAAGAAAAACGCGATATGCTGCCCATAAGAAAAAACAAAGTTGGTTGTATAAAACAAAAACGAATCGACCTAGGAAAAATTTGTGACCACCATCCGATTCGGCTTAAAAAATTGCTTGGGCAACTTTTTTACACATTTAAAATATTTTAAACTCCAAAGAAGTTATAAACGATTTTCAAACATGGACTTTCCAGTTTTTCCTAATTTTCTTTGATACCGTTTGAGATATTTCCAATTTCTCTTCAGATTATCAATAAGCATCGAATTTAGAAACTTTGCCCTAATTTAACCGACCTCGTAGCTCTTAAGATAAGCGAGATCCCCATGCATTTACTCGAATTTGGGACACCCTGTATATAGGGTGTTTCATAATTGAATGCTGACCCTTAAGGGTATTATTCCTTGGTTGATTTTAAGAAAAAAAGTTCATATCAATGTAGGTCCGCAACCGCCGTATTTTTGAGATACAGGGTGTTAAAAGTTGAAAAAAATATCGGTTTTTTCGTAATATCTTTGATACAGCTTTAGATATTTTTTTGAATTTTAGTAGGTACTAACTAGGCATAAAAACACATCTTTTTCAGAAAAAAAAGTTGTTCTATTTCTATCAATGGCGTCCGTACTAATATGTCCTTGAATATTTTTAATGAAAAAAATGATACGCCACTGTTTTTTTTTTCAAAGTAAATGTTATTTTTATAATTTTGCTTTATCTCTTAGCAAAAATGGCCTCTTGACTTTTTTTGTCCGACGAACGGTTTTCGAGTAAAAATATAAAAGGCTATTAGGTACTCTTGAAGAGTAAAAGAGTACATTTCACTTTAGTTTTTAATTTTTAATAATCAAGTAAATACATTCAAGGACATGTTAGTACGGACGCCATTGGTAAAATCAGAACAATTTTTTTTTCTGAAAAAAAAATGTTTTTTTTATACCTAGTCAGTACAGTACCTACCTACTAAAATTCAAAAAAAACCTTGTATCTCAAAAATACGGCGGTTGCGGACCTACATTGATATGAACTTTTTTTCTTAAAATCATCCAAGGAATAACACCCTTAAGGGTCAGCATTCGATTATGAAATACCCGTATAGTACAGTATATTTACAACCACATTTTTCGTTAATTTGGCTTCTATTAGGTCAAATATCTAGTTTTTGACTTAACCTTAAGGGGTATGTACAGGGTGAATCAGTTTGACTGTCGCACCCCTGTAACTTTGTTATTTTAAGAGAAACCCCCTATAAACCTTATATTTTTGAAAATCGTGGAAAATTCTTTATCGAATGACGTTCAAATGTTTTTTCTACCATGAAATATGTCAGACTGGCGATAGTCAACTTTTTTTTTTAATGACATGGTTTACTTTTTTTATTGATTTCGATAGAGAATTAAATTCTAAATTCGACAGTGTATTAAAAAAATAATCATACAATGGAAAAGGTTTGAGAAAAATCAGTTTAAAAGTTATTTATTATTTTTCAACAAAAACGTTGTATTGTATTAAACAAAACACGATCGCTATAGTAATTGACATTTTATTACTGGCCTAGTTGGGTCTTATTATTTTTCGACACCCCTTACAACATTTTCCAGCATCATTGGATTAAATGAAATGTATTAACCTTAAAACCCCGCGCCAGGCATTCTAAATAACTTCATTTTTGTAAATGACGTCTATCAAAATGACTTTTCATGCAAGTAAAGAATCGTAGGAGCCACTTTTAAGGAAAAATCGTTATTTTATATAATTTCGTAATCTTATTAAGATTTATTGTAGACCCCAACATGAACTACATATCTAAATAAACGAAGCATTTTTATCGATTACGTTTTATTGTAATTTTGGATTATTGTTAATGTTTAAGCACTTTATTTATTAGTTATTATTTTAAAAATCAGCTAAATACACGCACGTTGTAATATACTTTTTTCGGCGTCTATCCAGAAAATCAGTTGGTTCTGATCAATTTTTAGGCTGGAAACTATATCTTTACGGGCCTAGCCAGAAAGTAACTGGTTGCCATGGCAATAAGTTGTCTTTACCGGCCTAGGCCGAAAAGCAGCTGGTTGCCATGGTGATGAGTTGTTTTGTTGATTTGCGCTGTCAAACAAGCGTCATTTTACCACCAAGAGATTTTTCACTTGTAGTTTGTTAAGTTATTGTTTAATTATGGATGGTGACGATAATGATTTTGGTGTCAGTGGCGAACATACCCGTAAAGTACCACTTCCCGGTCTTGTTATGTAAATCACTATTAAAGGCTCTATCGATAACTAATCTCAAAAATATAAAATTACTATAACGTCTGGCGCGCGTACACACACACGGACGTCATGTCGAAAATAGTCACAACGGGTATAGAGGAACTCAAAAACGTGTAAATCCATCGAAATTTCGAGTTCGAAATTTTTTTCGATCACAATTATTGTTTCTTTATACTACGTTTGGCGAAAGTAATGTATCATTCAGCCAAGCAGGACCAAGTCTAGGTAAATGAAACTCGGAATTTAAATTTCACAATATAAACTACTTCATTTAGTTTTTTAACTCAAAAATTTGTCGCTACTAGTTTTCTTTGTGTTTATATGCTGGTAGCCGATAGATACGAAAAAATTATTGCGAAACAGTTTAATAATGTTTACGTAATCGTTAAGACGTTTAGTTATTATAATTTAATATCATAATTAGATTCAAAATTATATTAGTCTCATTTAAAATCAAACGATGAAAACGCTTTTTTAAAAGACAAAATTTTAAAATTTTCTGTGGGCAGTTTCCTGAATTTTGTCGTTTATTAACTTTTGATTCTTTAAAACGCTGTACAACGTATATGTTGGCAATTTTTAAATTTTGAGCCTCTATAAAATCTTTTTTTCTTCTCTGTAATTGCGACTAAACTTTAGCTAAATGTGTAATAATTTTAAAATATATACCGAATAAAGAAGACAAAAGAATAGGCACAGTTTTAAAATCTTATTAATTTAAATGAAATTCTTATTACTTTGGAGGTAATTAATAACAAATATTTAAGTTTGGTTGTTGTTATGATTCTCACACTACGAAATAAAGAACTCAAACGATATAACAGAATTAGGTTGAACTTAAGTTTATATAGACTAATTGTAAGTTATTACAACATTGTGATGAAAATAAAATATAGAATTACAAAGTTGTAAAAGATTTTGCTTTGAGAATGTTTAATTAAAGTTTAAGTTTCATTTTACATCATTTTAGCAGGTGTATGAAACGGGAAATGTGGAAATTAATCGAAAGGAAAAAAAATAAACCAAAAATAAATATTTCAAAACTGCCAATATCGTAACACAAAACAAAATTGTGCATGCAAAACAATGGATACATTTTACAACTGAATAATGTCGTGTGTAACATTATATTTATTAAACAGATTTATTAGAAAATCTTCATTGGTTTATATGCTTAGTGCTCTTTGCTCCATTCTTCTAGCACTGACACTGTTAAAATTAATTAAACTTCTGAATACCGTAAATATCGCCGTCTATAACTTATAAAAATAGGTTGTAATTAATATATCCTTGTTCGGATAATAAACATCACAAAATAAATCAAAAAGCGGCATCCATGTGCTGGCCGTATTTTATCGAATATAAAAACATGTATTTTTTTTTATTGAGGTTCATTTATCTGCCATTTGTAAATAACTAGATTAAACGTTGTACTTCAATACGAAATTATATTACCCCAGTTCGCGAAAATGGTTAAAGTAAAAATATAAAACCAGGAATTAAATTATCTACCCCAACACCAAGTTCTAAAAGGCGAAATCTAGAAACAGGATTTGGATGTTAATAGATTTACGTACTTGCGGAGATTCAAAGATAAAAACACCACTTCTTGGAAGCGATTAATATTTTAAACTCATCTCACGGTCATGTTCATATCTTAACGAGATACTTAGTGTAAAACTCTATTTTTAATGCGATAATTTGTCAGAAAATGCGATGAGGCTGTTCTAATAATGTGACTCCTGAAAGGGGTTATGTTTTTACAGCGCCGTATTAAGATATTTCTGAGTTCGAGATGAAGTATTAGTTTTACGTTTCTAAATGCGTGTCTCGCTTTCCATTAAAAGTGGTAAATGAAATCGAAACTGCAATCGAAACCTAAAGTAACCAACATTTTTAAAATTTTAGAATCGGAGTTGATATTCTAAGTAATCCTACATTTAAAATTAATTATTTTAAAACTGGTACTGGTACTGATAAAAAAAAAACAACAGGGGTCGCACTTTTCAGCCCCCTGTGAAGGTGGCTGATAATTAAAAATATTACTATGGGAGACCTTTTAATAAGTATAAAACATCTACCAAATATCATTCTCCTACAGATGTATATCCAAATTTGAGAAATAAAATAAAAACCGAATTTTACCGCTCCCTTTCAGCGGGGTGTAACTCCCAAAGGAGACGTTTAAGGAGAAAACTTTATATAAAAGATCCCCCTTAATTTTCAATAAGGAATCACCGCCCAGTTTTTTCGCATTTTTTACGAAACACCCTGTATATAGTTTTATGCAGTGGCGTACGCAGAAAAATATTTCAGGGGAAGATATGGTTTTAATTTGCAAAAATAATACTGACTAATTTCAAGCAGGGCATGGTAATGGTTAAATTAGAAAATGACCTAGGGGGCTAGATACAAAACCCACTGGGCAACAGCGCCGTAAGCACATTTTTTAAATTGTCAAGGTCAAACGTACCCAAAAATAGCATTTATAAGTAAAATATACAAACATATAATACATTTTATATGCATTTTTATATGTATTTTATATGTTTGGAAATGGGGTACTTATAACTTTAGTCCTTTTCAAATTTTCTTGGGGGATTTATTCCCCTATCCCCCCGTGCGTAAGTCACTGGTTGTATGTATACGATGCGATATAGTTCTTACTTAGGCCTAGCACACACAGAGCGTTTTCTGTCGCGCAACTCGAGTCGCGCGTTTGTGAAGTAGCAATTATTGCATGTACGCGTACACACATAGTCGCGCGACTTTGGTCGTCGTCCACAAGTCGCGCGACTCGAGATTCCCCCGAGAACGCGCGTTTTTCTTGCGACTTGAGATACATGAAAACAATACGATCCGTACAGGGTGGGCAAATTTCGATGTTTTAATAGGGAATCTCGGTAACTACAAGAGGTATCAAAAAACGGACCGCGCATCCTCGATCTCTTTTTTCGAGAAAAACGAAATGGTGAAAACAAAAATTGGTTATCATCTTTTGTTTTCGAGTTATCGCCGATAACTCGATTTTTCGACTTTTCGTTTTATGACTGTATCTCGCTTGTTTATGAAAATAAACGAAAATAATTTGACGTTCTACAGACACTTTTTTGATAGAAATGCAGTGGCGTAGTCAATTTTTCAAAAAAAAATCCGAAATTCGAGTTGTGACATAAGGTTGTATTTTTTTAAATGGAACCCATAGATGGCTATGGCTTATTTAAATTCCTTATTTTTTGTCATTCCAAATATATAAGGGTTGATGTATTTATTTTCAATAATACGCAAGTTACGGAGGTTTTTTAGTTTTTTTTCGAAACAAAATTATAGTAGGCTGTGAAAACAAAAACAAAACAAGGTGTAAAACCTTTTAAAACTCATTTGGTACAAGTTACGAAGGTTTTGGAATTTGTTGTGATAAACATCGTAAATATATGGAAATAAGGAAACAACGATAAAGTCGGAATCTGCAGTAATGTAGATTATTGCAGTTTATCTGATGTTCAAATATTTGTAATGTTTATCACAACAACAAATTATAAAACCTTCGTAACTTGTACCAAATGAGTTTTAAAAGGTTTTACACCTTGTTTTGTTTTTGTTTTCACAGCCTACTATAATTTTGTTTCGAAAAAAAAACTAAAAAACCTCCGTAACTTGCGTATTATTGAAAATAAATACATCAACCCTTATATATTTGGAATGATAAAAAAATAAGGAATTTAAATAATCCATAGCCATCTATGGGTTCTATTTAAAAAAATACAACTTTATATCACAACTCGAATTTCGTTTTTTTTTTTGAAAAATTGACTACGCCACTGCATTTCTATCAAAAAAGTGCCTGTTGAACGTCAAAATTATTTTCGTTTATTTTCATAAACAAGCGAGATACAGTCATAAAACGAAAAGTCGAAAAATCGAGTTATCGGCGATAACTCGAAAACAAAAGACGATAACCAAATTTTGTTTTCACCATTAAGTTTTTCTCGAAAAAAGAGATCGAGGATGCGCGGTCCGTTTTTTGATACCTCTTATAGTTACCGAGATTCCCTATGAAAACATCGAAATTTGCCCACCCTGTACATATGGTCGCGCCCTTTTGCCATACATACGATTGTAAAAAGGTCAACTCACACCGGCGCAGTGGCGTTGGCGGTCGCGATCACGATAATTAGTAACCTGGTTACATATTTAAGTAACGTGGTTACGTATTATCTTGATCGAGATCGCCACCGCCTCCGCGCCGGTGTGAGTACACCTTTATCCAACTTCCATGGTGATTCTGTGTAGCAGCTCCCACGCGACAAACGCCTGTGTGTGTGTACGGAGACTGTTCGGTCGCGCGACAGAAAACGCGCGACAGAAAACACCGTTCGAACCGAGCTCATATACGCTCGCGTCGGTGCTAGCAGTGTAAAACCAGTTAGTGTTATCAGTGTAAAAACAGACTGTAAATAAACAAACACGATAAATAAAGAAATTTGTTAGTGTTAGTGTTAAACAAAAATGTTCCCTTCGGGGGATTTTATACACGGTGATTCTTCAACCAATACAAAACCTCAATCACAAATTGCAAATTATGCTTTTCCACCACGGTCAAAATCATCAGATAATGAATGGCAAGAAGTAAATAGTAAAAAAAGATTGAGAAGTCCTGGCGAAGCAACTAAAATCAATAAACAAACTAAACTAAATGACTACTGGCTAAATACCCCAGTAGAAACCAATAACAAATTTAATAGCCTGTCGGAAGAAGATGGGAATGAAAACACCCAAACTAAAATTAATAAAAATAGCGACCCTAGACCGCCACCCATCTTTGTTTCTGGGGTAGAAAATATTAACCCTTTAACTACATTGTTAAACGAAATAGCAAAAGATAATTACACCATTAAATCACTTGGTAATGATCAAGTAAAAATTCAACCCAAACTAAGTGAGAAATACAACGCTATCATAGGAGCTTTGACACAAAAAAAGACTGAATTTTATACATATAAACCAAAACAAGAAAGAGCCTTCCGCGTAGTCGTTAAAAACCTACACCCTTCCACCAATGTAGAGGAGTTAAAAGAAGAAATCCTAAAATTAGGACATGAAGCAACTAATATTTGGAACATCAGGCAAAGAACTACTAAAAAATCTCTCCCCATGTTTTATATCGACCTTAAAGCCAAGGACAACAATAAAGAAATATATAAGATTCGTTTGCTTATGAATACAGTTGTTCAATTTGAAGCACCTCACGTTAAGCGGAATATCCCCCAATGCACAAAATGCCAACAATATGGACATACTAAAAATTACTGCAACAAATCACCGCGTTGTGTTAAATGTGCTGAAAATCACCTCACCACTAGCTGCCCTAAAAAAGTAAGGAACGACGACGTTAAGTGTGCCAATTGCGAGGGTAACCATCCAGCAAACTATAGAGGTTGTGTAGTACATAAGCAACTACAACAACGATTGTATCCTGTAATGCGTGAGAGAAATCTTCCAACTCAACCCACACAAACATTACCTACAAAATTTGTGCAAGTCGGACAGTCCTATGCCAGTCAAGTCAAGAATAGCTCACAACCAATACAGTCCCCCAACATAATTGCACAACCAAGTCAACCCAGTATCCCACAGAAATCAGACGACATATTAGAACTTAAAAACATGATGAAAAATCTCATGGAACAAATGGGTACAATGATAAACATGCTTGCAACCCTTGTCAATAAAATGGTATAATGGCCCAACTTCTTAAACTTGCGGTTTGGAATGCCAATGGCATATGTCAACACACACAAGAAATCAAATCATTCCTACAAATACACGATATCGACATACTTTTAGTGTCAGAAACACATTTCACAAGTAAAAGCTACTTTAAAAATATCAAAGTATAGTACCTACCATACAAAACATCCTGACGGTAAGGCTCATGGCGGTACAGCAATCATTATTAGAAATACTATCAAGCACTATGAAAAAGAAAAATATGAACATGATTACTTACAAGCTACTAGCATCGCACTGGAGGACAAATTAGGACACATGACGATTTCAGCAGTGTATTGCCCGCCCAAACACTCAAACAAAAGAGAAAATTATGATCACTTCTTCAAGACTCTTGGAAATAAATTCATCGCTGGTGGCGATTATAACGCCAAGCACCCACAGTGGGGGTCAAGACTTACAACATCCAAAGGAAGAGAGCTCTTTGCCGTAATGAGAGCAAATAATCTTGATCAGCTATCAACCGGAGAGCCTACGTATTGGCCAGCTGATAGAAAAAAGATGCCAGATGTACTCGATTTTTGCGTCTCGAAGGGTATTAACAAAAAACAAATTAAACTAGAATCGTGTCTAGACTTATCATCCGATCATTCACCAATTCTCATTACCATGTATTCGAACATCCTAAAAAAGCAAAAACAGCCTACACTATACAGCAGGAAGACAAATTGGGATATGTTTAGGGAAAGTCTCGACGAGTTGATCTCATTAAGTGTACCCCTGCAGACAGAGAGAGAACTAGATAATGCAGTTGAACATCTCACAAAGGCAATCCAAAATGCAGCTTGGAAGGCGACTCCGGATCAAAGGACAACACAAATAAAGGAAGATTGTCCAGTAATAGTTAAACAAATGATAGCCGAAAAGCGAAAACTCCGCAAACGGTGGCAGAGAACCAGAACAATGGAAGACAAAAATAAATTTAACAAGTCAATTAAAAAATTAAAAAAGTTGCTACTTGACCTTAAAAATCAATCAATACAGGAATACCTTGGAAACCTCACAGCTACAGAAGCTAATGACTACTCATTGTGGAAGGCCACTAAAAAAATTAAGCGCCCGCAACTAACAATCCCACCTATTAAAAATACAAATGGAAAATGGGCCAAAAACAGCACAGAAAAAGCGACAGTATTTGCACAATACCTTGCAGATGTCTTTAAGCCATTGCCATCAACCTTAACAGAAGAAGAAGAAAATGACATATTAAATTTTCTGGAGACACCCTTTCAGATGGACAGGCCCATTAAAAAATTTAAAAAGAGTGAAATAAAAAAAACAATATCCAAAGACATTAACATTAAAAAAGCTCCAGGATTTGACTTAATAACCGGAAAAGTGCTAAAAGAAGCCACAGATAAATGCCTAAAATGTATTACACAAATCTTTAATGCAGTTCTCAGGATAGGATACTTCCCAAATCAATGGAAAGTGGCCCAGATTATTCTCTTGCCTAAACCAGGGAAACCGTTACACGAAGTGACATCTTACAGACCTATCAGTCTACTACCAATTTTATCCAAGGTCTTCGAAAAACTTTTTCTAACACGTCTCAAACCATTGCTAAGAGAACTCATCCCAAATCACCAATTCGGTTTCAGGAATCAGCACGCTACGGTTGAACAAGTACACAGAGTGGTCAAAAAGATAAACAATGATCTGGAAGGCAAAAGATATTGCTCTGCTGCCTTCCTAGACATTAGTCAGGCTTTTGACAGGGTATGGCATGACGGATTGCGCTACAAACTAAAAAAGAACATTCCATGCCATTTTTACCAAATCTTAAATTCCTACCTCAAAAATAGGCACTTCTTAGTTAAACACCAAGACGAATATACTGATTTGTACCCTATCAACTCCGGCGTACCACAAGGTAGTGTGTTGGGACCAACGCTATACTTAATATATACTGCTGATCTGCCAACCACTCGTCTAACTACAGTGGCCACGTTTGCGGATGACACAGCTATCTTGGCATCCCATGTGGATCCTATCACTGCCTCTAAAAATCTACAACATCACTTAAACAAAATACAGTCCTGGTTGAAAAAATGGCGAGTTAAGGCAAACGAAACTAAATCAACACATGTCACATTTACTCTTAGGAGAGAGACCTGCCCGACAGTAACACTAAATGATCGTCAACTTCCTCAGGCATGCGAAGCCAAATACCTGGGTATGCACATTGACAGGAGACTGACATGGCGCAAACACATATGGGCCAAGAGGAAGCAGCTTGGCATCAAACTTTACCAACTCAACTGGATGATAGGACGAAAATCACAATTGTCTATAGAAAGCAAGCTCCTCATATACAAAGCCATATTGAAACCTATTTGGACCTATGGCATCCAGCTATGGGGAAGTGCTAGTACGTCAAATATTGAAATCATCCAAAGATTCCAAAATAAAGCTTTACGAATCATTGCTGATGCCCCCAGGTATGTACCAAATTTCGTAATACAACGCGACCTTCAATTAAACTCAGTGCATGAAGAAATCAAAAACCTTTACCTTAAATATCAAAACAGAATTGAAGTGCATCCAAATAAACTAGCAAGAAATTTAATAGTGAGTGCCGGTGAAGTGCGGCGACTCAAAAGATATAGACCGGCAGATCTCCCTACAAGGTTTACTTGAAACGAACTGACTGTACAGTTTTGTTCTATTTTAAAAAATTTTAGCTTAGCGTAAAGAGAATACTCAATGGAGAATTCTCTACATGACATTTTTCTTTTCTTTTCACCTACATTTCACCTGTTAAAAACATTTACTTATTGTTCAGTTAAGAACAGATTGTAAAGTACTTGAAATTATAAAAAAAAAAAAAAAAAAAATCTTTTAAAGAATACAAATTTGGTTGAGCATTTTTTCTGTTCTGATGAATTTGGATTGTTGTTAACGTTTCTGGATATTATGCTATTCATGTTAAAAACTCATTTAGATGAGTTTTAAATTTAAGAAACCAATTTAATAAGTTCTATCATAATTATTACAATGTTACGTGGTCGAATCTCGTCATTGCTGAATATACTGAAAGCATCGCACCTCTCATCTCGATTTTCGCTATTGCCACATATAGGCCCGATTGCATAAAAGTTGAACATGGGATTAAATTTCGTTAACCCTAGAACTAGGCAAAATCGCAGCAATGTTGGCGCTGATATTGCCTAGTTTTAGGGATTAACTTGTATTTTAACAGCAGTGTTGCTTTGTGCAATCGGGCCATAGTGTTTATTATAAATATATCATAAATTAGTAATTATAATCAATTAATTTACCATTGTTTGTCAATCTTAATGTTAGCGAATTCTGACAGTGACTGATTTATGTAACAAGGAAGGATTACGATGTTTTCTGGAACCGTCTAAGATATTTTCAAAAACTTTGCACCATTTTACTTGATTAATGGAGGAATTTCAATTTTATATCTGACGGTTGTGTGGCGAAAGCGATCGCAAAAATGACCTTCATTTTTAAATGTATTAGTTTTTTTCTCTAATTTCTCTCTGTAAATAAACAACGGTACGTATAACTCGGCAAAAGTAATTTTGTATGTTCTTGATGCAATAAACACAGCCTTGATTAAATTCTAGCGACAACATATTGTGCCCCTCCCTTGTACTTAAAAAGTTTTGAAAGAAAATATTATATGTAATCTAAAAATTTTATTAATGCAGCGTGTTATATTAAAAAAATTAAAATTTAATACCATATGTCTATTAGTTTAAAATAAATTTTAGTAATAGACATTGAATCTTGACTGGAATATCCTGTATAAAACGTTTATGTCAAGATTCAACCAGTCACAGAGCTGATTTGAGGCCACATCATCCGAAAACCCAACTATGTACAGGGTGGTCTATTTTCGATGCTCATACATCGGTTATTAGCAGAAATAGAAAAAAACTAAGTACGTAGTTTCGATTTCTTTTTTCGAGAGAAATTCATTGCCGTAAACAGATTTTTGATATCTTTTTTAATTTTCGAATTATAGCCAAAAACCGATTTTTGGCACTTTTCAAAAATCTTAAATATCTCGCTTAAACGAAAAGATAAAACAAACTTTAAAGACATTTTCAATTGTTTTTTACTCATACAAATATTGATATATTACACCTAACTTTCTTATTTTAAATGGCAACCATAGTTGGCTTTGACATGAAACGAAAGCTTATTTTTTGCGCTTTTCAAAAATATATAATTTGCTTAAGGTTGCCATTTAAAATAAGAAAGTTAGGTGTAATATATCGGTATTGACATGAGTAAAAAACAATTGAACATCGCTATCTTATTAAGCACAAAAATCATGCAAAAAATGTCTTAAAAGTTTTTTCTGTCTTTTCGTTTAAGCGAGATATATAACATTTTTGAAAATTGCGAAAAATCGATTTTTGGCTATATTTCGAATATTAAAAAAGATATCAAAAATCTGTTTACGGCAATGAATTTCTCTCGAAAAAAGAAATCGAGACTACGTACTTAGTTTTTTTTCTATCTCTGCTAATAACCGAGTTACAACACTGTATGGGCATCGAAAATAGGCCACCCTGTACAGGCAGGCAACACAATATACATTATAGGAAAACTCTGCTGGTGTTAAAAAAGTTAGGTAAATAGCAAGAAAAATACTTTAGAAAATCTTTATTTGCTTTTGAGTGTATTGGATAGCAAATTCCACAAACATAACAAATTTTGGTGCTTGTATTGTTATTTGCACTGCATGGAGTCAAAAGTAATTAATATAATCAAAATTGTAGCGGAATGTTCTTTTAAATGCATTTTACAGCTTCCTAAGAAAAGTGTCAGTGGTGTTTTGTCGCTTTGTCAAGAAAACAGATTTGAGTAGTTTTTTCTTGCCGCTGTCACCTTTGGCTGCTTAATTTTGCTATTTTTCTCACGTTTTAGTGCATTTTTTTTAGCGTTTTAGACATTTTGAGTTATGGTTTGGACAGTATACTTTTGCGTCTTACTTTAGGACTAAACCCACTGTGTTTTAAGTGAAAATCTAAACATAACCCACTATAAAATCTGTTCGTTTCTATTTAACCAAATATTTTTCGAACAACTTAACAGACTGTGACCTGTTTTAATAAATCTTTATTATTATGATAATACATACTTATATGTCTTTTTTAATTGAAAATTAATTTCAAACTAGTTATTTACACGGAGATCACTAAAGTCAATAAAATTATAAACGCGAGTTTTCCCTATCGAGCACACTGTATATCGTTTATTGCCATTTAATTTAAAATAAATATAACAAAGGTTAAAAAGTATAAAGAAAAAATTTATTTTGTTAATAACAGCTAACCATATTGTAAATTTTGGTTTTAAATGTCAAAATAAAAAATCTAATAATGACAGAGAACCAAAAATACGACGCAAGTTCTATTGCAATTTTTCTTTATTTTATGAATTTTATCGAAAAAAATAAACAAATTGGAAACTTGTGTAATCTTAACTGAATTAGTTCCTAATATTTCAAAAAGACATTTACAAATAATAACGATAAACTAATTTGGCCATTCCAAAGAAAAAAATGTGTCTGGTAGTCTGGTACCAAATTTTAATCCGAACCCTTTTTAATTTAAAAGGAATCCTATAAATGCTTTCTATGCCCTGCATCGGACTATTGGTAAAACATTGTTATCGTTCTAATCTCTTCTTTTGTATTAAAATGTAGATACATCGGTGTAATTTATAACGATTAAGTAATTAGGTAAGATTTATCCTGTAATCGTATATCAAATAAAGTATGGATATTCACAAGTTTGTATTGGAAGTTGCTCTTCGGAACTGCTCCTGTTACGGCCATGCAGCAAATTCCTAATCCGTTGGAGATAACAAGTCTTAAACAGGAAACGTTATCTGCGGAGCAGCAGTGAATAATGAACTTACTTCGATCTATAATTGCTTTAATTACAAGTGCACTTCATTAACAGATGGATCAAATTACGACCAACTTTTAAAATATAATTATGTACATCATTTAAGTGCGCAGAGTAAATGAATACGACGATAAAGTGTATTGTGTTTGGCGGGTCCCTTTTGACCATAGTCCTCTGGGACTATTAAACTAGATTTTGTGGCCACATGTATCTAAATTACCACATTCACACAAGCTGATGCACTGAAAGCCAATTTCATAGATTCAGCTTGGAGTCGAATAGTTTAGGGAATATCATTTCAATATCTTATTTGTGAAATGCATTTGCGCTTTCTATGTGCATGTACAGGGTGGACCAAATTCGATGGGATTACAATATGATACAAAATATTTATACATATTTTTTAAAAGTTTTGTATTTCGCTGTTGTGTACAAAGACGAAAAAATTATGCCAAACCTTAATTTTAATCAATGACGTTATTTTTTCGAATGTAACAGTATCTAATATTTTTAAACTTGAAAATTTAATTAACTTAGTTAACACTATTTTAAGTAGTCTAAACATTTAACATCGAAAATAAAAACTAATAATCAAATGCGGCAAGGTCTGCTGAGCAAGGATGAAGCACATGAACTGTACCTTGAATTCTTTAACTTTTCATTACAGTTATAATTAATTGTAAGATTATCTCGATTTTTATTTTTGATAAGAGATATTTGGAAACGACACGGCATGAGTTGAATTAAATAATAAAGTGGTGTGGCCACCAAATTACTTTCGCCATAAATACTGTATTTATATCCGTATGTATGTTTGAGTATTACTGGCTATAAAAAGTTTAAAGTACCCCTCCAGGGGCTCCAGGCGTTCTATGTAACCTTAATGACGTCTGTCAACATGACGTAAATGACGCCTGTCAAAATGACGTTTCATGCGAATGTTGATGAATATCAACAACCACAGCGTTCTAATAAAATATTTTCAAAATTTAAAAAACATCAACTTTTTTCACAGAAATTCAAGAGATTTAAGACAAACGGTATTTAACTAAGAAAAATAAACTCTTTAACGCCCTACAAGTTTAAAAAAATTGTTGCAACCGTTGTAAAGAAAAATTTAAAAAAATTTGAATTTTTTAAGTAAGTAATATCGTAATTTTAAATTTTCCCAAAAAAAAAAGTTATTAAGGCTTTTTATAGACCTTAACATAGACTACAATCCCACATAAACAGAATTTTTTAATCTATTACCGTTTTTATGTAATTTAGGATTGTCGTTTCAACTTAAACACACGCACGAACGCACGCACGCACGCACGCACGCACGCACGCACGCACGCACGCACACACACACACACGGACGTCATCGCGAAAATAGTGAAAACAGATTCAGGGGACCTCAAAACGTGTATATCCGTCAAAACTTGGAATTTGAACATTTTCCCGATCACAATAAGTATTTTCTTTTACGGCACAAGTAAAAAAGGCGTCCATCTTGTTTTCAAAATATGTTATACAGTTTAGATTTTTCGAAACTACAAAATACATTTTACTGAAGGCGGAATTTAATAGGCCATAAATAAAAATACCTTAAATAGAACTGAACAGAACACAAAAAAAGTGTTATTTAACAGAAAATTTAAAAAAAAATGCTATAAAGTTTGAGAATACAATGAAAGATATTCAGTCTTAAATGGTAGCAAAGCCCTTAAAATTGTTCGCGGTAATTTAATATCGACTTCAATAAGCTCTTTACGTAATTGTTATGTCTTTTATCCACAAATACGTTAACAAAAGACTTTGTTCCAGGGAAATGTATTATCCATTAGGTAATATAGTCTTTATGTACATTGAAACTGTTGATGCTCATTGGGTCTCTGTTCCTTTCGCAAAATTTTACATAGTAACCGCAAAGTACTAACAATAAGATAAAATTTTGTGTGATTGTAAAAATAAAATAATTAACTCGAATTATTTAAATTAAGTAATCAGGACAAATATGTATAGAATAATTTAATGTTTCGTTTTGTTTTAATGATGTTTTTTAAACGTCCTTTGTTTACCAAAATCTTAAAAAAATTAAAAGATCTTTAAAAATGCAAGAGAATTTCAATGTCATCCTTTCCCTTTGACTTTTTTTAAAAATAACGTCATACAGGAACACAGATTCCTCACCCTTTAAAAAATGATTTTAAAATAAAATCCGATAACATTCTGTTGTGAGTAATGATAATGTATCTTATTCTTATTCCACAGAAATATTATAAAGTCAATACATAATGAGACCATATAATTTCAATTATTGTAATGAAGTAGACTGTACATTGCTTTTTGTGTTAATTTTATTGTTTACAGTGATACCTGCAAAATTGCATTCTAAAGCGAAATAAATGTGCCTTCATACATGTATGTCATATTACCCTTAAATATCTTTTCATTTACCTATATTGGTTTAAATGCTGTAATTACTGATTTACTGGGTTCTAACTCATATCTCATATATCCGATATATCGATATATCGAGATTTATCAATATATCGCCCACCCCTACTCTTCAGAGTTCACCCATCCATTCCACAGGAGCATAATATTGAAAAATAGTAGTAGGTAATAATAACAATACTAAAAAAATCCAAGAATTTAAAAAAAAAGTTGTGGTCCTAAATGGGATTGTTTAAATACCTTTTTTGATTAAAATTATTTCATAGTGTTTTTTATACAGCGGGTTAGAAGATTATTATTTTAAAATAAATTCAGTAATCATAAACACACTTCGTCGTTACAATAATAAAACAAAATGTAGAGTTAGCGACTTGTGAATACATTTTAAGATTTTAACAGACCCGCGAGATGCTTTAAAGGTTTTTATTTCTATGACACAGACTTAAAACAA
The DNA here is from genome assembly GCA_947652605.1 of Elmis aenea. Taxonomy (NCBI): domain Eukaryota; kingdom Metazoa; phylum Arthropoda; class Insecta; order Coleoptera; family Elmidae; genus Elmis; species Elmis aenea. The sequence goes on along the minus strand of OX393576.1, from coordinate 32,202,101 downwards.
CACATTCTAAGAGGAAATGCGATAAAAACGATAAAAATAGGTTCCCACGTGCATTCGTGCATATGTGATAAAACTAGGGTTTCCAGACGTCCCGGTTTTCCGGGATTGTCCCGATTTGGGGCTAAAATAGCTGTGTCCGAAAAAGACTTTCGGGACCGTTGAATTTGCCGGTTTATCAGATTTAGTAAACAAAATTTCAGGAAATTACACTTACTACATAATGAATTGTATAAGTTTAGTAGCGGGTACAAAGCAGGAGGTGCAATTGCGCCTTAAAGGATTTTTATCCTGAATAAAAATACCTTTAAAATTGTGTTTTTCTTAAATTTTCTCAGTCCTTCCTTTGGGCTGGGGGGCACAGATCTCCCTTGTCCCGGTTATGATATTTAGAAATCTGACAACCCTAGACAAAACGGATGACAAACGTTACAATTAACGCCTGTGGTAATCGTAAAATTGTCGCCGAATAGGGACGTGGAAAAAAATATGAAAAAAGTGGCTAAGTTCAGCTTGAAAGAGTCTGGCGCTAAAAAAAAGCTTCACGCGCCGATGTGACATGGCAAAACAGATGACAAAATTGTACGCATAGCACTATGAAGTATGAAGTGCTTGGCTGCCACAAAACTTACCAAATGCAAATATAGTAAAAGTATAGGTAACTAGTAACAAAAATGCGCTAGTATTGCTCCAAACAATTTTTGTCAGATTCTTTAATATGTCAAATCTATATTTTATACGCTGAAGCGATTTTTTGGAACACACAGTGTTTAAATATATAAGCCATGGTTTTATAGATGTAGACATAAAACTTTAAATAATTAATTAAATACGTTGTCCAGAGACCGTAATAATCCGTTTTGTGTAATTTTCATTTAATATTTATCGATAATTTTCCTCGGTCGTTTTTTCATCTCGTCTAGTACTTCTTAATCGTAGACAGTTTAAACAATCCAAAACAGTGGAAAAATACGTAGCAACTACTTGAACATAACGACCAGTGTTTAAAAAGTGTACTTCCAGTTAAATTCTTGGAAACGCTGAACTAATCTAATTGGACTGAGCACAAACTTTTATAGTTGATTCAATTTATTTCTCATGCAAATTTTTCAGCTAAGAACTAATTGCGAATAACTATAAGAAAATCGGATTTTGATTAATAAAAATTTTATAAGAAAAAAACTAATTATCTGTAAAATAATATATTATTGACATGTCATTATCGTTTTCTTGTTTATATATGTGTATAAATGTACCACTCGAATAAACAACACAGTCGTTTTAGAAACTTGGTTGTAAAAATGTAAAGGGATCTTCAAAAAAAGACGAAATAAGTTGTTTTGTTCATAGATGCAGAAAAATAACAAGTAGTTGGGTAAATGGACGACTTTTATGTGTAAAAATCAAAGTCTGTAATGTCTAATATTTTTATCCTCAATAGTACCAATTTATTCAAAACCAGAATGTCAATATACCGGGTGATTCTTTGACTGTCGCACCCCTATAACTTTGTTATTTTAACAGGAAACGCCAATAAACCTTATACTGTTTACGGTGAAGACCCTAATTTAACCCTAATTACATAATGTATTCTTTGCTACGTACCGGTAAAACGGGGCTACTTGAACACCCCGGGGTAACTTGGTCACCTAGCTTATTGTTTATTATTTTACTTGTTTACATTTTACTTTTTTTTTCTGTTCGGTTTTGGCATGTTCTTATCGTTTGTGACAGGTAACTTTTGAATAAAAATGGTGCGCAATTACGAAAGAACTCCCGGTTCCAAACCTAATCGTAATTTTAAAGTCGAGGATCTCGAAAATGCCATACAAGCCGTTCAAGCTGGAATGTCAAAAAAACTCGCAGCAAAAACCTATAAAGTGTCTCGATCAACATTAGCTAAGAAGGTTCTTGGAAAGAATTTGGGGTCAGTTGGTCATCCAAGAGTTTTTTTCGAGCGAAGAGGAGGCCACCATAGCGGAGACACTTGCCGTTGTCGCCAATAGGGTTTTCCCCCTAACTAGGCTGGATGTAAGGACTGTTATTTCAAAATATCTTGAAAAACAGGGAAAAACAGTTAGTATTTTCAAAAACAACATTCCTGGAGAGGATTTCCTTAATTCGTTTATCCAAAGAAACAACCTGCAATAAAAATGATTGTTCTAAATTTGTGTTCTCTTTATTATCAACAAAGTTTGATAAAATGACTGATAATTACACAAAAAAATATGTATATAAAGACTTTTTTACTTGTTACAATTGAATTTGGGGTAACATGATCACAAAATGCATTTATATTGTTGGTTTTATTAAATTTTTCGAGTGTGACCAACTAGCCCCAACCCCGGGGCTACTTGGTCACAACATTTTTAATTTTTTTTTTTTCAAAAACCGTATTCAAATTAGAGCCTCTGGATAATTTAGGTGTTGTATATTGCGATTCTCGGTAAAATCAAATTTATTTGAAATCAAAACATCGATTAGTTTCAGAATTACCTTTAAAAAAGTGATAAAATGGTGTCCAAGTAGCCCCCGATTACGATACTTAAAACATCGTGATTTTTAAATACTTTTGGTTATTTTTAAGCGATGTTAAAAAAATGTGCATTACTATTTAATAATTTTTGCATTGTGGAAAAGAGAATAGATTTTTTAACAATTCATACAAACCTCAAAAATAAAAGTGTCGAAATGGCTTCGTATAGGAAATAAACAACATTGGATTATTTATGTCAAAAAAATTTATTTGCCTTTCGTCTCTGATTACTCTTTTTATTCAGGTAATGTATTAGTTATTTAAATTCAATTAAATATTAGTAGATTTAAATATTTATATTAATGATTAATATTGACATGTTTTAATGTTTTAACACGGCGCTAATTTAAAAATTAAAGAAATGTTTTTTCTAGGATTACATTTTATTGCACAATACTATTTTTAAACCGATTAAAAAGATATTTTCAGGGTATAACATTTGTGTAACTGAAAAAATCAGCGCCAGATTATGGTTAACATGGGCCGTAGGCTGAAAGAGTAGTATCGGCTACCGCGGGGGTTATTATGATTAAAATAACGCTTAAACTTAAATAAATAACATTAGGTCTTTTCGAGGCACCTGCAGGACATCAAAATGGCGATACTTTAGGCCCGGGCCTGATTGACCTATACGCTATACGTAAATCCGGCACTGTTAAAAACAGGATAGTCCAATGAAATACGACGTTGTTCTAATTGCAGCACATGTACTGGCTCTGTTAATTTTTACTTTCGCCATACGTAGTAGGAAGAAAGTATTATGATCGCGAACATTTTCGAATATCAGATTTCGACGTATATAGGGTGTCCCAGATTACATTTCCAGCATGGGGATCTCGCTTATTATAAGAGATACAAGTTTGTTTAAATTAGATGAATTATTTCTAGGAATGAGACGAGCCACAATCAATTTTTAAAAGTTTAAAATTTGTTGTGCTTCAGATGTTAGGGGAGGTAGGGGTAATGGCGCCCACTTAAGCGAAAAAATTCATATATTCTAAACCGTAACAACAATTACGCTGAAATTAGAGGTTATTGTTGCCAAAACATTACTAAGTGTTCGGGTTAAGTCAAATTTGATTGAACCTTAAAGAACAAAAACTTATTAATAATTTAAAAACATGTAAGTGAGCGGAATTACCCGCCTGGTAGTGGGTAATGGCGCTCACTTATTTTATGTGTAAACATTTTTGGATATTGATATTCCAGGATGCTTTACCAGTTGTTCTTTTAGTTGTACGAGGCATTGTGCACAATTACTATGAGAAAAAATAAAATATAAATTCAATTATATAAATATATCAATGGGGTAATGCCGCTCACCGAGCGTTATTACTGTAGCTAATTGAGCGCCATTACCCCCTGTTGCACAATTGTCTAAATTCGGTATTTTACAAAACTAGCCTTGAGTTAAAATAAAACTTTATATGGTCACTCCTGCTAAAAATGACACAAATTTCATAGGAGACCAAAGCACAAACTCAAATTAGACTAATTGAGCTACTAACAGTTTTTTTTGTAGGCGATTTCTTATATGAAAATGTTAAAAATGACACACATTCAATTAACTTACGTTTTATGGTGAAATAAGTTTTTTTACTTACGGCATTGTTTATTAGAACGAAAGCTAGGTGGCTGCTAAGTTTCACTTTTAAATATTTGAAAACTGGCGCAAAATGACGGTGAGCGCAATTACCCACTGAGCGTCATTACCCCTACCTCCCCGATAGCAAAAAATATGAAAATGTCGAATTTCTTTTTTCTCTCCTAACTTTTCTGTTTTATTCATTAGGTCAGTTTTATTAGTAGATACTTTCTCCAGGTACTTTTTAATGGAGAATGTAACTCTTATTTTAGATTTTTTATCACTCAAAGTGTTCGTGATATTACCCCCAACTTCATTGTTTCTTATGAGCCGCGAAGTTGGCTATCGAATAGTTAAATGTGCTTTTTTTTCTCTTTCTAATGAGATATTACTTGCTATATCTATTTTTATAAATGTCACGAAATCAAGAAACATTGTATTTTGCCAATCACTTATCAAGCTACCTATGAAAAAAAGAACAAAAGCAACTAACTAAATGTCAAATGACGGTTACCATTTGTCTGCGGTATAATTTATTAGAATTTTAAAGTATTGTTGTTTAATTCGATAGTCTTTGTAGGTAATTGTTGTAATGATGGCTACATTTAAAAATAGCGAAACATTTGACATGTTGAGATGCTACATTCTTTACCATAGAAGCTGGGTAAAAACAGATTATTCTAATTCTTCGTTGATTTGTTTTGGATTTTTTGTTGCTCTCTCTTTTAATTTCATTTCCGAATTTCTGTAACTACGCGTTCTTTGTTGCGTTCTCTCGGGATACAGTTCCAAGTATTTATATGCGCTTAGTTTCTACACAGTTTTTATGGCAAAGAATGTAGCATCTCAACATGTCAAAATTTTAGTTATTTTTAAATGTAGCCATAATTATAATAATTACTTCAAAGATTATCGAATCACACAACAACACTATAAAATTCTAATAAATGATACCGCAGACAATTGATACTGTTTTACATTTAGTTAGTTGGTTTTTGTTTCTTTTTTCATAGATAGCTTGCAGAGGCGGATTAAAGTCGTTTGGGACCCTTAAAAAAAAGAGACAGGCAGGGAAAATAAAAATACATATTGTTACGATTGGCTTCGTAATTATTATGAATATTAAAAAAAAAAAGTTGGGATTTTGGTTTTGCGGGGCCCTTCAGAAGTCAAGGGCAAGTAATATCTCATCAGAAAGAGAAAAAAAAAACGCATTTAACTATTTCATAGCCAACTTCGTAGCTCATAAGCAACCAGAGCCGTAGCAATGTTTTTGGCGCCCTTGGCAAATACCTAAAATGGCGCCCTCTTTTTAACGTATTTTACCAGTGCCAGCTCTTGAATTCATCCATCAGGTTAGCGCGCAGGGCCATTTTTATTATTGGTTCAAATGTTCAAAAGCAAGGCAAGAAACCGTTTTTTTTTTTGCTGGGAAAAAAGACGGTTAGCGGTTAATTTTTGTCCGTAAAAGTGATTTTTTAACCGAAACCGTTATTTTTAATGGCACAAAAAACGGTAACCCTTAACCAAAATAATTAAAAATCGTTTTTTTAACATCTTTTTTCAATAAAAAATACTTTAAAAAATACAAAATCTGTATTAAATGCGATAAGTTTACCAAAAGTCATTACTGTACGCTTGATTGTAAATATATTATAAAATTATAAATAGGTAGATAATATCTTTTCATACTTAGCATCCCCAATCTAAATAATGTCAAAAACCGTTTTTTACCCGTTTTATTTTGCATAAACCGGTTTTTTAACCGGTCTTACAACCGGTTTATAACCAAAAACCGTTTCCTCAACCAATATTATCTTTTTTATAACAGGAAACAATTAAAATTTAAAGGTCATTTCAACAATATATAAATATTAACATATAAAATAATGAATCTTTAAATTCCTAATAAATGCTAGCTATTACAAAATTCATCAAACAGTTTAACTTCATGGATTTCTTCTTACAATGGAATCCAAAAATAAGTGAAAGAGCAGGTGTAGTCTATACTCTTAACGAAAGAAAAGAAATAATATAACATCACGTAAGAATGTGCATTGTGATTCGTCTCATTTCAAATTTGATGTGATACATAATGTCGAGAGTAACTCGGGGGTATTTTCGTAATATACCAACAATTTAAACCCTACTCGTTGTGTTTTATATTCTTTACAACCAATTTAACAACATAAATACGATTTATGACAAAAGTTTTACAACAATTGCTTTTTGTTTTAGTGACGGATGGGCTGACAGAAACGATGTTATAAAAGATTATGAGATCGAAGCTTGGGGAGGGATTTCAGTTCGTATACATTCACCATATATTCATAGTTTTGATCCGTATTATTGGTCATTGAAACCACAAAGTAACATTCGTAATCCATGGTTTAAAGAGTTTTGGGAAAATCGTTTCTCTTGCTCTTTGGATAATATTACCTCCAATGCTGCCAAATTTTCTAATTCTTCAACCTCTAACGACACGTCTTTACAACATTCGTGCACTGGTAAGTTTTTATGTATGAAAAAAAAAATCATCAGAACTAGTTATTTGTATGAAAAATGTTTAAAACAACAGAAATATGTCGCAACATTTTTTTACTCGTTTCCAAGGATCATTTGAGTTTTTACATTACTGTTGTGCATAAATAAAAATCAGAATATATTTTTAAAAATGTTTGAAAACCGGGAGAAAACTAAACTGAATTTGTTCGAATTAAATAATTTATTTTAGAAATTTCTAAAATATTATTGTAGTCTTCAAAAATAATATTTTGCACGTCTTGGGTGAAAAATATCACTTCCAATAAAACTGAATGATATCTCAAAAAAAAAAAAAAAATTAAATAGAATAGTTGTACACACTATTCTATATTTAAATATTTCGTTTAAAACAATGCATATCATAAAAAAGTATTTATAAAATATAAAAATAACATATACTGAGTTTATCACAAAATTGAATAATTTTAAAATAATTAAGCTTCTTAAAATCAAAAGAGCTATAACATACATTAAATGTAACTCTTACATTCTAGGATTGCTAAAGCAATAAAAATTGGGATGTAAAAAAATTTTATTATCCGGAAACTAAATTTTAATTTAAAATAGCATTTTGTGTAGAAATGAAATAAAAGTGGTTTGATTAAATTATCTCGCACGGTTATTTGTAAATAAAAACTTAACTATCGGTTTATCAAACAAAACGCAACTTAAAAAATTTTTGTTTTGGTATTTTTGTGAGTTAGCAACTATAGCCGAGATATTTGAGTTTAAAAAGTTTAGTCGATTTCGGTTTTTTCGTTATATCACGTAAGCCAGGGAATTTGGTACAGAAATAATATTATGATAAAAAAGAACGACATTTTAATGAATGTCAATTATTGAAATATACAATTTCAAACAAAATAAAAAACTACAGGCAGCTATGGTAGCACGAACATTTAGAGCAGGCCTATTCGCCCTGCGGTTCCCGGTTCTCTTTGACAATTTATGCGACCCGCTGTTCAATCATTGAATATTTAAAAAAATATATTCATTTGCGCTCAATATTTAAAATTTCTCATCTCCATATCCCCTAGAAAGCCCTAGAAAGCCCATTACGATTTGTCCTTTTATCTAAACTTTTTTGCACGGGCCTGATCTAGAAAGAAAAAAAAGTAGTAAGATATCTACAATTTATGACCGGTATCCAGCAAAAGAAAGACGGAAGACGTAGTTTGGGAAGATCAAAAAAAGACGGTAGGAGTAGATATAGTAAATAAGAATATTCGCAGTTTTGAAACGGACTCTGTTCAAAGCGTGAAAAAGAAGAAGAAGAAATATACACCAACCATGACTAAAATCGATCCAACATGAACCGTTTCCATTTCACACCAACTGCAAATAAAATATCTATTATACATAGGGTTGAGCAGATTTAAATCAATTGATTTAAATCACGATTTAAATCATGATTTAAATCAAGTGATTTTTTAAAAAAAATCATTGATTTAAATCAAGTGATTTTTTTAAAAAAATTATCAATTTAAATCACAGATTATATGAGTACAATATAGTATTAATTTATAATAAAACAAAATTGTATTACTATTAGTAATTAAATACACCAAATAGTGAATAAACCATATATCAATTTGCTCTTGTAAAGTAATATTTATTGTGGAAATGCAATAATTCAAAATATAAATGACAAGTTTTTGACGTTAGCGTAGTGAACAGTCAGTTTTTTCAATTTCCACGGCACTCTATTGCTTCAATAATGATTTGAAAAAAAAAAGTTGAATATCTCGAAAAGTATGAGTTTTGGGTATAGGACATACTTAACAAAATATGAAGCTCTTTTAAAGACGAATTCGATGACATAAAAAAATACAGGGGTTTGTATTTGAAAAAATCGAGTTACGAGTTTTTGAAAATCATGGAAGTTGCCACCTATTTATAAACACCCCTGTATGTGTGATTCAAATTTTTTCATATCGAGCGAACAGAGAAAAATTTTCTGCATGTCCATACCAAATTACAACTCTGTATTTCAAAATAAGTTCAGGAGAATTTTTTAAATAAAGATTTAAAACCTTGAATAATTTAGAAAATAATTTTTTTTTTACAACGCCGTATAAAAACCTGTAGTATTTTATATTGATGCAAAGCTAAAATTAAGGCGGTCAAAAATATTAAATAAAAAATTGGGTGTTGTATTTGAAATATAAAAGTTGCTATTAGTTCCAGAAAGGTGACTTAAACTGTATATTTGAAAATATTTTTATTGTGTTGTCTAGAAAAACCTGTATAAAATAGCATTTGAATCAACTTCATATCTCAAGCCGTTTAGCCACACTGATGACTCACCCTGTATATAATTAATTAAACATCAACATTTAGCACTGATTTTTTCAAAATTCTTAATCATTATATTTAATTTTTCATTTTGACATAAATTCACCAATGAATTAAATATTTATATTGGTTATTAAATATATTAGCACAAAACAGAAATAGCATGTGAATATGTCACTAAATTCGATAATATGGTACATTTGATTTAAATCAAAAAAATCTCATTTACTTAAATCAAATAAATCGATTTTTTTGATTTTTTTTTTTAAATCATGATTTTTATCCACCCTGCATAAGTACACCATGACATATTAATTAATTCTTTTTACCCAAAATTAATAGCGCTTTTAATGTTATTTAGTTTTACTTTTATTTTAATTTAAAACAATATTAACACTGTAATTAGCATAACAGAGAATTCATTTTAAAGTATAAAGAAATATTGCTGCCTTCAACCCCGCAAAACTCTCAACTGTCTCGGAGAGGTTGTTTAAATATCACTACGATTTGATATTTAAATGACATTTGTGTTTATTTTAACACGAAACGTTAACGTTATAGAAACAACATAAAATTAATTTTAATCCTTTAAAATCACAACAGTTAAGCGTTATTTCTAGTTGATATGCTATCATAACAAACACACTTTTTTTAAATAAAATATTATGAATTTAAAGACATAATATAATACATTTTTAAAAATGAATCATTAGTAAATAGTCTCAAAGTTTATAAAATGGGTAAATACATGAGAATGTTTCCTTGAACTGGTCAACGAGGCATTGATTGACAGTGGCGTAGCAAGAACAGAATGGGCCCGTGTCGAAGCAGAATTAATGGGCCCTTCCCCTTCGGATTAAGTTTTCGTGTTTGACAACAGCGCCGAATTAAACCTTTACCGGACCTTAAGTAGAGTTGATTAACGAATTCTAATAAACCTCTTTTTGACTTCTTCGTTTTTCTCCGGCGCTGTTCGGGGCTCCTCTTAATTAATTACAGGTCCTACACTTTTAGACATAGGTATTTATTTTCTGTCTATTGATTATTTTCGCTTATAATTAAAAAATAAGTTGTTGTTTGCATTCTATAGGCCCCCTTGGCCCGTGGGCCCGTGTCCACTGCACCCTCTTCAACCCCGATTGCTACGCCACTGTTGATTGAAGTTGTTAAAATGTAAGCAGCATTAAAACAACGATGTTAGTATTTGAAACGTGATGAAAGTGAAATTAACAAATTAGGCAAGTTTGAATTCAACAAAATTTTACAAATATAGATCTTAGTCAACCTAATAGTTTTTTAAAACTCTTATTAACATATTATTTTGTTATTTAAAATGTATTATGACATTTTCAAACGAAAAAAACAATCGGTGTGCACATTTTCGTCAACGCTGAACAAGTTTGATGATCTTGTACGACAGAATTTTGCATGTTGACAAAAGAGTCCTATTTTAACCTATGATGACTGTCGTGCGATCTAAAAAAAATGATTAACAATTATTATATGATTACACAAGAATTTAGATTTAAAGTCGAATCATTTTAGATGATTTCTCGCTAATATAAAAGCGCCTATCATGTTGAAACTCGCATTCGAAGTCTACACACTTCGCGAACAACTTTGATTCGTCTATAAGTTTATAAAAGGTGTAATTTCTTTGTAGTGAAGTACTTACGCAGCACGCTGTTTTATCATGTCGCTCTAATTCTACTTCGCCAGATTTACTATTGAAGTCTAATGATGGTAAAAATTAAAAAGTTCTGTTAACCGTGCTTAAAATTAAAGATTCGAATGCATCAGTTTTTCCAATTTGGGGTTAGAAAATAATATGTAAATAGGGAATATTATTTCACTTATTATTTCATACTTGATATAATTACTGGCAGGCATAGACTAACATTAATTAACGTGTTTATTTGTAGGCCATGAAGAACTTTCCGAAGATTATAGGCAGGATAATAAACTAAGTTTTGTCATTAAAGCCATATATGCATTTGCTTATGCCTTGCATAACATGCAACAAGATTTCTGTGGACAAAAGTCCGTGGGGATCTGTGATAAACTTATACCTTTTAATGGGTCTATTTTCAAGGTAAAATTTTTAATCGTGTTAATTTTCATGAATAATATTTTGTTTTTACTTTAAGAATTATTTAATGAATGTATCATTCAGTTATAAAGATTATATTATCGAGTTTGATGAAAGTGGTGATCCCCCTGGTAGATATGATATTTTGAACTATCAGAAATTGGAAGATGGAATATTCGATTATGTTCAAGTTGGTGTTTGGAATAATAAAAGTTTAACGTGGATTAGAGATATTCAGTTTGGACCAAATAGTACTGTAAAATCAGTTTGTTCGGCTCCCTGTTCTAGAGGTCACTATAAAGTAAGTATATACACGTATATATTTTTTAAATTAAATAATTTAAATGGTGACCGCTATTTTAAGTGCTCTAAAAAAATCAATGTCTCCAATTTTTGCTTTTTTATGGTTTTTCGTACCTTTGGTTAGAAATCAATTAAAGGTAACTAGATAGATTTTCTAGCAGAAAAATCTTCACATACACTTTTTTTTTAAGTGGAAGCCATTACATTGAAGACTTCTTTTAAAGTTTATTGAAAATCAGGATTAGCACAATTTGTGCGCACGTTAAAATTCGCCGCTGATTCCGGTAATGATCCAGTAGTACCAAAATTGACTATAATTCAGTATTATTAATTATGAGTATAATAAACCACTGTTATTGAGAATCCGTTTGGTAAATCCATGTAAATTTTTTTTTTAAAGTTGGCCATCTCACGCTATGGTCATAAATTGATTGTATGAGTTGAAGGGCATAGCTGTAGTGTGAAGCAGTCACGAATTATGGATCCATTGTGGTTTATTAGACTCAATTTTGTTATTTATTTTTAAAATGTTAACACTTATTTCTATAATTTAAGAAGCAATGTGACTACATTTTGTAAAATTAGAAAGTACGTATTTTAATGTGTTAAATAACATTCTAATGGTGTGAGTAAGGTTTAAACAAACATCTTAAAAATCGAAGTGTAAATAAAAGAGTTAAACTTAGAATACAAAATTTCGGTGTTTTTTGAATGCTGTAAGTGTTTTGCATGTTATTATTGTCACATAATTTAATAATTGGTGGTAATTTACCTATCCGTTATATTTTAAAGAATGTGCAACAGAGTGGTAAAGACAAACGATGTTGTTGGGTCTGCGTGAAATGTCCATCAGGTGAAGTTCTCGAAGAGAATTCAAATTACCAAGCTTGTCGAAAGTGTCCGCCAGGTTCCGAAGCAGATGAGACCCAGACGGGTAAGTGATGAGATCACGCGTTTGTTTGATCCCAAACAATAACAAATATGATTTAATTTCAGTTTGCCTTCTTCTGCCAGTTGAACACGTACGATGGAGCGATGCTCAGGCCATAGTTGCCATATTTTTCGCCTCGTTAGGTTTCTTAGCCACATCTTTCGCATTTATTGTGTTCATCAAATATAGCAATACGCCCGTCGTAAAGTCTTCCACTAAAGAACTATCGTACATCATTTTGGTGGGAATGACCATAGCACATGCATCAATTTTTCCCATTCTTGCTAAACCAGACGCCATTACGTGCACTTTAAGCCGTTTTATTCCAGGTGTGAGCTTTGCCATGATTTACGCCGCTCTCTTAACCAAAACTAACAGAATAGCGAGAATTTTAGCTGGATCCAAAAAACGAATACCAACGAAAAAGCCACTATTCATGTCAGCAACCGCTCAAGTGATTATAACTTGCATGTTAATAGGTGTAGAAATATTTATAGCAGTCGGTATGTTAATGTACGAAAATCCGAATATCACGCACAGATATCATCCTAAAGTAACTTATCTTGAATGCGACACTTCACCAGAAGCTGTAGTGGTACCGCTGGCTTTCGATTTCTTCCTAATTTTTCTTTGTACGTTATACGCCGTTAAAACTCGCAACGTCCCCGAAAACTTCAACGAAGCAAAATTTATTGGTTTCGCCATGTACACAACATGCGTTATTTGGGTAGCTTTTGTTCCTATATACTTTGGTAGTAACGCAAAAGTTGTAACAAAATGTATGTGCATTATTTTTAGTGCTGTAGTTACTTTAATATTCTTATTCGTCCCTAAATTATACATTATATTGTTACGACCGGAAAAAAATAATAGAGCACTATTTACGACTAGTAAGAATATAAGATGTCATATTGGGTGTAGAGTATCATCAGCTATTTCTGAAAAAAGCTCCGTGAATAGTTGGAGAGAAAGCAACTGCAGTTGTAAGGAAGTGGATAAGAATACAAAAGATATTCCGCAAAAACGAACTCTGTCTTGTCAAACGGGTGTTGAATTGCTTCAAGTACTACTAAATGCACGCTCTCTCGTAGAGACATGTTCGCCTACACACAATATCATTGTTCCACGGATAACTGAACGCGATTGCTGCGAGGCGGACAACTGTCAAGTCAAAAAAATTACAATAAAAATACCAAACCATGTGGAAACAATTACGTAAATTTAAACAAATTTCAATATGTCGTGTAAGTTATTAGATCTGATAAATATATCTAGTCAATGTATTTTTTGCATTTATTATGTCATAGTTTGCAGTTATTATTGCATATCTCTAATTAAAATACATGTGTTTTTTTAATCAATACTATGTTTCAACTTTTTTCATACCCTTTTTTAGTTTTAAACTATCACTAAAGGTACCAAAAACTTACAGCACAAGCGAAGACTAAAAAACGGATGGGGAGTCGGCATAAAAATAACCGACTCCCGACTCCTGAGTCGGTATTTTTTAAAACCGACTCCGACTCCCGACTCTTTTCATTAAAAAAAAAAAAATAGTATCCTATTTACTAAAGTGAAGGGCGTTTTTTTTTTGTTCCCAAGTGTATTTTATAATGGCGAAAAGAGTGCATTTTCGTATGTTTACTAAATAACAAAGAAAATGAATAAACTTAGTTTTTTCAAGTAAAATATAAAATGTTTAACATTTTGTTTATACCGCGGTTATCATATATTGTCATACCATCATATCATAATAACGCGAGTTTGCGAGATTGTATCCGACCCCCGTTTTAAGCAACTTCCATAATACTTATTTGGTATTTTACTAAAAGTAATATAATACTGTAATCGTATACTAGAACTGTTAAATGTTAAATGTAAAAGATGAACTTATCAGAAATTTATAATAAGCATGCAACTGTTAGTGTGGAATATATGTTATCAAAGTTACATATTTTTAATAAATCACATTTCTGCTTGTGTTTACCGTAAAATCTGACGTATTATACTGCTTGATTAAGCCCAAAATTTTCTTGTAAAATGGATATTTGTTTTTAACATTTTGTGTTATGAAACAGTAAAAAAACTAAAGGAATGATAACAATCAGAAATAGGTAAGCAATAAATAAAATAAAGCATATTCAATTTCGCTCCATTTTCACACCTAAATTTGACAGAAACTCGACAGATGTAGCTTATTTTCGATATTAGAAGTGATACATTTTTTGTTCTTGCATATCATACACAAAATTTAGCAAAAATTGTGCTCATCTACGGAAGATTTATAGTAAATAATAATATAAAAATATTATTGACAAGGTGACCTCCACTACTGCGCAAATGTGTCCCAATTTACAAAACTTATCTGCAAAACACCCCTCGTTATATATCGACTTTGTAATTATTAATTGCTAATTTACTAGAGAACGTATAATGCTTTGAAAATAATCTTTTAAGCGAATATGTAAAAAAATAGTTTACTTATTTCTAATAACAGCAAATTACAGTTTTTTTTCTAATAAGAATATTGTTGTCTGTGCCATTGACGTGGGGATCAGTTTTATAAAAGGGGTTATGTTCTTTAATTTGAAGGAGGTTGCGCCCACAGGACTAAATTTGAACTGAACTCGATCCATTATATGAATAAAGTGGGACGTGGATGAATGCGTCAAGTGTGGAACACGTTGATAGCCAATTTGCAATTTATCAAAGAACTATGAAGATAAATTTTATACTGTAAGTAAAAAAAAGGAAATAAATACGCTTTATTTTTGCCACGTTAACTTACGTGTTAAATTAGAAAACGAATGCATGCATAAAAAAATTGTGTTGATTACTTGCACCATTTAAAAAAAAACACTTATTGTTATAGTCAGTAGAATATGTGACAAAAATTTTATCAAAAACCAAATTATAAGTTTACGTTATTTTCTTGAACATAAAGGCTACGAAAAAAACATAAATAAAATACTAAACAAAGTTAACACTTTTAAAAATTGTGTTAGTAATACAAAAACATACACTCAAAACTCAAAGTATAGTTGTTTGTGAGAGGTATATTTATATGAGATAAATAAACTAAAAACATGCTACATAACAATAAAACATTGTTAAGAATAAAATTTCTGTTAAATATGAAGCAATTTACTACATTGGTTATATCTACCTTGTACTTGTGATTTGTGTTACATAGGACAAACCAAACGAAATCAAAATGACTCGATTGAAAAAATGCATTAAATATACAAAATTAGACCAAACAAACAAATCTACACTCGCGGAACCATACATTAAATTAATAGACTTTGATATTTTGAATTTGTATATAATAATAATCCACTTAAATGGTTTAACCATTAAAAAATGTAATATTTTGATTTATTTAGTTATGAGTCCTTTCCTTCTACGTTAGGTGTAGGACTGTTGAGTTGTTTTGTGCTGACTTTTTTTTCATGTTTTCTGTCTTGTACTAGCTTTTTTTTTTCTTTTCATTTGATGTTTCTATCCTTGCTGCTTTTTTTTTGGTATTATGTTTAATAAAATATCAAAACAGAGTGGTTTTGATATTAATTCTGGTTTTTTAAATATTATTTTAGGTTTTTACCTAAATTGTAAATCCAAGTTCTTAAAAAATTAAGAAAAATGAAATAATTCCTTGTTTAAGATCACTTTTGATGTACAGATGGGACCAAATTCGAATGTTTAACGAGGTATCTCGGTTGCGATAATTGTTAGCAAAAAATTGATTCTGGTCTTCTTGATCATTTTTTTGAGATAAACACGCCTGTTCCATGTTGCCACTACAGATGAAAAACTACATTTCATTGTTTTCGAAAATTTACTACAACTTCTTTATTTATAAAAATAAAACTAAATATTATTTAGGTTTATTATAAGCATTTTTATCCTTTATTTAAAAAAATTTAAATTAAAAAGTTGTTAGACTTTGACTTTTTTAAATGGAACCTAGTAGGCTTTTCAAAAATATATAGTTTTTTATATTTGTTGGAAAAAATAACTGAGATATGGTTTATTTTGTAAAAATTTAATTATCAAAGTTTGCTATGATTTCGTAAACAAGTGGCAAACTGTAATACTACATTTGTCTTTAACCGTTTCGCTACGTATGTCCAGCGAACAAAAGTTATTGATATTATATAAGACTGTTTTGTACATTAAATGGCAATAACTAGGCAAATGATCTATTATTGCTAATTTTTTTCCTTAATCAATAAGCTCTAATCAATCAATTTCCGATTGATAATTATCCTTACAAAACCAATTTAAACTTGATCATAAATTTAGGATAAAGCGTAGTGTAACATTATAGTTTATTTACACGTTACTAGCTTAGCAATTAATTCTGAACGTGAAATGTAAATTTATTAGACTTCGTGTGCTATTAGTTTAATAAAGATTTTAGCATGTAACAGATATGGTACTTGTATTCAGGGGTTCCCTGCATGGATCAAATATTCAAGCAGCCGCAAATTATTGAAATATAGTGTTGAGATTGCGTTCGTTAATTATCGAAGCTAATGATTTATTTAATAATGAATTCTAAATATTCGGAAGAGTTATTGATACTCGGTTATTGTGTCTGTGATAAGTTAGAAATCTTGCAATGAAAATATTTTTTAAATTAAATTAACCAGCATTAATATCAAAACCACTCTGTTTGGAAATTTTATTAAACATAATAGCATAATACCAAAAAAAGCAGCATCGGATAGAAACATCAAATGGAAAGACACAAAAAAGCTAGCACAAGACAGAAAAACGTGAAAAAAAGTCAGCACAACACAACTCAACAGTCCTACACCTAACAGTAGAAGGACTCATGACTAAATAATAAAGTAAATACCAAAAATTTTAGTAAATGATGTTTTATTATACAATCAACATTTTGAACATAAATTATAACATCAGGAAAATTTTACAGTAACATTGAATGCAAATTCAATGTTTTTATTGTGCCACGATTAATTTCTCAAGTTTTAATATTTTTTTGCAATCTTGTAAAGCGAGAGCTATAAGACGCTACGTAGAAAGAGCTATGTTATGTAATTCACAATCCAATACCAAAAAAACTGCTATCCACTTGGTATATCATTTAAAGGATATTATTCAATCATCGGTAAAAGTGACAGTAAGCATAGACAGTAAGCGTTATTAGGATGGGCAGTTGTCAAAGCACAATTCCAAGGCCCTACAGATTTTTGTGAAAAAATGTTTAGCAAGTTTCTCATTTTTCAGTTTTAAGAAGGTTTTATTGAAAAACGAAAAATTAATATTGATTACATTTATAGATACGATTTTTTCTCTACAAAAAAACCTATTCGCTCTTTTTTTCTAAAATAATTAGGGGAGATAATATGCGACTTTTAAAATTTTACCATTGAAATTGCTATGTTGCGTGATCCAAGTCAAGTCTACACCGTGTAGAGCGACTTAAGGGGCCTATTCACCATCAATCATGTTGCGCAACAATAATTGTGCAACATGATGTTGCGCAAATTCAAATTGTATTCGCGTTGACATATAATTCGGGCAATCGTTCAGTTTTTCACTCCACCCCGCCAAGTGACAGTGTGATACGAAGATAAGTACGGAAGGAAGCATGTGCCGCTATTGTACGTGTATTGTGTGTACCTAATAATAGGTGTAAACGAAAGCTCAAAAGATATTGGATGAAGAATGGTTTAAAAAACGAGCTACCTTCACTCATGAAAATTTACGACACCATGTTAATTATATGTATTGCTTTGCTCAGTATATAATAATACGCATGATACAGAGACAGCCAGTCACACATACAGCAACAGTGATGAGACTCGACTGACAAAATTTGTGCAACGCTGCCATTCACAGTACAAATCGTTGCGCAAACAGTTTGTTGTGCAAAAAATATCAGGGAATTCTGATTTTACATAACAGGTTGCGCAGTTCGTCAATCACTATCATTCTGGGTCAATCATGTCGCGCAATAGGCAATGTTGCGCAACATGATGGTGACTGAATAGGCCCCTTTAGGAACGCTTTAAGGTTTTTGGAAACTCCAAGGCACACTAAATATGGTAAAAAATTAAAATCACTCATTATTTCAAAAACTTAGACATTTGATTACATACTAGCAAAAATTGTTCTGGAAGAAGTTGATGCTTCAATGCAGCAAAAATAGTGATATGCATTCGTTTGAGCTACGGTTAAGCCTCGTTCTTATTAGCCAAGTTACTTGAATTCAAGTAATTTAAAAGCACTTTACCAATGTAATACTTATTTGGCTTGAAGTTGACTTTATGGAATTAAAAAAAAAACTGATTATAATTATAAATTATATCTTAGAATCGTCTAATCTTAATCTCTTACAATCAATCAGTAACCATAAACATCCGGTTCGACTTCAAACCTGCTTCGGCTTGTAAAATTTTATGCAACTAGTAAATAGAAACATTTCTGATATTAAATATAAATGTTTGTTGACTCTCCTATTGGGTAACATTTTTGGTGTTCTATTGTAAAAAAAACTTTAAAAAATCATAGTGTTAGTTTGTTTTTATATGCCTACATATTTTGTACTACAGGTAAGTTGTCCACAATGCCCTACTTCATTTAACACTCAACAAAAAACTGTTAAGCAACAAAAAAATCGTGAAACTTCCATTCCACCTTTTACTTTAAAACGAAATAGATATTAACCAATCATCTTGAAAAGAATAAAGTGCGTAAAAAACGAACATCTCAAATTTATGACTTCGTTAGATGAGAACAAAGCGTCATGTACTGTAGTAATGTCGCAATAATGTGCTAAATCAAACAGAAGCATAATTGTTTGTGTTTGACAGTCATTTATTTTAAATATTCCCTCCAAAAAAATTATTGACCAACTAAAGACTGTCTTAATTCATAAATTAAGCAATTTAACAAGGTAAGTACTTTTTTCCTGAATTAATATGATACACAGTACAATCTAAAAAATGAGTAAACAAATTCCCAGAAACGCTAATACTGATACCATTAGATGATAATTATTATTTTATTACAATTAAATACGAATAATAACCCTATTAAGACTTTAAGTTCCTTGGCAATTGAAATTTTGAAAATATATTAATCTTATAGTTGTCTCATTGTCAGTATATGTCTACAGTTTACATTTATTATTAAAAATTATATAGTAAAACTAAAAAACACCCTGCATGTTTGTACATTATTCTAAAATATGAAAATCATTGTATTCATCATAAATACCGTCAACTGATAACATAAAACTCATTTATGAAGTCCATAAAAAAGTTAAAAAATTTGCTATCGAAACTCAAAAGCTAAGTAGTCTGGGCCAATTTTTTCACACCAAGCATATAAGAGCTTTGTCTACCCTACAATACCAAATTTTAATTTCTAATCTCGATAATAACAAAGCAGTAGCTTTATTTTTAATCTGAAATTTTCTAGTTTTTAAAAAAATAATTTAGGTACAGTTTGCACATTTTTAGTTAATTTAGATTCTTACTAAGCTCAGTGACGCGTTATTCAGCAAGCAGTTGCCTAGGAACCCGACTAAACTCAGTGTAAAAACAAAAACCGATATCTGTGCAGTTCGATACCATTGAATTAAAAGATAAAGGAAGGAGCTTTTAATACTATACTGCAGCGTTTCAGCGGCGACGGAAATGACGACATAGATAGCCTCTTATGGCGGCCGGTGTTGACAGGTGAAACAGTCGGAGATATTTTAGTTTTGTGTACTAGAATGGTTTTTTGTAAATCTTGTAGTTGTAGTAGGTCCAAAAATGTTAAAGATAAAAAGATTACGTTTCATAGGTAAGTAGACATTAATATTTTGTAGTGTAATCATGTATTGAAAATTTGATGTGGTCTGTCAAAATGGTATGTCATATCAGTGGCGTGCATTTGTGTACAGCATATTTTTTAACTCTCATAATAAACAATCCAAATATTGAAATATGCTGTCGTTTTTTTAATTCCCTCAACCACGAAACAAGAAATAAATAAGTAAATAACAGGTTCAATTCAAAAGAAAGCAAATATTTACATTATTCAATACATATTTAAAAATGTTAGATACGCCACTGAGAAGCGGAAACATGCATCCGCCATATTGAGAGGCTAACCTGGACGCCTTAGTAACGCTATAATGTTCGATACTGGGTGTTAACGAAATCAGTCACCCCATTTTTTTTTTTTAAATTTAAGCAAACGAAATTTACGACTTGTAATGTGTGCATAAACCCGAATATTTAAACATAAGCACACTTTACATCATTTCCGGTTTTATCCAGAAATGGCCGTAGCTTTGTTATAACACCATGTATATTTTCACATTTTTTGTAAGAGCAATCGGGGGTGCAGCGGGTGCGGTGAACACGGGCCCACGAGCCAAGGGGGCCCACAGGATGCAAACAACAACTTGTTTTTTAGTTATTGGCACTCGCATTTTATCAGCGCAGATAGGGCACAAAATTATTATTAAATTATTATTATTAAGCTTTACTTTTTGCATAAATACATTGTTAAGTATTGCTAAATTGATATCAGCTGATTTAGATATCATTGTTGTCCTTAAACTGATTTTATTTTGCTAAACTTTTTGACCGGGTGGGTATATGTATAAGATGGCAACTTAAAATATAAATTCTAAATATAGGAGTGGAAAAGTGAATAAAAATTTAACTGTGTTATTTCATATTCAAAAATATTCTCAAAATTTCGTTATTTCATGCATTTAAAAAAAAATTGCCGAAAGTTGCGCGACATCAAATGTCACCGTGTGAACTACCCATAAGTTATGCTCATATCGGTGTTATGCTCTGGACCACCCAGTAGTGATTCACACTCTTCGCAACTACCATCTACCTTAGAACTTAAAACAAAAGCATTATCTGAAGCGTCCATTAACCCGATATGGCTTGAACTGCTTGAACACTTCTTGCTACGTCACTGCGTAAGAGAAAACCATTTTAAATACTACTACAACATTTAAAATACTTTTTAAAACCTCAAATATTATTTTGACAAAATTTATTTTATTACTACTAAGTATACCGTGACATGCATAAATTTTATTTTATTATGTTAAGTGTTCAAAAAACGTTTTTGTAACTTGACATTTAAATTACATTATTCTGCTTCAATGTTGCGAAATCAGTTTTTTTGTCAAAAAGTCAATTTTTGTGTATGGAACTCTTAGATGGAACTACGTAGGGTTGTCAACCGTCCCGCATTATCCCGGAATGGAAGTCCCTGTCCAAAATCTCGGTTGGACATCAAATTGTCCCGGAATTTCAAAAAGTCTCTGTCCAATAGCACCTCCACTCTTTAAAATAATTTTTTCTATCGCATACAACTCCGCGTCTCCAGAAAACTATTTATTTCGTTATTTCGTCTATTCCAGCCAGTAATGTCTATCCAAAAGAATTTTTAGTCATATAAATAGGTAGGTTATATAACGAGATTGCCGGAAAAGATAGCAACAAAACAAGTACTGGAGGGAGGAGTAACAGGAAAAGCACAAGGGGCAGACCCTGAACAAAATGGATAGAGTTAAAAAAGACGTAGTCACTAGGAATTAAGGAGTGGAAAAAACAGACAAAGAATGGTGAAAAACATGTAACAAAGCCATGGGCCAGCTTGGCCTGAAGAGTTAATTAATTATTATAAATATTATATAAATGGCGTATGGATTAAGACATTAAGAACCACAACAGAATGGATGTCAGCTTGATAAAGGAGAAATTGCGAGACAGATAAAATATTAGAGAATGGTGTACAAAATTTGCAAACCTTCTCTTCTCACTTCTCACTTTGGAAAGAATTGGCAAAGGCAGCAAAAATTAAAAAGAAATATTAATGATAACATTCCTAACCTAACATAACGATAGTTTCTGGAATATAATTTTTGTACAATTATTTAATGAATGAAACATGATTATATGTAAATTGTTTGAATTTTTTTAATATACATGTTTGTACATAAAATAGTTTCATCGGACAAACATGTGTATGAGTGATGAAGAGTAGTTTTTGAGTAAATAATTTTGCGGAATTATATTATACAGGGTGTCCCAGATTACATTTCCAGCATGGGGATCTCGCTTATTATAAGAGATACAGGTTTGTTTAAATTAGATGAATTATTCCTTAGTATGAGAGGAACCACAATCAAGTTTTAAAAGTACAAAATTCGTCGTGCTTCAGATGTTATAGCAAAAAATATGAAAACCTCAAATTTCTTTTTTCTTTCATAACTTTTTTGTCTTAATCAATAGAATAATTTTATTTGTACTTTCTGAAGGTACTTTTTCATGGAGAATGTAACTGTCATTTTAGATTTTTTTTTACACCTACCATTTTCGGGATATTACCCCTAATTTTATTTTTTCTTATAGGCCGCGAAGTTGGCTATGGAATATTTAAATGTGCTTTTTTTTCTCGTTTAAATAAGATATTACTTGCTATACCTATTTCTATAAACAAGTCACAAAATGAAAAAAAAACGTATTTTACCCGTTTATTGTCAAGCTATCTATGAAAATAAAAACAAAAAACAACTAATTAAATGTCAAATGACAGTTACCGTTTGTCTGCGGAATCATTTATTAGAATTTTATAGTATCTATTGTTG
Source organism: Elmis aenea (assembly GCA_947652605.1). Taxonomy (NCBI): domain Eukaryota; kingdom Metazoa; phylum Arthropoda; class Insecta; order Coleoptera; family Elmidae; genus Elmis; species Elmis aenea. The sequence goes on along the minus strand of OX393576.1, from coordinate 32,179,176 downwards.
TGTAATTCGATAGTCTTTGTAGCAAATTTGTATCATATAATTATGGGCACATGTACAACTAATTAAAAAAATTTAATGTTGAAATGCAACATTCTTTACAATAGAAACTGTCTAAAATAATTAATTCTAATTGTTTATGGATTTGTTTTGGATTTTTGGTTGGTTTCTCGAAGAAACCATATTTTTTTAATTTATTTCCAAATTTCTGTAATTAGGTACACACTCTTGGTTGCCTTTTCTCAATATATAGCTCTAAGTATATTCACTCAGCTTACACAGTTTTTATGGTAAAGAATGCAGCATCTCAACATGTCAAATTTTTCGCTTTTTTTTATATGTAGCCATCATTATAACGATTACTACAAAGACTATCGAATTACACAACAATAATAAAAAATTCTAATAAATGATACCGCAGACAAATAGTAACTGTCATTTGGTATTTAATTAGTTGTTTTTTGTTTTTATTTTCATAGATAGTTTGATAAGTGATGGGTAAAATACGTTTTTTTTTCATTTTGTGACTTGTTTATAAAAATAGGTATAGCAAGTAATATCTTATTTAAACGAGAAAAAAAAAGCACATTTAAATATTCCATAGCCAACTTCGCGGCCCATAAGAAAAAATGAAATTAGGGGTAATATCTCAAAAATGGTAGGTGTTAAAAAAAATCTAAAATGACAGTTACATTCTCCATGAAAAAGTACCTAAAAAAAAGTACAAATAAAATTGTTGTAATGATTAAGACAAAAAAGTTATGAGAGAAAAAAGAAATTGGACATTTTCATATTTTTTGCTATAACATCTGAAGCACGAGGAGTTTTGTACTTTTAAAAATTGATTGTTGCTCTTCTCATACCAAGGAATAATTCATCTAATTTAAACAAACCTGTATCTCTTATAATAAGCGAGATCCCCATGCTGGAAATGTAATCTGGGACACCCTGTATATCAATTTCCATTTCGGGAAATATGTTCCGAAATCATTTCAGAAATAGTTGGCAACCCTACTCATACGGTTGTTTAAATAAAGCATTTAGTAAGGAACCCAATAATAACAATATTTAGTATTTCTATTTAGAGACAGCTGCAAAAATTACAATTTATTTAAATACTTGTTAAGATATTTATTATACTTATCGTAGTACACTTTACCTAATTGCAACAAAACAAATTTTGCTTTTCAACGTAATCTTTATTTATCAATCCAACTTGCAGCACTGTAAATATTATAATAAATATTTAAAAACAGAAATGTATTAATTAAATTTCAAACAGACCTATCTAGTTAATGAAAACCATTTGCCTTTTTATTGAAAAAGTATAGTAGCTGTACACAAAATACCAGTGGCGTAACAATCGGGGGTGCAGCGCATGCGGTAGACACGGGCCCACGAGCCAAACGGCCCAAAGGACGCACACAACAACTTGTTTTTTAATTATCCTACCCTAAGACAAACATTTCACGGAACTATGCTTGCACACGGGTCCATTTCCTTCTTGATACGCCACTGCAAAATACCATACAAATTAAAAGTATAAGACCGGTTCGAACCTTAATATTTTTACATTTTCCCCTTAATATGATAGGATTTCTGCAAATCTGTTATAGAGTGTAAAGAAAACAAAATTATGTTAAATAACATACTTTAGTGCAATTATATTTAACACGTACATACATAGTGCTTTTTTGACTTACATATTATTCGCGACTGCATTATAAACACTATTTCATTTTTAGTATTTAATGAGATATGTATCGACTAAGGATGTCACTTGATGGTATCGCTAAGAATAAAAGTACTGGAACTTACTTTTACGTTCTTCTACGAAATGTATGAAGTGAATTTTTAATTAGTGGATTGAACGTAAAAATAAGTTACTTTCAACAAATATTAACGTAAAATGATAAAATACAGGTGATAATAATATACAGGTCGTCCTTTAGAATATCAGAAATTGCAAAAGTTCAAACATGATTACTAAAAGGAAAAAATAGTTGGGTTGGTAATAGTTGAAGTTTTTTAAACCGAAGTTTTGTCCGACTTTATGGAAAATGTCTTTAAAGTTTGGTTTGTCGTTGAGAAGAACTCTGAAGTTGTCTCTGATAAATACATATGAAACATCGTTTAGCAAAAAACTTCAACAGATTTTTAATCCGGAAAATAAGTCGACCAACTGTACATTAGTTGCGGATGCGTGCAACATAGTTTAAAATAATAGTTCGTGTTAATTTTAAATAAAGATATTGTTTATAATTTTGACCAATAATTTTTTTTTATTTCATTGTGCTGTTTCAATAGTAAATTACTCAATAAAAATAGCTGACAACAAAATAAAGGCAATAAACCTTTTTAATTATTATTACATCTTATTGTACAGATTTAAAGTACTAATTATAAAGTTTTCAACCGCTATGAAATGAAATTAAAAGAGTACAAATCGATATAACATTTTATTTTTGTTATGTGCCATAGAATATCACATAAATTAAATTTATACTATACTTTAAACTATATTATAGAATTGCAGCATTCAGCCTCTTACATTTAACATTGCGAAATACATTTTTTTTAAATAAGTTGAAAGACAACCACAATAATTTATGTGCTAGTAACAATTAAATTTATATTGCATCAAAAATATATGTTGTATAATTTTTAGACGACCCATATATGTTTGTATATATTTAAATAATTCTAATAACTTTTAATATTAAATTTATTAAAATTTAAAATAATATGTAGGTACTTAGTACTTAACAGTGCATTATAAAGCTCTAAAAATAAAGAAGAGCTTATGGTATTTAATATTTATGGTACAGGTACTACAGCTAAGCGTTTCTCGTAAATTATTCTAGCAGATATTTTTAACATTAAAAACATTTGTTTTATATCTTATTAAACTTCTTGTATAGATATGGTACAGTAAAAACACGTATAAATTATCTATTTGCAAGAATTCATATTTTTTAGTTGACCACATTAAACGAACTGACTAACACGTAAGACGTAACTAGTGCAGAGGCGTCACACTAAGTTCTTACACGACACAACTAGGAAAAAAATCGATAATTATGATGACCATTCCTCGTTACACCAAGTGCTTTTAAATCATTTAATTATCTATCGCTTGTTATTCAATACTATTATTGTACTTGAACGAGTCGCCAGTAAAGGGATCAATATTTATTAATCTTAAGTTTAGGTTTCAATTATTTTCATCAGCGTAAATATAGACCAATTTAAATTTATATTAAACATTTTTAATACCGATTATATTGTTTTTATTGTGTGTTTATTACTACAGTAAATATGTAGTTTATATTTTTTAGTGTAGGAACTACGCGAACGCGTTTTGCAATTGTTCATACTACTTTTCAACATTTCCATAATTTTCTTTATTTAAAATACGTATACCGGATGTCGCCGATATCATTGACATCCCGAATTTTTCGTTTGTTAATTTAAATAACTTCAACAAACCTTTTATATTATTTTATGGTGAACAAAACTGCATAAAATTATATTCGAAATTTTAATATAATTTTAAAAAAAAAATTATTTAACTTCATTTTGCAAATGACACTAGTATCTAACTAGTAGTAGTAATATAAGTTAATCTTATTACAAATTTCTATACTTTTGTTTTCGAGAAAAATGTCCAAGCATCAGCAGGCCATAGTTAACGAGATTTTAACATTTTTCCCGAAAAATATATTATCAAAAGTATCAAATGATTACACGACTAGAAAGATTCTAAAATTGTACTTGTGCTGTTTGAAACTAACTTAAATAATGCCTCTAAAAAATTCGAATTTATTTTAGCGCTCGTATGCAGAATAATATATGATTTGTTATATGGTTTGTTGGCGTTGGTAATGATCTCTGGAGCACCCTGTATACAGCTCGCTAAATTTATTAAACAGGTTGTATTCATTATGTTGCGCTAAACTCATTATTTTTGTAATTCCATAAAATTATGAAAATGTTTAAAACACATTCAAAAGTTAAAAATACAGTGTACGTTTTATTACCAACCACCAAACATTGGTTAGATTATGTACAGTAGATCATAATTAAAAATAATATATATCAAGGGTGCTCAACCAGTCGATCGTGACTTGTTTTTTGGTAGATCTTTCTTTTGTTCTCAATCACATGTACTTAAAATAATTATTTTAGTTGGGTCCAACCATGCTTATTTTTTTAGACGTTTAATAAAGGTTGAATATTTTAACATTGTACTTTTCCTCAGTAAATAAGTAAATCAAGAGGGTCCTCTGCTTAAAACAAAAAGGAACTCGCATGTATAAATAGGTTGAAGAGCCCTGATATATGTATTACAAAGGGTCAAACTCAAAAATTGTTTATCTTGCAAAAGTTATTTTTATGTAATTATTGTTGAATTTAGAGACATTTTTCAAATGCTTTTAAATTAAGTGATTTTTTCTGATTATTTAATTGAACTTACCAAAATGGAGACGTGTCGCATATTCTGAGCTTGCACCTTAGTCACAGAAAAGCGTTAAGTGGTAACATTCGCAGAATCAGTTCAATAATAAATAAAAATCACAGGTAGTTTTAAACAGTTATGAATTACTACTACAATAATACAGTGCGACAATATTAATAATTTTATTATTCATATTACTAACACTAAAAAAAATCACGTTTTATTGTTACCTAAATTTCCTCAATTTAATTAGTATATACAACCTAGTACTCATAATGAACAATATTTCACCAGAAAAATTTAGATATTTAAACACGTCTTGTTCAGACAACATATCAAATGCAAATAACTATTTATTGAATGCAATTTTGCATTACTAATAAACTACCGTTTTAATGAACTAATTTAACTATTCTTATTATTTCTATCGTCAAGTTATTTTTTTAGGAGAATAACTAGGAGATATGATTTTAATAATATGTAAAATTATTGAGAATGATCAAGACAATATGTGTTGGTTAAAAATTAGTCCCATCATGTAACCAGTTCCTTAACCCATTTATGTGCTTAATTAATATTCTGAAAGTTAGGGCTGTTTGAATGGTTTAAATTGTTTTTGGTAGTGGTATAACTATTATTAATACCGTATGTTTCTAATACTGTTCTTCTTTACAGCTACTTGCTTTAAACTGCTGATTAAAAGATATGTTTATTTTGTTATGCACAATAGGATTGGTTGAAGCACATTTATAGGAAAAAGTTCAAGTCCCAATCAGGTCATAGTTATTTAATCTACGGACTAAAGTGTGATTTAAAGATAAAATCAAAATAGTTTCCTTTCTTTTTCATTATTTCTTAACTTAAATAAAACTAGTTCTGACAACCAGGGGTGGATTAGAACTGGGGCCGCTTTTTTAATATTTTTCAGGCCGAATTTATACTCCCTATCCACCCCTGCTTCTAATAGTAAATCTAGTGTAGATAAATAAAACGCATAACCCACTTGTTATATTTACCAATCATAGCTAGTATTAGTAGTTGTGATTGGTTGTTGAGTTTCTAAAGTTGTAAACGGTGATGGGATACCACATCGGGAAGGAATTGTTGCTGAATTAATCTAAACAAAATCAAAAAAATTAAGCACTGACACAGATATTTTATAGGTATAACTATTTAAAGAAAATATTGTGTACACAGAACAAAAGCCTTTAAACACAATTGAAATATACAGGGTGTTTCAGACCACCCGTACCAGCACTTTTATTTGAAAATGCGACGTCTGACAAAGATGGGGAAAAAATTATGATAAAAATGCATATGCAAAATTGACTGGCGCTATAGCGGTTTTCCAGATTAAACCGGAAGTGGCCAAATCCGGCAGTAACTTTAAAAACTTAAATAGAACCATCTGGTTTTTATTGCATAATTGGAAAGATATTTGGTAAATAAACATTTTAACTGAAAAAAATGTTTGATTATCAGTATAGTTTGTAATCCATTGGACCTAAATCACAACATTTAAAATCCTATTCGCATGTAGGTGCCAAACTGAGTTCTGGACACACCTTTTTTTTTAGTTTTGTATGTAATTAAATGAAATTTTACACATATGATATGTGTAGAACAACCGATTATTTGAACATATGTACACTATTGTTTCACTTCCAGTTTCGCCGGAAATGACCCTAAGTTTGTTATTTCAAACGAAACACCCTGTATATTTTTACATTTTTGGAAAGAGGAAGCAATTTTGAATACAACTGTACTATTTTGGTTAATGTACCACTACATTCCGTTTAAAAAAAAAATGACACTCAATAAAAAAAAATATTTTCGTCCAAAAATCAATTGAGGTTATAAACATTATACAAAATAGCAGGGCTTCGAACCGGAACTGAACCAAAAACCGGAAAAAAACGTTATTTTTGTCGGAACGAAAACCGGAACTGAACCGAAAAAATATTATCGGTTTATTACGGTTCGGTACATGATCAACAAACTCCCGCGTTTTGTTTATATATGTTTCGTTTAATAAATTATATTATCATCATATGTTATACAGGGTGTCCAGTTTAAAATGAAGTACATGGGGATCTCGGAAACCGTTAGAAATACAAAATCGGTTAAATGGGGAAAAAGTTGCGCTATTACATGCGTAACAATAATCCACTTTTACATTTTCAATAATTCATACTGTTACGTAGTACCACTATGAAAACGAAAAATGTGCATTTTCCTAAAACCTCCATATTACCTTTGTTTGAAAAGATTTTTGCGCCAAATTTTCAGGATCGGGGAAGTAACCAATAAGGATTTCAAAAATGACATTAAAAATATTCTAGGCCTACTATGTTTCGCGCGGCCATAGCCAACTTTTGTTTTTCTTATGAACGCCATATTGGATTTTTGCATTTTTGAAATCTCCATAAAAAATGCTTTTCAACCATGTAAGACATCGGTATGTTTAACCTAGAGAAAATATGAAAATTTGCAAAATTAAGGTTTTACCACAGTAGGCCTTGGTGTCGTGATTAAACAATTGCAACGACAATTTCTAACAACTGTCAAATAATACATATTTTTCTGTAGTGCTAACAAATAAGTGATTTCCGAGTTTTCAATAGATCGTTTTTCAAATAAGCATAAATATGAAATGTTGGAGTGCTTTATTCTCTGTAGGAGAAATGATATGAAATCTCCATAAAAAATGCTTTTCAACCATGTAAGACATCGGTATGTTTAACCTAGGGAAAATATGAAAATTTGCACCACAGTAGGCCTTGGTATCTCTTTGAAAATTAATTTAAATTTTACTTGTTAACACCAAAATAAACGAAGGAGTGGTATGACACATTTATTAAATTAAATACAAGAACAGCGAAAAAAGTTAGGTGCTTAAGTATTATTAACGAAGCATGTGTTCAAAGATGCCACCGTTCTCTTGTAGGCACATTGTATACATCGTTTTAGAACTGCCTCACAGGATTGTCTTATCATGTTCGGTGTCATTCCATTTACCGCTTCTTCAACTGCCTGACGTAGTTCTTCTACAGTTTCATAGGATTTTGAGTACACCTGATCTTTTAAGTAACCCCAAACAAAAAAATCAAGGGGGGTGCGGCCCGGCGATCTAGCAGGCCACCTTGTTGACCCCCGTTTCCTATCCAGTTATCATGGTATTCATTATTTAAAAAGTCTGTAACAATATTCGCATTATGTGCAGGCGCACCATCTTGCTGGAAAATTAGATTTTGTAAGGTAGCAAGCGGAAGTTCGGTAATTCGTTCTGCTACATTAGTTTGTAAAAGGTTTAAATATCGCACAGAATTAAGGTTTTCATCGTAGAAAAATGGGCCAACGATGTGGGTACCAACAACACCTATCCAAACATTGAATCCCCATTTAATCTGTTGTCTTAATCCACGAAATATTTGAGGATTTTCATCAGACCAAAAAACTGTATTTTTACGATTAAATAATTCGCAATTAGTAAATCGGCTTTCGTCCGACCACAAGATTTTCATAGTAAAGTTTGGAATTTCATTATGTTTTCTGATGAACCATCGACAAAGTTCCATTCTTCTTATCTGATCAACAAAGCTTCCGTTATTTATTAAGTTATCACTTAATCGCCGAAACATACTTCTACCTGGCTGACGTCTTTCCAGGTATTTATTGAAATACATTTCTGCAGCCATTATATCATTTCTCCTACAGAGAATAAAGCACTCCAACATTTCATATTTATGCTTATTTGAAAAACGATCTATTGAAAACTCGGAAATCACTTATTTGTTAGCACTACAGAAAAATATGTATTATTTGACAGTTGTTAGAAATAGTCGTTGCAATTGTTTAATCACGACACCAAGGCCTACTGTGGTGAAACCTTAATTTTGCAAATTTTCATATTTTCTCTAGGTTAAACATATCGATGTCTTACATGGTTGAAAAGCATTTTTTATGGAGATTTCAAAAATGTAAAAATCCAATATGGCGTCCATAAGAAAAACAAAAGTTGGCTATGGCCGCGCGAAACATAGTAGGCCTAGAATATTTTTAATGTCATTTTTGAAATCCTTATTGGTTACTTCCCCGATCCTGAAAATTTGGCGCAAAAATCTTTTCAAACAAAGGTAATATGGAGGTTTTAAGAAAATGCACATTTTTCGTTTTCATGGTGGTACTACGTAACAGTATGAATTATTGAAAATGTAAAAGTGGATTATTGTTACGCATGTAATAGCGCAACTTTTTCCCCATTTAACCGATTTTGTATGTCTAACGGTTTCCGAGATCCCCATGTACTTCATTTTAAACTGGACACCCTGTATACTTTTATTTCCAATTATTATACCTTATTATACCAAATAAAAACATTAAAAAAAAATAAAAAGTAATCATTCGGAGCTGAACCGAAAACCGAAAAAAACCGTTATTTTTTCCGGAACGAAAACCGGAACCAAACCGATATATATTCTTTTAATTGAACCGGAACGAAAACCGAAACGAAAAAAATTACGGTTCGAAGCCCTGCAAAATAGTACAGCGTTATTCAAAATTTCTTCCTATTTCCAGAAATGTAAAAATATACAGGGTGTTCCATTTGACATTACAAACTTAGGGTCATTTCCGGCGAAACTGGAAATGAACTAATAGTGTACATATATTTAAATAATCGGGTTTTTTACACATATCATATGTATGTATAAAATTTCATTTAAATAAATACAAAACTAAAGGAAAAGGGTGTGTCAAGGACAGAGTTACATGCGTATAGGGTTTTTATTGTTGTTATGATTTAGGTCCAATGGATTACAAACTATACTGATAATCAAAAATGATTCTTAGTAAAAATTGTTTATTTATCAAATATCTTCCTAATTATGCAAAAAAATAACAGATGGTTCCATTTAAGTTTTTAAAGTTACATCCGGATTTGGCCTCTTCTGGTTGAATTACGAAAACCGCTGTAGCATATGCAGTTTTGTCATTAAAAAAAATCCCTATCTTTGTCAGACGTCGCATTTTCGAATAAAAGTGCTGGTACGAGTGGTCACCCTGTGAGTGCATACTTGCAGAAGCAAACCGGTAGAGGTTCATTTTTAATTTAATGCTCACAAAAAAGTGTTTTTTCGTCGAAAAATAATAAAACACAATTTATAATTTATAATCCTATACAGGGTGGCTGGTTTTTCATTGTCCAGCTTATATCTGCTGAAATATTAATGTTACCAAAAAAAGTTAAATGAGAAACTTGTTAAACAAAAGCTGGTCTACAAAATGGTGCTAAAAATTTTGTTCCATAGCCTACCAGTTTTTCGAAAAAATATCCAACTTTTGTTTTTTAAATAGAACACCCTGTATATTTTTACAGAATCACATTCTAAATCAATTTCTCTTCACAATGATATTATCATAAGTACCATTTTGATTTTAAATTTTGCTCAATATTTCAAAAAAAGAGAATTATTATAGTCGGCTGTGGAAACAGCACAGCATATCAACTTTTTCATTATTTGTATAGTACATTTATCTTAATTATAATTACATTTATTTCTGTCTGATTTGACAAGTGTTTGCTAATGTAAACAAATTTGACAGGTATTTGCAATAAAAAAACAATATCACAGCCGACTTTAATAATTCTCTTTTTTTGAAATATTGAGCAAAATTTAAAATCAAAATGGTACTTATGATAAGATCATTGTGAAGAGAAATTGATTTAGAATGTGATTCTGCAAAAATATACAGGGTGTTCTATTTAAAAAACAAAAGTTGGATATTTTTCCGAAAAACTGGTAGGCTATGGAACAAAATTTTTAGCACCATTTTGTAGACCAGCTTTTGTTTAACAAGTTTCTCATTTAACTTTTTTTGGTAACATTAATATTTCAGCAGATATAAGCTGGACAATGAAAAACCAGCCACCCTGTATACAGGGTGTGTAAAAATTGGCGGAAGGGCTACACGGGGCGATGTTCTTCGTAAAATTCTAAGTCGAAAATCTTAATACGAAAATGTTGTACCATGCTTGCTGTGCCTGCAAGAGGTCCTCAAAGTTTTGACATTTAGTCCTTTAATAAGCGTTATTATTTAATACTTGCAAATGAAAAAGCTGCAATTTGGAATAAAAATAGATTTCGAATAGCATTTTTTCCTAGATATTGTGTTCTTCCTTTCAAAAATTGGTGTTGAAAATATGTAAATCACTGATTTTAATGACAGTACCTAATACATATGGCAACATTTTCATTAACTGTCATCTCTGTTTTTCTCGTAATTATTTCTAGTTTGTGTTTTACGATACCCAAAAGTTTGCAGCTATGTTTACGAACTGAAGGCTTTCAGTACGAAAAAAATTTGTAAATACCTAAGTAAAAATTGCTGATAAAAAAATGTCCAAACGCAAATCAATGTATGCAATGTTGCCAATTTTTTTTTTCTTTTAATGGTTCCTGAGGCCATAGAAAGCATGGTACAATATTTTCGTATTAAGATTTTCGACTTAGAATTTTACGAAGAACATCGCCCCGTGTAGCCCTTCCGCCAATTTTTACACACCCTGTATATAAAAATGAATGTATTTATGTTTGTCCTTTATGCATTCCTATACCATTCATCCGATCCTGACCAAATTTGGCACAGACAATCTATAGGACCATGGAAAAAAGATAGGCTATATAAGAATTCCCAAAAAAATCGTTTGGAAAAGATATTGAGGAAAACGTGCCAAAATCTTACACGCAACTTTTAAATCGGGTCGTCGGGAGCGAAAATTTCGTCAAAATTTGACAATTTGACAATTCGACGTGACCTTTGAACGCTTGAACCTTCTCCCATTCGACCTTTTCGCACATGTATCGTACCGATTCGGAATCGTCTCGCCTTCCCCGACAAGTACGTACCAAACTATCCCATTTTCGAATTAAATTCAGACCACGAACGAAAAAAAGCGCAGGCGCGCGCACGCACTTCATACTAACGAACGTCGAAAGCCTTTTTCAAAGAGCGATTAAAAATACTCGGGGGCGTCTAAAAATCTCGAACTTCTTTGACGGGTCGTATAAAGGATCGAATTTTAATATGTGCACGCTCAGGACCTCGGAAAAAATCGTTTGCAAACGTTATTAATTAAAACGTGCAAAAATGTTCGTATTTACGTCGCGCGATCTCGCACTATACACTAACGAACGTCGAAAGTCTATTTTCAAAAAGCGATGAAAAATACTCAGAGGTGTCCGAAAATCGCGATTTCTTTTGTAAAATCGTATAAAGGGTCGAATTTTAATATGTGCACGCTCCGGACTTCGGCAAAAAATATTAAGTAAAACGTGCAAAAATATTAGTACCTACATGATGAAAACGTCTTCGCGTGCACGCACTGTCAAACTTTGACAAAATAATAGAAACGCTCAGACCTTCTCCATTTTAGCTTTTTGTACACGTATCATACCAATTCGGAATCGCCACGCTCTCCCCTAAATACACATAGCAAACAATCCCACTTTTGAATTGAATTTTGACTTTAGAATATGAAAATACGATGACACTGTACGAATATTGATTTATTCGGTTTTAAAGAGCAATGACAAGTGTTGTAAACAAAAATTTGAGACAATCGATTGTTCATCGACCCGCTTAGTTATAATCAATATATCTCGGGAACATAGAAACACGGAACGTGCACCAAAGGAAAGGTAATTTTTTGCCCAAAAAGATTTCTACTCGGACCCATTGGGTGCGAGCACGAAGCGCGAGTATTTGATTACCAATTTAATAGAATTTGAGAAGCATTAGGTGCGAGCGCGGAGCGCGAGTAGTACGAATATATTTATTCTAATTTAAAAAGCAATAACGAGTGTTGTAAATACAATATGAACCGATCGATTAATCGCCTCCAAAAAAAAAGTGACCCGCCTGGCTCAGCGCGAGTAGTATGACACAATTTTCTCAATTTTGAAAAGCAATTGCGAGTATTGTAAATAAAAATTGAGCCAATCGATTGATTATCTCCGGCTTAGTTATAATCGATATATCTCGGGAACTGAGCCAATTAGGGACATGGGAATTGCACCAAACGAAAGATAATTTTTTGCGCAAAAAGAATTTTACGCGCAAAGAGAATTCTATGCGCAACGTGTGAAATTTTTACTAGATAGTACCTACTAGGATACTAGGTAATACTATCGTGTACTGTAAATATCATTAGGTATACTTGATATTGTTTAAGAAAAAATATAAAGATCTATAGGGTGTCCCAGATAAGAGATAACATTTTCAGTGTGGGAATCTCGCTTATTATAAGAGATAAAGGTTTGCTTAAATTAGATGAATTATTCCTAAGTATGACTAGGAGCTACAATATATTTTTAAAAAAACGAAATTCCTCATACTTCAGATGTCATAGCAAATATATGAAAATGTTAAATTTCTTTTTTCTCTCGTAACTTTTTCGTCTTAATCATTAGATCAATTTTGTTAGTATTTTGCAGTGGTACTTTCAATGGAGAATGTAACTGTTAATATATTTTTTTTTATCACTTACCATTTTTCAGATATTACCCTTAATATTTTCCATTAAAAAGTACCTCGAGAAAGTACAAATATAATTGATCTAATGATTAGATAAGACGAAAAAGTTATTAGACAAAAACGAAATTCAACATTTTCATATTTTTTGCTATAACATCTGAAGTACGAGGAATTTTGTACTTTTAAAAATATATTGTTGTTCCTCTCAACTCTCATACTTAGGAATAATTCATCTAATCTAAGCAAACCTGTATCTCTTATAATAAGCGAGATCCCCACGCTAAAAATGTTATCTGGGACACCCTGTATATAATATCAGTAGGTAAAAAAAAAAACAATTTCCGTATATAAATGACAAAAGCAACTATTTTTTGGGTTTAAAGTAATTTGTTGATCAACTTCCAAATTAATTTGTTGAACAACTTCCACTTCTAAAAACATCGTTTCTTTGTTCTAAACCTATTAATACTTTAGAGCTGATGAAAATACTTATTATCAAAAGTAACAACGTGTGTAAATAAACGAAATTTTAAATATTTACTATCTGACTTTGACAATAAACTGTACTTGTTTAATTTGACAAAACAGTGTATTATCCTATTTTTAAAACACATCAAAATTTCGAATACATTTTTATTACCTTGAATATTTTTCCACTATTTACAAGCTCATGAGATACCTTAGGGTTCTTTGTGGTAAGTACTAACACTAAACTGGATTATCGAAGTGATAATTATGTGTAAAACACTCTTTATATAAAGGTACGTAATTAATCTTGCAGCACTAATTAATTATCCCATTAATAAGCTGCGTTGTTTCTAAAAATTTGTAATTTTCTTAAATATTTTACTCTGGATTGCTTTGACTCGGCAAAGTGCAAAACATTTATCGCTTTATATTTACCTGTTGTGATGTATATCGTTGTTGATTGTTTCCATTAGACTGCATGAAAGGATTAGAAGGTGCACCGGGAACACCCAAGGAACCATCAGCTCCTGTCTGATAAGTAGCGCCATAACCATCTTGTTGGCCTAATTCATGTAATCTAGTACTAGACAATGCCCTAGGTATGGGATTACTAGGAACACCATGAGGCGCTAAATGAGACGTTTCTTCTGCAACTTGACGTGGGTCTTCAGTAGTAGGAATGTCCCTGACAAATCCCCGATCTACCCGATAGAAATTGATAAAAACAAACGCGCCGAGCACCACAAGGCAAATTAAACCATATCCTCTGAATGTGTTTGTGGAACCAAAAGTACTGACGAACATTCCACCAATAACTGCTCCGCAACCCCTGCCCAAACCGTGATGAATACCTTGGAGAACACCTTGGGCAGAGGAACGTAGTTGTTGCGGAGAATTGTGGGCTAAGTAAGAACAGCAAGCGGCCCATACAGCAGCATGTGTTATACCCTGAAAATAAATCAACATTTAGAATATGTTAAACATACTGCATTTAAAATATTTGTGAACGATAAAAATCAAAAGAAAGTGACCATAATAAAAAAATAAAATAAACTGGCGTGACCACCAAATGACTTTTGCCATGACTATAGGTATTGTGTGTATCTATGTATGTTTTTGTGTGTAGGCGTGTGTTAGACGTGTAAATTGTTCATTTTTGACATTAATTAACGATAGAGCCCTTAAAAGTATGTTTCAAAGGGCGTTTATTTATTTGTTTTTTCAAATAATAACTAATATACAGGGTGTTTAAGTTTTACCTAACGTTAATCTTAAATTAGGTACATGAACCGGTGATAGATAAAAATATTCTATTTATGAAGGATTGTAGTCCATATTAGGTTCTATAAAAAATCCTTATAATGGTTTTGGTAAAATTTAGAATTACGAAATTGTTAAAAAAAAATAAAATATTAAAAAGTTTTCTTAAAAACTGCCTTAATAATTTTCTTTTAAATTTTAGTATGTTTTAAATAAAGTTTATTTTTCTTAGTTAAATTCCATTTACTTCAACTGTCTTGAATTAACGTGATTTTTTTTTTTTTTTTTAAATGAATATTTTCGTTCATATGAACATTAACATTCGCATGTAACATCATTTACGTCATTTGCAAAAATAAGGTTAATTAGAAAGCCTGGAGCGGCACTTTACGCAACGCGTGTAAGTTGCCACAATTTTCGAAGGTGTCAGTACAGGACTATTCACACACAAGTTGCCACAAGTATAGTGAAACCTACACACTGTACGCACGCGGCCACATTTCTTCTGCGTACCACATATGATATGGCGAAGGTAATATACCATAGCTTTTTGGTTTTTATTATACTTGTAAGATTCTTTACGTTATCACGAAACAACAATCTTCGTGAATTAGCCTTAAAAATTAGCAACTCTCTAACTCTCTTAGATATCTTTAAAAGTTAACAAATTACTTTATACAATAATTACGTTGTACTGTTATTGTTGGCATTTTTATCAATGCAAAACTTATTTGAATTAGCTGAATTATCAAGAACTTAATTATATCTACATTTTTATGGCTGTAAAATCCGATACGTTAATTTTGAGATCGATCACTTTTGAAAACCGTATCAAATTTAGGATTACACTTATAATGACGTAATTCAAAATTATTTTACAACTCTTAGATATACCAAACAATTATACCAACATATACGATATGTTATAAATTGAAATTGGATGTAAACAATGATGTTTAATTTTCTTAGTACATTTTGAGGAAATTCAACATTGTATTATCGTACTATATGCATAACATAAATATTAGCCATTGAAAGACTAAACACAATCTTTTGCTAACGATTACGATAGCAACTGAATACATTAAATCGTGTTTTTGTTAAAATCTTGTAGCTGAACAAAATTTTAAAATACAAAATTTTTATATAAATAGGAATTTATTACACAGATATCTTGATTTTCATATGAAATGAAGTGGTGAGAACCCACTTTTGACAATATCTTAGCTATTCTGCAACATAATTCGATAAATTTACAACAACTAAAAATAATTAAATATTCTTATAAGATAAAATACAGCGTTATTTTATATGCGGTGTAGCAAATTATCAACTGTATTTGCCTTAATAAACACTTTCTGGAAATTATTCTTTTTAGTTTTTAAGTTACTTTCATCTAACAAAAAGTGGTGCCTCATTAGTTATTAAAAACCCTGATTACTGCGTTATAATCTCAAAACCAATATGGTCGTAAGATAATTAAATTATTCGAACAAATTATACGGCCTTATAATCAAATAAAAAACTATATCGGTACATACATACCTGCATGAACTCAAAGGGCAGTACCCACCAAGGATTGTGTAAATATGAAATATAGAGAAATCTCAACGTGTTTCCAACCAATCCTAAGCACAGAACTTTCACATGCCCCATTTGACGAATCAGTCTAAAACTGAAAAAGTATGCAAATATTTCCGAAATATGATTTATAACGGAAGCTACTCCAAACAGAGTCGGTGAACCTCCATAATCCTGGAGATGCCAAAACAGGAAAGTAAATATAAGTCCTATTCCAAAACCCATCCACCATGCAACAAATAAAAATGACGCACATTTGAGGTTCTTAAATTGTTGAAGAACCGTCACCCATTCGGGTATTTCTCTCATTGTTTGAGCAAACATTTTAGTCTGCAAAATAAAATTAGTATTAAACATTAATTAAAGAAAATAGCGGCAATGAAATAAATTTAAAATGGATGAAAAATTTTAAAATTCTATCGTGGTATGTTATGATATAAAAATGCAACAAAATGAACATTCACATTAATTTACAACGTAATAATGCAGTATAAGAAGACCAAAAATGGTAGTTTTTGGAACAGTGAAGCAACTTTATATAGATTTTTGGAATAGGTTAGCAAAATTGTCTAAAAGAGACAAGCTGGAAATATATGGGACTAATACAATATATAATTAAAAAGGCAAAAAATTTGCCAAAGTAATTTGAGGGTTTCCAATGAATGGGTTATTTACGGCAGAAATTGAATATTAACCTCCAGGAAAAATAAAATGGGGACAGTCGAGAAGAAGCTACCATAAAGAAATACAAAGAATAATGTATTTCTGAAATTTACGGCACAAAGTAAATAAGATCGATTATTAAAAAACACAAAAGCAAATAAAAAGGGGTTTGAAAAATTTGAAAATTGGGCAAAAATATTTGAAGACTTACTTTTTCTTCGGGAGGAGGTGGTTGGGATGTAGGGGCTGTAGTATCTGCCAATGAAGGCAGTTGTAACTGCTCAGCAAGTTGTGCTTGCATTTTATCCTCCAACGTCATTGGAGGAGCTTCTTTCTGAACTTGTGGCTCCTCAGGAATCTCATCATATTTGAAATTAATCTGTGTTGCAGTTATTAAAGCAGCACCCATTAATACTGAAAACGTTGCGAAACAAATTGTATAGTTTTTTTCTTTCTTTTCGGGTTCACAAGGGTGGTCTGGAAATGCGGTTGAGTGATCCAAGGCTATACCAACGAAGAACATAGCAAGTCCCCACCCAAGTGAACCAAACATCCTCTGGTGGCCGTAACGATCAGCGTCTTCTCCTAACAACGTAATTACAGCAGAATCCGCTAAAGTAATAGCAGGGGCACTAAAGAATTCTCCAATTATTACTAGTAATATTAATAAAAAGAACACTTTTTGTATGTCCTGAATTCGATACACTATGGATGAGATTATAGGCTGCACTAAATCTTTATGGTCCGAATTTTTGTAATTAGCTGCATAGTCTACGTTTATTGGTGATAAGCCAGCATTAACCATAGGTCTCGTTGAGCGGATAGAACGAGAAAACCTGAAATTATTGACGTGTACTTTACAGAGTATACACTTACGTCAATCAACTTACGTGAGTTGCTCCGGTATATCATTATTTTGTAAATATACATACTCCTGAGATTCAACCGATCTCTTATTCACATTTCTACTATACGGGTTAGGAGTCTGCAGAAGTGCCGTGTTGTTTTCCATAATCTGCATACAAGACGTGGCAGCAGGCTGAATAAATCCGAGTGGAACAGTGAAAATTATCCAAGCAGCTAGTGAAGCGAGTAATAACATTTTTCCTTTCTGCCAGCGATCTGCTAAACTTCCCCAAAAGGGAGCAGAAAGAAATTCTACAAAAGGTCTAGATCCTATTAGTAAGCCACACTGTGTAGCATTCATTCCCATTTGTTTAAAGTAAACACCCATCAAGGGAAATAGTGAACCAAACGCCGAGTAAAAGAAGAAGTAGAAGCTCTTGACTATTAAAAGCTCTTGATCTACTGTACCAAAGATAAGCTCTAAAAAGTCGGATTTTCCACGGATTTTGTGCGTTGCTTCTTTTGGTTGTGGGTAACTAAAATATTTAAAAAAAAGTTATTTACGAACGCCATACGAAACGAAGTTGGAAATATGAAAACAATTATATCCTTTAAGAAATGTATCTAGCAAGGTCATCAAAAAAACGTTTTAACTTTCTTGTACCTAATTTCTCTAAATTTTATAAAAGAAAAACCAAATCAAGGAATATTTATTTTTTGTGAACTTTAAATATCCATTTAAAATATATTTAATATTTTAATGATTAGTAAGAAACTAGTTTATTTAATAAATATAAATTCAAACAAACGTAAACACATTTCCACATACAGACATTACCACAGACCACAGGAACGGTGAAAACGTGTTTAGTAGATCTCAAAAAGATTAAAAAATCTGCAGATATCCTCGTTTTATCAAGAGTACAGTATTTTGTCGTGGACGTCATTGTTAAAATTGAAAACATCTAAATATTTTTTTGGCAGAAGCTTTTACTGCTAATGAACGGACTGACTGTATTCAAATTTTTAAGTGTTTTTTTTTTGTTAAATAGTATTAGCAGGCTGATAACATACGGAAAATTCCGTGCATTGCAAGAGTCTACCAGGACTTAGTACCTGCTTGGATCTACTTCTCCTAGGGCTTCTGGATCAACCATGGGTCTAACTCCAGGCTGATACTGTGGTTGCCTCTGGGCTGAATAGTCATAATCGCTACTGTCTAACCGCTCCATGTTCACTAAATGTAAACCTCACAAGAATCAATGTTCACACTGGAATCGGGCAGGAGGCGTCGATCAATAGCGTAGCGACGTATCTACAATGCGCCACTGTGATACGAAATTCAACTAGTAAACTAGGTTTAGGTATATAGGGCAAT
This sequence comes from Elmis aenea, assembly GCA_947652605.1. NCBI lineage: Eukaryota > Metazoa > Arthropoda > Insecta > Coleoptera > Elmidae > Elmis > Elmis aenea. Next base: position 32,159,989 of record OX393576.1, on the reverse strand, counting down.
TCTCAGAAGTAGGTAGCTGTATCCACGTTGCTCACCACTAAGAGGCTGATAATCTTTAATGTATTTACCTGAGAAATAAATTGCCAGAAACAAAAATGTATATAACGAACAGCGGAGGTACGCTTCGTACGGGTTGAGTAAATAGCGAAGAGTGAACAAGAAACGATAGTATTTTATTTTAAGCTACGAGTTTTACCTAATATACTGGTTTATACTCTTTCAATTAATTTAATTTTTACTTTCGCCATACTAGTATGAATTTTTGATAGTAGTTTTCGATAGAGCCTCCAAAAGTATATTTCAAACGGTGATCGATAAAAAAATCTGTTTATGTAGGATTGTACCTACTCTATGTTAAGGTCTATAAAAATCCTAATAACCTTTTTGATAAAATTTAAAATAACGATATATAAATGTTATAAATATTATGTTATGTTATGTATAAATGTTGAATTTTTTTTCGAAAGCGGCTCCAATTTTTTTTTTCAAATTTTATATGTTAAAGAGTTTATTTTTCTTAGTGAAATGCCGTTTGTTTTACTCGCTTGAATTTCTGTGAAAAACGTTGATTTTTTTAAAAATTTGAAAATATTTTTTTCCGACGACCACTATGTAAAGCGCATGAAACGTCATTTTGACAGATGTCATTAACAAAAATAAGGTTAGATAGAGCGTCTGGTACAGAACTTTAAACTTTTAATACCCACTAATACACAAACACCCATACGGATATAAATACAATATCCATGGCGAAAGTCATTTGGTGGCCACACCAGTTTATTTCTATTTAAGTTAATAAAACTATGATGTTTCAAACTAAATTTTAAAAAAAAATAATTTCTACAACACAAATTTATACTCTTATCTTTTAATGCCTTCAAAGGCGATTTTTGTGAACCATTCTTTAAAAAAATACATTTTTTTTAAAATAAATTAAATAAAAAAAGAGTCATACTTCTTATTGCATATTTTCAATGTTCAATAATAAACAAAGTTTCAATAGAGAATAAATTAAAATCTGGAATTATTGGAACGGTATCTTTATTTTTTCACGTTATAATTTCCAACGTTTCGTCTATACAGGGTGGTCCAAATTCGATGGGATTGCATGGGTATCTCGGTTAATATTTAAGATAAAGAAACGGTTAAATTACCAAAAATGTGCAGTTTTTGAGACAAACTCAGAACCGTTTTCAAAAATATTCTATAATTTCCGGTTTTCGAGTTATCGAATAAAAAGTGTTTTTTTGTCATATTAATATTGTGTCATATCTCCGTTATTATTATATATATCAAAAATATTTATTAAGATTTTTTTTGGATATTTTTATGTTTAATTTGATTATACTAAAAAAAAAAAAAATTCGCTCGTCGTTAAAAAGTTATGACACAAACTTACTTTTTTTAAATGGAAACGATAGTTGGCTATGACCTATTTAAATTCCTCATTTTTTTCTCATTCCAAATATATAATTTATTTTTAATAACACGCAAGTTATGAAGGTTTTTTAGGTTTTTTTTCTAAGAAAATCATAGTAGGCTATGAAAACAAAAACCAAACAAGGTGTAAAACCTTACAAAACTCATGTGGTACAAGTTACCAAGGTTTTTTAATTTGTTGTGGAGATAAACATTGTAAATATTTGAAAATAAGAAAACAACGATATAGTCGGTATCAGCAGTAATGTAGGATATTGTTGTTTATCTTATGTTCAAAAAATTTCGTATTTATCTCAATAACAAATTAAAAAACCTTGGTAACTTGTACCACATGAGTTTTATAAGGTTTTACACCTTGTTTATTTTTTGTTTTCACAGCCTACTATGATTTTCTTAGATAAAAAAAAACTAAAAAACCTTCATAACTTGCGTATTATTAAAAATAAATACATCGACTCTTATATATTTGGAATGAGAAAACAATAAGGAATTTAAATAGGTCATAGCCAACTATCGTTCTCATTTAAAAAAAGGTAAGTTTGTGTCATAACTTTTAAACGGCGAGCGTAAAAAAGTTTTTTTAAGTGTAAACAAATCAATCATAAAAATATCCAAAAATAATCTTCATAAATATTTTTGATATTTACAACAATAACGGAGATATGACACATTATTAATATGACAAAAAAACACTTTTTATTCGATAACTCGAAAACCGGAAATTATAGAATATTTTTGAAAACGGTTCTGAGTTTGTCTCAAAAAACTGCACATTTTTGGTAATTTAACCGTTTCTCTATCTTAAATATTAACCGAGATACCCATGCAATCCCATCGAATTTGGACCACCCTGTACATTCATAGGCTTCTTCAAAGTAGTAGGTAAAACCTTTTATACCTCAAAATTTTCTCATTATAAGCACGCAGCTCGTTGATCGTTAGAATTCATGTATTTAAAAAACTTAATGGCAGTTTAAATGAAAAAATAGCTCAATTAGATTTAAAACCGTTTCTTCTTAAGCTTAGCCTTATGTTTTCAGCTCTTTTTTTTTGCTTTTCTTCTTGCAAACTTCGAAGGCGTTGAACATGATTTCCTAATTTTGAAAGTTGGCGGTAGCAATACTAATTCACAGGTTGTAGAAGAGCAATTAATTTAAGTTTTACAGGCATTTATACAAGTACATTGAAAACATGAGGAAACAACTTAAGCGCTAAACGACAAAATGATAGCAAATTAAATCAATTTTTTAATACAAAAAAAAGTCAAATCAATTTAAATTAAATATTTTAAAATTGTGAGTCTACCGTGAATTTTAGGTTTTATTAATTCTGTATGAACTAAATCATTTAACAAATCATCTAAACTCAGTAGTATATTTTTTTCAATAAAAAAAATTATTCGCCAAGTTTTTTTTTCCTCTTACGCGCATAGATTTATTTCTATGAGTTGTGCTGCCACAGTTGTGCGCACGCGCTTTTCGATTTTTGTCCTTTTATTATAAAATGCAAAATATTGTATACTACTTTTTGTATTTTAATGAATTACGATGCAATAAGAACAAAATGTACATCTAAACCACTAAGTTTTAATAGGAATGAAGTAGCTCTTCTTGTTTTTTTCTTTCCCAGTTAGCTACCGCTTTAATGGGGACGAGCAAAATGGCACTTAAAAAAATTGCTCCACCAGCAAAATGAAAAGGTAAATGATATCCTCCAGTAACATCTTTAAAAGCTCCAGCTAGTGGCAATCCTATCACACAAGCTGTGCCCTGAAACAACATGCTGATTCCAAAAGCATTTGTTAATCTTTCCAAGCCCAATAATTCCACGATGATGACTACTCTTATAGATGATACACAGGCTATGACATCAATGATATTTTATTTAAAAACAAGAAAATATCCACACATACCGACACTCATTCCATATAAACCAGCGTACCAGTACTGCCAGGAAATGCCTTGGAGAAATGCTGATGCGATTGTTGTAATTGCAGCAAAAAATAAGCTAATGTTGGTTATTAACAATGCATTAACATTTGGTAGAGATGATAAAATCCCGCTTAAAAGTCTACCAACACCATTAGAAATTCCTAACGTAGATAATAAAAAGTAGGCGGAGTCGTAATCTATACCATGTCTTAATGCACGGTCAGCAATGAATAAATATGGGGTGTACATTCCCAATGCCGTAAAAAATCCACTAAAAGACAATAACAAGAACGAAGGAGACTTTAAAATACTGAAGTCTAACATGGTTGCCAATATTCTTTTAACAGACGTAGTGCAAATAACACAGGTGCCCTCTTCGATATCTCTTTGAGTGGCAACTCTTGTCACAGACATGTGGTAGTCCACAGTAGTATTCTGAAAAAATAACTCTCTTTAAATTTAAAATCAATAATAATCAACAATTACAACCAAAATAATAATTAATAAAAATATATATAGAAATAGTACAAAAGTTGTGTACGTTTATCGGTAAAATGTGAGTAAGTAGTAAATTATAAAGCACATGGGAATATTTGAAACACGAAGTGCCAATTTGTAGTTTTTAAATAAAGTCATAAAAATTCTAACGGCTGCGGAACGTTACAGGTTGGTCCAAATTCGATGGTATTACATAGGTATCTCGCATGTTTAAGATAAAGAAACACTTAAAATACCAAATATGTGCAATTTTTTGAGACAAACTCACGTTTTCAAAAATATCCTATCGTTTTCTGTTTTTTAGTTATTAGCGAGAAACTGTTTTCTGTCATTTTTATAATCTGTCATAGCTCCGTTATTGTTTTAAATGTATAAAGATTATTCATAGATATTTTTATGTAGAATTTATGGTACAAAAACAAACTTTTTTGTTCGCCGTTAAAAAGTTATGACTCAAACTTACACTTTTTTAATCCCATCGAATTTGGACCCCATGTGATCTCGTAAATGGTACTGCACACTTTCTTTACTTTAACAAAATTTATACTTCTTATTATTTATGTGATTTTTATGCATTGCATGCTTATTCTGAACACGTTAGGCTAAACACATACTGGAGCGGTGAGCAAGCAGTGCTGTTATTTAAGAGCAAAGCGGTGAATCAGCAGCGACCAGCGAGTCTACAAACGAGCACTATACACATACTGAGGATTTAGTAGATCACAGTTTTCGGTCCGAAAATCATGAATTTGATACTAACTGAAAATTCAGCCTTAAAAATTTGGTATTTATTAAATTAAAAAAAAACTAGAAGCTGTAGTGTTCATACAATAAATAAAAGTAGGCATGAACTTGGTGAATTTCATCACTTATATGAACAACTTCGTGAACATCCGGAAAATTTTCACTCATATTTCAGAATGAGTTGTTCAACCTTTGATTACATTTTAAGAAAAATACAAAATTTGACCAAGTTTGACCAAATCACAAAACTTAAATGAGCGATGAGAGCTTGAGAGCAGCGAAAACAAATTTGTTTGAACTCGCTGCTTTGCTCTACTATAGCGATAATCGTGCATCTCTCCTGGGCGCTTCAGTATGCGTGTTGTAACAAGTTAACGTTTGTTTGATTTCGCCGCGTTGCTCTCCGTTAAGATCGTTACTTTGCTCTCTGCTTCAGTATGTGTTCAGCCTAGATAAAGGAGCGACGAGTAATGGGTATTTTAATGTGGTAAAACTTACTTCCGTTAAATATGCAACTGATGTTTGCATCATTGACTGGTACTCTGGTAATTGTACTAAAGAGCCATTAAAAAATACATCATCCCTATACAGTGGTCGTGCTACAGATGCATCCGTTGATATTGCACAACAACAGAACCAGTTTTTTAAACATCTGAGACATTTCCTTTTTGGTTGTCTAAATTCCGTGTCTGTGATTGAAACAATTGATAAGAAGCTTCGACGCGGTTTAGATATTGTTGATTGTCCACTTGGTGTTTCGGACCCAATATTCAATCTATTTTTATCTGCTGTACCTATTGTTCCATGTACATCCGTTGTTGTTGGATAAACAGCATTATGATGCCTTGAGCATATGTTTCTGCAGTATTTACACATTTTTTCATCTTCCTTATCAATGTAAAAGGTAACCATAGATGCTTTAACATTCTGTACGCTAAAATTCATGTTTTTTCCGTCTCCTGTAAGTCTTACGGGCTCTACATTTCTATATAATAATGGACAAAACACACAAAGTAGTGTTACACCAGAAAGGATTTTAAATTTTAATCTCCAATCGTAGTCTTTTAAATATATTTGCACTACCCAAGGCAAAAGAAACATTCCAAAGGAAGAACCCGTCACGGCTATGGCTGTTGCGAGAGCTCTCCATTTTTCAAAATAGAAACCAATTATAACTATCGTCGGAACATAAACCATTCCAAAGCCAACACCACCCAAAATTCCATGAGATAAAATAAAAGGAATTGCAGATGTGCACATGGAAGATATAATAAACGAGCAGCTAGCCATAATACCTCCTACACACGCTATCACTCGAAAACCATACCTATTGCATAAAGCACCAACAAAAGGTCCTTCAAAAAATATTTGTAATTCAGTTTACTTATAAAAAATTATTTACCGATCATAAATGAGCATCCTGTTAACATCGAACCTGCTAGTGCTATTTGAGTTTGCGGTACTTTTAATGAAGTCGAAATTTCGATTAAAAACATTCCAAAAGTATAAACCACTGCATCGGTAACAAAATTACAAAAAAATGATCCTAAAACAACAAACCATCCCCAACCACCATCAGTTGGTACAATTATATATGTTTCTATAGGTTCTTCAATCTCCTTTAAAATATATTTAGAACTGCGTGAAGATGTACCTTTATTTGACATTATGTTGATTAAAATAAATTTATCTGTAAATTACATACATCTGTCAATCAAATTTGACTTTTATGTATGTGTCGCAGCCTCGCAGCCACGGTCTACTATACAGGTTAGGAAGCCTGTCAAAAAATCAGGAACTTTTCGACATAAATTTCCGCTAGATGGCGATACGTCTAAGAACCATTCGCCGTAAATATCCGTTAGATAGCGATAAGTCTAAGAACTTGAGCTTGCACTAGGTGGGATCTTATTTTGAACAAATCTGACTTAAAAAATCGATAAAAACATTTTAATATACATCCTCTGATAGATTATATTCGAATTTTGCGAATGTTTTAAGCGAAAGCCTTTAAATATCGCTAACTATCTCAAAATCTTGTACACGAACCGGTTCTTAGACGTATCGCCATCTAGCAATAATTTATCGCGAACGGTTCCATGGCCAACTTCATTTATAATCCCCTACGCTACTTATATGGCCGTCCCAATTGACCATAAACGTCGTTCTCGGGTAAACGTCAAAAAAGTACGTCAACTGGCGCTCCCTGTGAAGTATGGTATCAATAACTATATTTTTTAAATTAATAGTTAGTCTGATATTTCTATAAAACTTTGGACTTGAATAATAATTATTTACCTGTAAAATTAACAACAGCAATCAACTTCGCTTATGGGAAATTTTCTGAGGTAAATATGTGCTTTACCAATCTCACAACTTTTTGACGGGTTTGTTGCTTTGCTAAAAAATATTTCTACTTTTTCCAAATTCAGTGAAAATTGCGAATTAAATCATGAAGAATATTTGTTATAACTATTCATAAAAATGTTTGTGGAATTTTTCTTAACTTGGACATTTAACTGCCATTATTAGTATTAACATGACATTTTTGAACATAAATGACATTTAAAATACATCACTGAGGGCGCCACCTGACGTACTATTTTGACGGCTGATTCTGACTTTTCACAACAATGAAAAATTTGGAATTGGGACGGCGAAGCAAGCAGCTGAGCGGATTATGAATGAAGTTGGCCATGACGGTTCTTAGACTTATCGCCATGATAATTTACGGAACTAGTTACCGGCCTGTCGTTTTTATATGGGAGTTTCCCAACCTGTGTGGAAGACCGTGGTCGCAGCGACCATGGTCGCAGCTCACAGATGATGTATGTAAATTACCAATCATTAAACGGGAAAACAGATATCTAGAATAAATAATTTTTATTAAAATATATAGCTTCACCACGGTTTACTACACAGGTTCGGGAAACCTGTAAAAAAATCGGGATCTTTTCGACATAGATTTCCGCTAGATGGCGATAAGTCTAAGTACCGTTCGCCATAAATTTTTGCTAGATGGCGATAAGTCTAAGAACCGGCATGGCCAACTTCATTCATAATCCGCTCTGCTACTTGCTACGACGTTTATGGTTAATTGGGACCAAGGATACTAAACTAATAGGATTGCCCATCCGACGAAATTCGTAAACATATCGATGACGAAAGAGTGATAATAATGACGTCACCCATGACGTCCTACAAATGTTATTTATAAAGTGACAGATGTTTCATATGTCACATACGTATAAAACGTTCAGGTTTATGTAAATCGACCCATTTGGTTTACGAGAAACCTTATCTTATTTGGCAAAGAAATCAACAAGAACATGTTTAACAAAAAAAAAAATTTTGGTGAGCTATTCAACTAATGTCATCTAGCTATACTTTGGAACTTGTCATGCAATATGAAATCTAAGACATCGGTTCAAACATTTTTGCGTTATTAATGAAGTCATTTCCGGAAAGCTCAGTAATACATTAGTCTTATGGAAATGGGCCATGTGGGCCATCCTATTATTTTAGTATCCTTGAATTGGGACGGCTATATAAGTAGCGGAACGGATTATGAATGAAGTTGCCATCGAACCGGTGCGTGCACTAGGTGGGAACTTAATTTTAGCCAAAACTAACTTAAAAATTTGAGTAACGCATTATTTTATACATCCACTGATTGGCTGGAGAAATCTTCCTGACTATGTCCGAATCAAGATCCAACCTTGTGTACGAACCGATTCTTATGGTGCCTTTCCACGAGAGTAAACTATCGAGAGTAAAAAAAAAAACCGCTTTTGCTCGTAGATCATCTGTTTTTAAAGATATTGACTTGAAATTTGGACCTGAGCGGCGCGTAACCGATGCGAATATACGATTTATAAATTAGCGAAATCCGTCAAAGGGTTTTCGCGTTTTGGCGATTTTCATTTTGAAAAATTTGCAAACCCTCCCGCAGTATGTCTAGGTACAGAACGTCGCTGGCTTACACGTGACTTGGTCGGTCGCGTGAGTTCGTTACTAACATCGCACCGGGACCCCGCAAGGGGCTACAGCTGAAAGACAAACACTTTTTTAATATGCAAAAATCGAGTTCACTGATGGTCCAAAAATCAACTTTCTACGACAAATAATAACAACGTTACGTTAGGTTGACCATTCATCCCCCATTTTCGGGGACAGTCCCCGAAACAAGACTCAAGTCCCGGATTGTTCCTGTCCCCGATTTTGTCCCCGATTTTCATAATTTTTCTATACACATTTAAAATAACGAATGTATGGTACTTTCACTGTTGCCAAATTATGCAAATCTGTTAGTATGGCGACATTGTAACCGTGTAACCGTTTATTGGTCACGAAAACTGGAGTGGGGAGTAGTTTGTGCACCTTAAATAAAGTGTCAAATCCGATAAGGTTATGTTAGGTTATGTTACTTAGGGTTACCACACGTCCTTTCTCCTGGAAATATCCTCTCTTTTTGTAAGGTGCAAAAATGCGTGGCTTTTAAATCCCGCTTTTTAATTTGAATTCAGTTTATTAAAATGAAAGTTGTGGTTTGTGATGTACGGGAAACGGGAAAATAGATTTTATTTTACGAAAGTTAGTTGAGGACCTATTTTTTTGGTAACGCCAGCTTAGTGTCCCCGAAAGTTCGGGGGAAAAAATGGTCACCTTTAAATATTGTACATTTTTCCCATTTAAATATATGTAATTTCGTGCGCGAACAAAAGTGTTCCTTTCCGTGTGGACTCGATCAAATAGCTCGAATAAAGTATTGCACATCAAATTGAACGTCGTTTTTTACTTTACATGATGGTATTTTAAAATTTAAAATTGGACAATTAATTATCGAGCAATGGACGATTTCCTCGTGGTTTGCTATTTGACGTGGCAAACAAAGAATTTAACCCGAAATTTTTATCAAGTTTTTTGTTTGATACGAAGGCAATTCGGCGTTTCAAATTGAGAGTTTATCGGTAATCGTAAAGCAATCTTCTCTCTCTTCAAAAATGTAAAGATATTTAAAATCGGCCCACGGGTTATCGAGTTATGAACGGTTTCGTGAAAAGAGGCAATTTCAACGGCAAAATTGCACAAAAGTTATACGCGTTTTGCGGAGCCATTTCGAAATTTATTACTGCGCATTTTTCGTGAAAAGTGAAACGAACCTTGTTCACTTCGAATATGTAAAGATATTTAAATTCGGTTCAGTGATTTTAGAGTTATGAATGTATATCCACATAGGCCAATTCCCCATTATTCCACAATTTCAAGAATAATTTCGAAGAGTGTCCAAGATAATGTCAGGAACCAAGATAATGAAAATGAAAACCCTTTTTTACAATGTCTTAGCTTCAGTGGTGAAAAATCCGACAGTTGGTTTGAGGAAAGTAGCAGACAATATCAAGGTACATTATCAAGGATGCAATAAAAAATTGAAAAAACACAAGTACAAGTCTTACAACTTTTAATGCCATCAAGAGCTATTGCATCAAGATATGGAAGAGAGCAGAATTTTGTTTCACAATGATGGAAAAGGTAAACGAAGACAGGGAATTTTTAAAAAGAATTGTGCTTTACCGATGAATTCACTTTTACCCTTCAGTGGTGAAAAATCCGACAGTTCGTTTGAGGAAAGTAGCAGACAATATCAAGGTACATTATCAAGGATGCAATAAAAAATTGAAAAAACACAAGTACAAGTCTTACAACTTTTAATGCCATCAAGAGCTATTGCATCAAGATATGGAAAAGAGAGCAGAATTTTGTTTCACAATGATGGAGAAGGTAAACGAAGACACGGAGTTTTTAAAAAAATTGTGCTTTACCGATAAATTCACTTTTACCCTAAAGGGTAATTTCCAAGGGTGCTGTTTGAAATTGATTCGCGATTTGTTGATATTGCTTTATTTTTTGTACAGTCTTAATACATTTTATTACATTGATCCCATAGTCTTAGGAATCCTTCGTATTGTTTAATCAGCGAGTTAATTTCGTTTTTGGACCACACTTAATCCATGGTAGAAAATACTAATAACGAGCTGTGTTAATGGAATTACATTTTATGATTTTGTATTGAGAATTGGCGTTTAACTGAGCTTAACAACTACAAGTTAGCTTAAAAATGTACATATTTTAAAACTACAAACATCAAAAAATTTGGAAATTAAGTGACTCGGCCAAAATTATGGTAGTAATAAGTTAGTTAAGTAAAATGTGTCAACACTGGCTTCCAGGCTGCTGGAAGTCTCTGGCCATCCCGTTTATTGATATTGTTCATCTTTTCAGATTATCATTGACGAGAAATGTCCTACATTGGCCAGTACTTTGGTCTCATCGAAGTTAATTTTGTAGCCAGTGGAGCTGATATGATGATAGAGGGCTGATGTGCTGTCTTTATTCAGTTACTGATGGTTGATCATCAATATTACGTATTTAATTCTTCGATAATATAATTCGGATTATTTTGTCTGAATTTGTGACGATTATGACTATAATTTTGATTGGAAAATTGTCGATAAGTATTCGTATTCGATACACTCATTGGTGTCGGTTTAGGGAATCTTTGATTAGGATTCGATGCAAAAGTATCTGCATCTGCACGTTTTTCATAATTAGAATTATTATTTTTATTAAAATAATTTGGTTGAGTATTACTAGCACTCGGCTTTCAAGCCTAGGGTACTTTTATAAACAGGGTAGGGACAGCCGCTGGACAACTTTTTATTGGCTGAGGTGTATATACGGTCGAGTTTCACTTGCGACTAGGCTGCGACCTCCAGATTTTAAATAGTTTGCATGGAGAACATTGGCGAATGTATACATTTTATTTTTTTCTTTCGTGTTCAGGGTGTTTAAGTGTGATCCAAGACTTTAAAAGACAGTGATAGTTGTGTAAGTTATTACCATACGTAAAGTTAAGTTTTTTTTTTTTAGAACATCCATGGATTTTTACGATCTGTTCTCTCATGAACAATAAGTAAAATTTGTAGTATAGTAAAAATAGCATAGTAGGAAGTAGCCCCACTGGCTACCTCCTTTAAGTGCTTAACACAACAATGTTAATATTTGTTTGCACATGGACATAAAGTGCACTTGTTATTCCCTGTTTGGGAGATCCAGGGGATCTAGTCTTTTTAGTCTTCTATCGCCAGGCACATTAAGCAGCTCTCTAGCTAACTCGTTAGGATGTCCTTGGAGTCGGTCTTTATAATTTGCACTAACTTTTTTAATTTCACTTTTAACTGATTCAATTCGGATGTCGCGGTGTAGCACAGCGTTTGTGACAAACCATGGAGCATTAACGGTGGAGCGTAGCACTTTCGATTGAAATCTTTGAAGTATGGCTATATTGGATTCACTTGCAGAGCCCCAGAGTTGAATGCCATAACACCACACCGGCTTTAGGATTGTGTTATATAACAGCACAATTTTCTAGCGACATCTGGGATTTGCGACCCATAAGCCACTACATTTTGGAAAATTGAAGACCAAGTTGTTTACGTTTAGTTAATATGTGAGTCTGCCATGTAAGTCGCCGGTCTAGGTGCATTCCCAGATATTTCACTACGGTTTTCTGTGGTAGGTCGCGGTTATTAAGCTGCACTGTTGGGCAATTATTTATTTTTTTTTAGTGTAAAGGTAATATGCACTGATTTCGATTCGTTTACTTTTATGCGCCAGTACAGATACTGGCTCAGAAGCCACTTTTGTATTTCATTTAAATGCCGTTGTAAATTTTGATAGGCTATTTTATTATCTTTATACGAGGCTAAAATTGCTGTGTAGTCAGCAAACGTGGCAATCGAGGTCAGCCTAGTTTTTGGGAGATCTGCAGTATATATATATAGCAAGTATAGTACTAGCCCAAGGACGCTGCCTTGGGGTACTCCTGACTTGAGTTAAGTTAAATACAATTATTTTTTTAATTTTCAAGAAAATGTGCATTGTAATTATTATTTGTCTTCATCAATTTAATAGAAATGATTGGAATTAATAATGTAATTTTGTCATAAAATATGAGATTAAATTGATTAATCTATACTTTTCAGTTGCTCATTGGACATTAAAACAGGAATTAAGTAAACAATTGTTTGCAACTTAATTATCATAATTAATTAAAGATGCTTAATATTCGTATCAACACAATTATCTACCTTGAAAACGAAGGTTTGTGTGGCATAGAATTAGCTAAATTTTGGGATTACAATATAAATTTAAAGACCAAAGCCGTTATTAAATAATTTTGTTAAGTTAGGTATTAGGATTCTTCATTAGATAAATATCATTGAATTAAAAATATTTTTGTAAACGTAAAAATAAAAAATATGTTTATTATAACGTCTTGTTTTTTATTCCTTAAAAGCAGGGCTCGAAACCGAAAAAAAAATTGGTTCACGGTTAACCGAAAATCGAGAAATTTATTTTTATAACGGATTTTGCCTAAAAACCAGTTTACTGTAAAAAAAACTATTTAACTTTTAAACCGGTTTTTGACATTATTTAGAATAGGAATGCAAATTATAAAAAGATATTATCTATTTATAATTTTATAATACATATGTACAATCAAGTGTTCAGTAATGACTTCTGGTAAACTAATCGCATTTAATACAGATTATGTATTTTTTTAAAGTAATTTTTATCCAAAAAAATATTTAAAAAACCGGTTTTAATTATTTTGGTTAAAGTTACCGTTTTTTTGCCAATTAAAATAACGGTTTTGGTTAAAAATCACTTTTAAGAAAAAAAAATAACGGGTAACCGGTTTCTTACTCTGCTAATAGTAAGTACAGCAATATGTTGTTGCAACTATCATACACACAAAAAAACACTATTATTACAGTGTTTTAAATTCTTTTATGTACACTGCGTGTATCATGCTTACAGTGGAAATACGCGCTCCGTAAAGGTTTTTTAAACCTTAATAGCTAATAACAATTATTAACCCTTCATTTTACTCACTTTTTGGTTGCTATACTTACTATTGCATCTATTTCCGCATGCCAATTGAGTTTTTACCTTCAAATTCCGTTTAAAAAGTGAATTATTGACAGAAATCCTATATAATCCCATTGCCGCTATTAGAAATTTGGAGGGTTTGTGAAGCTTGGCCATACCCTGTTATATAGATGTACCCTATTCAAGCCCCACAAGCAACCAGTGGCGAAGTTGTGGGGGTTCAGTTTCAATAGATTTTATAAAAAACTAGTACGGCCCTGTTCAAAATCAAACTTAAATTGGTTATTAGGTAAAGCATATTCTAAACAAAAAGTGCCTTCTAACTTTTCTTCGTATCTGCCACCGTTTGGCGCGGAATCCGATTTATTTTACTATTCTCGTGAAAAACTTGCTCACTAGTTGAGTGATTTATAGTCAGGGCCGTCGAGAGAAGGGGGGACGAAAGGGTAAAATTTCCTGGGCCTGGGATTTACAGGAGCACAAACATCATCCCACAATTTGTTTTTTTTTTTAAGTTAATAAAATTTCAAATAATTTATTTACTTGAGGCCCATATAAAAGTTTTCCCCGTGCCGGAAGACGTCTCTCGTCGCCCCTGTTTATAGTTGAAAACAAACATGAGTTACTTAAATGAACAATTTATGCTAAATATCGTTATCAATAGATAAAAAAAGGCATAATAAAACAATAATAATTTAATTAAAATTGCATGATAAAATTTTAATTTTTAGATTTATTATTAATGTTTTAAAAATTTAATTACATACATGTCACATTCAAACAACAATCTCAATTAATTTATATATTCGAGAATTAAGTTGCACCAGTAGCAAAAATCTTTAAGATAAATAACTATATTGCGGGGTGACCCAAATTCATAAAACCAATTACAGCTGTAATAGTATGAAGTATGAACTCGAATAATGAAAATAATAGACTTGTTCTATTCGTTTATATTACATTAAACAAATTTTCCTATCGTATTGACGTGAGCAAAAATTCGAGACACCCTGTGGATAGCTATTCAATACTTAATTTATATACAAATATTTACAAACTTAACAACAAATCAGTCTTAAAAGTTCTTAAATAGAGGTACATGACACAATTTGCCTATAAAAGTTATTGTCAAATATTGACTGAATATTATCGATAAATCTTTTTGTATCAGTTTGAGTATTGTCAATAACTTTTGTAAATAGGAACGTTGAATCTTAAAAACAATATTGATGCTCTTATCAATCACTTAAGATTTATATTCAGACACATACTGCTTTCGCTTTTCTCTTTTCCCATCTATTAATCATGTTTAAAGGATAACAGATTATAGCTGACCAAAGGATAAGACTTCCGGACAAATAAAAGGAGGCGTCATAACTTCCGGCCAAATTTTTAAATTCTCCGGCCAACGGGGCACCTACACATGCAGCTAAACCTTGGAAAAGAAGTAATAATCCGAAGGCGTTTGTAAGTTTTTCTAAGCCAAGAAGTTCTACGACTAAGACAGATCTTAGTGAAGCAAAACAAGCTGAAATAAAAATAAAAACATTATTACCACATACAAAATACGATAGGCGGCAAAATTTTTAGCAGCTACTGTTTTTATAATAAAGTCCCATTAAAATAAAATAATTTATTCTAATTGCAATATTTATTGAAACCGAGTTAACATGAGGTAACAATGTAGACCAAGAGCAGTGATGAGCAACCCGAGGATCAGTTTTTTATATGTGACCCTTGGATATTGTTCAATTAACAGAAATAAAAAATGTCTTCGTTTAACACGATTCAGTAAAAATAGTTTTAGGCCATGTATCCACTTTTATGATTTTTTTTTGGTGAGAAATCGATAATAAAAACGTTTACATTTATTGCAAAAGACTTTTTGAATGACCCTGTATATTTTTTGAACAGTTTATGTAATTATGCAGCAAGTGTATACAGATTTCTGCGTTAATTCCATTAGGACTTATAAAAAAATCATCGAAAACGAACCGTTTCAGCTGAACCGGTCACAAAATCATTGAAAAATTCCAAACCGTTGATTTAAACAAAAAACTTAAAATTTAACTAACTGGTATCCGGAACTTAATTTTTACTACTTAATTGGTTCATTTTATTTTTATTTCCAATAATTTGTTTCTGATTAGCGATCAGAGTAATAACTTATTCATTTTTTTATTAACAGTCAATTTTTTAAGATTTTTTTTTTCAATTTTTTACTTTTACGTTAGTATTAAAATCAAGAATTTATTAGTAGACTTCTTCCCAGTACAAGAATGTGACGTAAAACTTTGCAGAAAAGGTTGACTTCCGTTTACAACTCGTGTAGGTACGATATATTTTCTGTTTTACGAAATTGATTGCTAAGAAACAAAAGTCTGTAGTTGTTGATTGGATATTTACGCAATCGCGCAACAATTTAATTCTGGTATTTGTAGTTAATCATCCGTAGTGTATTATAAAAAGTCATAAGCGTATAGATCATATTTACCGAATATTGCGCGAACGCACCTGTGTTAAAAGAAGACATAAGAAGACTACCAAACGTTAATCGTTTAATGTTTCTGCGTTAAGATCAGTTCAAATAATATCAATTTTATTTCAGATCATAGATCAGATCACATCAGTTGGCGCTCGACTTTAGATGTTATATGGCTCCATTCTCTTGAAGAGTGTATTTTCTTTATACTGTATAGTGAATGAATTTTTTTAAAATCGTTGAAGCACAATACTTTGCATATACATATTATGATCAAATGAAAAAATAATACTTACAAATCGCAAGTCCGAATACAGCGGCGTAGAAAAACTGGTACTCGTCGGATTGAGATAACCCACTAAGTATTGTCGCTATACCGCCAACAGTTAGGGCGACGTTGTTAATTAACAGGGTATTCACACTCGGTAACGAACTCACCAATCCAGACAACACTCTGCCAATTGTATTGGCAATACCAATTGCAGATACCAACCACTTCGCTGTGTCTACCAACATTCCACTATCAGTAGCACGAACTGTAATGTACATAAAAGGAACGTAAAAACCCATCATAGTCATGGCTCCACTAATAGCCAATACCAAAAACGAAGGAGATTTTAATAAACTAATGTCCAACATAGTCGCCAGAGTTCTTCGCACAGCTTCTGGGCAAAGTTTACATCTGTGTTCTTTTTCTTCTTCGACGTCATTTTTAGTGGGCATTCTTGTTACAGCAAGGTTATAAGCCATTGATGCTTGTGAGGTATATTGTGGTAATTTTGCTAAACTTGCTCCAAAGAAAATATCATCACGATACAAAGGTCGGTTTATATCCGTGTGGTTAATAGTTTCTTTTCTACTTCTTGGTTGACCACTTTCAGAAGTCGTTCTTTGCCGTCTTTCACTAAATGTGTGTCTTCTGGTATTGATTATAACAGGTGCTAATCCATTTTCATTTATTAATGGAGCGGTACCATTCGACTTGTCTTCAACCCTGATGAAAGGTATACTTGGTCGCTTCTCCTGTCTGTAAATTTCGGCAACTCTGTTATGATGAGGGACATGAACAGTATGGTAAACTGCACTCGGTTTATGAGACCACACATCAGCAGCTGTTGGATAATCGGCATTATTATTAACACCAAGAAAACGAGGAATAGTCGAATGGTTATCGTGAACTGATGTAATCGAAGTAGCTTTTAAATTTGCTAAAGCTCTTTCCATTTTCAATCGAGTTTCTGTGGGCAGTTTATCAACATCCATCACCAATTCTGGCTTTTCTGCTTTCAAATCCTTCAGTTTTGTGGGTTTTAAAGGTCTGTAAAGAAAGTACGGAAAATGTTACAAATATTAATAAACGAACCTATCAAAGGAAATAATAATTTACCTAAATAATAAACCAAAGATGGCACAAGTTAGGACTAAACCAGCTTGCGTAAGAAGAGCGTATCTCCATCCATAGGATTCTACTAACAACGCTGAAAATGGAGCAAAAGCAAATGTTCCAATTCCTGAACCACAAACTGCAATTCCTGTTGCCAAAGCTCTCCAGCGTTCAAAGTAAAATCCTACTGTTATCACTGCTGGAACGTAAATTAACCCAAAACCGATTCCTGGAAATAATAAATGTACATATTAAAAGGATTGCAAAAGCAATATATTTTTCATAGCAGTTAAAATTACAAAATACGCGGTAGTCATGCGTTTTTAGTAAGTCAAAAAAAAAAACATGTCAAAAACACACGTGGTTAATAACAATAATAATAGTTTATTTATAATTGACTAGGTACAATAGTAGATACAATAGTTTGTGAAAAGTCCTAAGGAAATGATAGTTTTGAAATAAATAATGTAAGACTTTTACCACAAACCGGTTTAAGATGAAAACTTTTGTTTAATTATTATTTATTTCTAGATATTTATCGTAAAAAACAAATTTTACAGAAAATATTTTTTTATCTAATTTCCTTGCTATTTGTAGATGCTTATTTAAAAAATTATTAGTTTATGCTTTGTGTTTGAACTTACCTCCAAGTATACCATAGGAAATGCATAGAAAATGTAGACTTGTGGAGAAATACGATAACACCAAAGCAAGGGCTCCAATTATACTCCCCACGATTGCAACAAGTCGAAAACCATATCTATTTGCTAACGCACTTGCAAATGGACCAGCTATTAAATAAAATCCAGACATAAGCGATCCTACCAACGAAACACTTGTATCCGTCACACTAAATGTCCTTGCTATATCAGTAAGAAACATTCCAAAAGTGGAAATAATACCATCAACTATAACATTGCACGCAAAAGACGCTGCTACCACCACCCAACCCCAGCCACCATCAGGTGGTACGACAACCACATCATCGTCGGATTCTGTATCATCCGAAGATGCATCGTCCAACTTTTTTTCCGGATTCTCATATAACACTGTAGTCTCTACTGGTTCTGGTGCATGTACTACATCTTGGTTTGATTCTGGTGGCGCAGTGGGTACAGCTAAATATCCGTTGTCATTTGCCGGAGGCGACATAGTCTGCAATGGATAAAACCCTGTAAACAAAGAAATGCATGTTGTTAGTAAAATTATGTATTTGGGTAAAAATTACTTATCTTGTTTTTTCTTTTTCAAATTCATCTCATTAACAAATTCACGCTGCCTTGTAACAAAGAAATTTTTTTTGAGAAGCAGCGCCAGCTGTAAAACTGTTTAAGAGTTGAATTTGAATAAATACCTACAGAGAAAGAGATGTGGTCCTATAAATCACTGTATAGTTTTGCTGTTTCTAGGTCTATTTGGTAAAAAATGGTTGTGCGTAAACGTAAATCAACTAACCATAAATACGGTAAGTACATAAAAAAAAATTGTGACTAAATAAGTCAATTGAAAAATTGTATGCAGAAGTTTGAAGACTTTTTAGCAAATTACCTTGTTTAATGTAATAAATGCGAAAATGCGTCATATATTTAATATTATAACATTATAAACATGATAATATTTAACTTAATTGTGTTAATAAATAACACTTAATGAGTGATATTCATATCTTAATTTTACCATTACATTCGAGAAAAGCTTCTGTAACTCATTCACTTTATTCTGTGTTTTAAGTTCATCATGTACGTAAAAAATTATATAATAGACAAACACTCGTAAAATGTGCGTAAAAAAACAATTATACTTCAAAAACACTATTAGAAGAATTTGTTGCAAGAACATAACCTCCAACAAACGACCTTATATATTTCTATAAATACGGAAATTATAACACTTTGCAAACTGAATTAATTATTTAGGAACGTAAACACAATAAATTCACTCGGGTTTTTTGTCAGAATTTTGTAAAAGTATGTAATCATTAACGAGCAAAGAAAATTTAAAAATGTAAAATCGATTTTGCATTTTTGCAAAAGAATACCTTGCACATGTTTTTCACATGAAGAATAGTAATGCTTTTTTAACGTAAATGATTTTTATTAATTTATGTAAGTGCTTTGCGATTTGTGATTCAGAAAAAGCACGGACCTGCCTCCCATCTTGGTGCCTACCTGCAAGCTAACGAAACAGCTAAGTAAACTTTTTTTATTTTTTACCAGACATCAGCGTGATTAAACCAACTGCCTATTTACAAGAATCGCCAACAAGATACTACTAAAGGTTACTGTTTTGGATTTCAAAATAATTTAAACAACTGAAAAATAAATTGAGAAAAATTATGGGACAGTCACAAAACTTTTACTTGCAAATTATTTTTACAATTTAGGCGAAGAAATAAGCTTTCAACTAAAATGTTATACAATCTTAGACATTCGATATTTATTTTCGATGAAGTTAACTATTTAAAAAAATTATTTAGGTTATTATTTATGTTATTGGTACCATTCAACAAAATCATTAAATGTAAAGAACCTTAATCAATACAATATGTCCTAATGATTGACTAACCGCATTCTCATTTTTAAATTATGTGTCAAATACATTAAAATTAAAGTAATCTTATAAAATAACAAACACTAACTTATCGACAGGATTTTTAAACAATCTGAAATACCTAAATTTTTAATAGCAAATAGCGTTATGTTTTTTTTATAGCACTAGTTTTATCATAGAACTAACAATCAAAATGTGTTTTTATATACGTTGCAGTTTACAGATAACAACACTATCGCACAACCACAACCGCGATATATGACCAGAGTATTTTATCTCACGAAAAATATATTTGCCTCTATTGTTACTTTTAAATATTTTATTTTGGTTTTCAGTAGCTCTGCATTTAATTACAACGTTTTTTTTATATAGAAAGAAGAATAGGTCTTATGACATCCTACATGATTTTGCGCAACCATTTCCTTATAACTTATATAACAAAAGAAGTTAACATTTGTTATAGTAAATAATATTTTATTTTACATCGTTTTAATTTTGTCCCGCGTGATTTTTAACTACCCAATGGAATTGCAAATGAAGGCTAATTTATTTGGTGCACTTTTAAATTCTAAATTGCAATATAAATCCGACTAACGTGTAGATAAACAATTGGAAACAAGCGTAACAAAAGAGGGACTACGGGATTATTAAATCAGTGTAATTTTTAGAACTGACCGTTTTTATTTGAAAAATCTTACCCCAGGTAAATTATTTCCCAAACATGTTTGAACTTGCAACTATTTTCTAATCTGCTCTCACTAATGGTTAAGAGCTAAAGCCTTGGGACGACTTTTAACGCAAATATACAATGTTTCCGATGTATCTTAAAATAGTGGATGTAAAAAATAAAAAAAGTTTCAAATGCATATTAAGATATATTTTTGTCATAAATTTTTTTTAAACATTAAAAGGCATATGCAAGTATCAGAAATATATTATGAAATATGTGTTTTAAATAAATCCAGAAATCACAGACTTTTGGCAATCACAAACAAGTCTTCTTACATTGTCTTAGGACACATTGTAGTTTAAAAAAAAAAAAAAAATTTGCTTCGGGCACAATAGTATATCCGCACAGCAATACGTAAAAGTGTCCGATTATACCTCAACGACAATTATCAACGACCTTCTCTTAAAGCTGATAATTGTTTCCGGCTATTTTTTTAATCAGAGAGCATTTTGACGGGTCAATAAATTTGAGGTAGCTTAATTGGGGCGAAGATAATTATATATATATATGAGAGAAAGAGACACAATAACAAAAAAAACGACAACATAAATTTCCTCCTTTAATATGCGACAAAAAACCGTTATTTTACTGGAAATATAAATAATAAAATCGATTAAAACAATGGCTTATACCTTAAAAGTAACAAGGTGTTAATAAAGCAAGAAAATGTTTAATCGAGTTGCATGAACAACAATTTTGCTAAAAAAAACAAGTAAAATATTTGTGAAATTTATTTAACAATTATTGAGTTATTGAACCCTTGTTTACTTTAAAATAACCAGGAGTAGCACTTTTATAAGTAAAAAAAAAACAGTTTTACTAAAGAAAACCTAAAAAATTGTGTATAGTTTGCACATATTTCACTTTCAGTTCAGTTGTGCTTTTAAGTGTCAACAGATAATTAATTCTTCACCTTTACTACTTTTAGAAAACTTGCGTAAACCAACCAAAACCGTATAGTAACCTGTACGTATTTATGTTCCCAGAATGGCTTAGCTTTTATGAGCAGAAAAACATTTTACACACGGACACACCATATTGTAGGGACAGCAAACCCTCGTTTTGATTTATACGACAAAAAAAGTATACAATGGTTCGGTTTAGGATACCCTTATACCTAAACCCTCCATTTCAGACACAGATTCGTTTAACCCATGCCACCAACGAAGACGGCCTTCGTTGATCTTTTCGAAACAGATATACCTAACTTAAAAATGAATGAGAACTAAAATTACACTCGGTTGTAGCTTTTATGTTTTAACAGTAGTTTTATAAAAATCGAAAATAAAATTAGCATTTAAGTAATTAGCAAATAATTTTAAAAAATTGATCTAAGGGAAATGTGAGTAAACTTTAAGGGGGGGGGGGGGATTTCACTTAACTATTATAAACAACGATATCTTTACTATTATCTAATATTTGAAATTAAAACGTCTAAAATTATGCCATTAATGCGTAATTTATTAGGAAGTTAACGATTTAATTAATACAAAGTGCTTTTAATAAATTAGCTGACAAATTAGAGGTCAAATATTCGACAAATAAGTGTCTGTAATTTAATATTAAAAATTGCTCTAAAATATTCAACTTCGCAAATTTTTACTTGCTAATATAAGTTCCAGAGGCGGTTCTTGTAAATTGCCATTAAGACGTTGCTAAAAATTTAAAAACAAGCTTAATTAGGTGAAATTTGCATTCCGACATAATCTTTTTACGGTACAAACTTGACCAAACCTTCGTTTACCAGATGATTCATGGCAGTTACTTAGATGCTGCATAGGTGTCATTAAGGTGCACACCCATTAAGAAATTAAAATTACCAGTTTAATTTAGGCGTAGAACTATTAACGTGCAACAAAGAGTAACAAAGATTGAATTAGGAAATCGCATTTTTTTTGGAACGTTTTAAAAGAAGGAATTAGATTGTTAATAGATGGCCTTTAACATAAAATACACATACCTATATTAAGTACAAGCACAGACTATTATTTATGCTTGTGTTAACTGTACTTCCTGTAAAACCAGGATATGAACATTTTATTTTTGTGTAAAACAATTATTTTCAAAATATTCAATGACACTTAACTGTTAATAAATATAGATATAAACGTTGCTTTACTTTTTTATTGATCATTAGTTCACTTGAAATTTTGGAAGCGTTAAAACGAAACAAATTATTTTTACTTGCGGCAGAATTTTTTTTTTTTTTTTAGTTTGGGATATATCAAACCGTTTAACACAGTGTCGCAAGAAAAACTATAAACTATTACGCTTGTTTGTTGATTTGTAACAATATGCCACGATGTAGGCCAATAAAAGATAAAACAACCCATCGCCGCTACTTTACAAAATTGTACGTTTAACGATAAGACTTTTCATTGCCAATTGTTATCAGTTTTGCACAATCAAGTAATAACTAAGTACCAGAATTTCCGTTTGGACCGGAATAAGTGACTAACACTGAAAAGGTTTAATTTTTTTAGGTTTTGTGGTGATTCGTTACTTTCAGTTAAGAATATTAAGAAGAATTTACAAGGGCCTATATTTATTGGCGCCGGTTAATAACGCCCAACAATTATTACATTAGAAGAAATGTACCGGGTTTATTTAAATTGCATTGGTGCGGTAAGTGCGAACTCAAGCGAGCATAGGCGCCGACTTTCTAAACTCGCTAGGGGGGCAGGAGATACTCATTAACTACAATAGGTACCAGGACATGAAACTGTTTAAAAAAACCGGTTAACCGTTATTTTTTGCCCGTAAAAGGGATTTTTAACCGAAACCGTTATTTTTAACGGCAAAAAACGGTAACCTTTTTTAAATAAAAATTACTTTAAAAAAAATAAAAAATCTGTACTAAATTAGTTTACCAAAAGTTATTACTGAACGCTTGGTTGTAGGTACATATATTATAAAATTATAATTAGATAGGAGCATTTTTATTTCATAATTTGTATTTCTAATCTAAATAATGACAAAAACCGGGTTTTTAAGCGGTTTTCAAAACCGGTTCATAAGTTTAATCGTTTATAAAAATAAAGTTCTCGATTTCGGTTAACAGTTTTTTTTCGGTTTCGAGCCCTGATAGGTACAAAATTACAGTTTATTCAAAATGCTAATTAAATAAATTACATAGTTAAATGAAATATAAATTAATTATAAAAAGTAACATCTTAACTGTTATTGCCGGAAAAAGTGAAAAGAACTAACAGATTAAAAGAAAATATTTACGAGAGAAAAAAGAATTAAGACATTTTCATATTTTTTGTTATAACATCTGAAGTACGAAGCATTTTGTAATTTTCTTAACTAAATGCTTTGGTAAAAAATATATTTTATCTTTAAATAGCGGGAATTTACTTGAAAGGATGATGGCACACAACTGGTCAACTGTTAACAGCTTGGCGTTAAGAAATTAGAACGATAAATGTACGATGCACAAGTAGGTAGGTAGGTATTGGTACATAGTCTCAGTTCAGTCTCAGAATGGACAAAAAAACAAAGTTTGGCACTAAATGTAAGTTTTATTCGAACGTGATATGTGCTGTTTGGCATAATTAAAATCTGATATGCACAAGTTAGCCTTTGCGATGTCGCATGGGGGCGATGCCCCCCTCGTTCAATCGGTACGGGGGCACGAGCCCCGTTGCCCCCGTGTAGTCGGCGCCTATGCAAGCGAGCCTGGTAATGCATCTAAAAACTAGGGCTTATTTAAGTTGTCAAACACATTTCTGCATGACAACGACCATACACAATTCCAATCACGCTCATAAACAAATATTTACACGTGCACATTGACTTCTGTAATACTGCCTTATCAGTTCTTTCTAGCGCCATAAAATTTATGGTCGTGTAAACTAGCCTTTAAAGAAGACTAATTCGCGTCTAAAACTATAAATTTTGTTAGTCTATTCCTTATTCATTTTGTTAAAATATAAGCGAAAGTACTCCTTTAATGGTAGTAGGCTCTTCGCTGCTATCCTAAACGTAACATTTCTTATGTATATTATGAACAAGATTTACATTCTGGAAAATTGGCAACAGTTCCATTATATGTAATGCTGTAATGTTTTTGTAAGTATATTTATTTACATGTAAAACCCAACTACCACTTACATCCATATGAAAAATTTTATTGCAGTTTTTTATAATTCACATATTAAAATTTAAACTATTTGAAAGATCTAAATTTTGTGAGTGGTTTTAATCTAATATCAAAAGGTT
Organism: Elmis aenea; assembly: GCA_947652605.1. Classification (NCBI taxonomy): domain Eukaryota; kingdom Metazoa; phylum Arthropoda; class Insecta; order Coleoptera; family Elmidae; genus Elmis; species Elmis aenea. Next base: position 32,135,051 of record OX393576.1, on the reverse strand, counting down.
AACTTCACGTGCGATAAAAAATAAATAATTTAGATTTTAACTAATATGAAATATACATCACACAATAATATTTTTACTTGTAAATGATAACCTTTTTTTAACAAAAATGTAACGAAATGTCAACATTAAAACGCGATAAGAAGCTGTTATAACTTCTTGTAATCCACTTATGCACGAGTGCACGATAGTATGTTGCATATCAGACGCATTCTTCAACATGCAGACAGAATATTGTTACAAATAAAAGGAATATCTTTAATGGCGGCAAAGTATCCACTGAACTACCTCAAATAGTAGTTCAACTTTCCCGTTTACATTTAAATATCATTATCACTTAAATTAACAAACAAAAATAACAAAAAGCGTTATGTAGTTGGCCTTGAGCATAATTCAAAAAATTTCCACTCTTTTCCAAAACCGTTATACTAATCTAAAAATCTAACATCTGCTTCCTCCACAAATTTATTCGTCCCTATTTTGCACGTTAGGAATAATTTTTTTTTGCTTTTTCTACGAACGATTTGTAACGTAACTTTGACATGATAAGATAATTTATCAAAAACCTATATTTACCTATAGGTATTACAAATCGATTTAATCCCACTTTTTAAGAATTTTTTCATCATCGCGCAGTGAACTGTAAACACCGTTATTAGATGAATTCTAACAATCGAATATTAAACTAACTCAGGTTATTACGCGTGTACGTAATCAGCATTTTAATGAATAATCACCTATGCAAACGCGCTTTAAATACCAAAGAGTTCAAACTGTGTGTCTTCTTTGGATTAACAATGTATCGTATAATTTTCTTTGACGAAAAATTACTCTTAAACAGTGAGCTCTTTAAGACAAACAGCTTAAGTCAGTTTTTTTGCATACATTTTGCGTTAGATAACATTTTAGTCAAACAAACAAAAATTGCAAATAGATGTAAGTGTTTGACCGACAAAAATTATAAGTGGTTAACAGAGTCTACTTACGTATAAAAATCTAAGCTACATATTGCTCCTAATACCTTCTTAATATGAAAAATAGTTAAAACAAGTGAAAATTGCACTAAATTATTGCTTAAGATGTTACTTAAACAGCACAGCTTGAGACCATCATTCTAAAAACTCACCCTTGGGTCCTTAACTAATGAGAACTATTTCGTTGTAAAATGCATCGGAATTTTCCATAAACTCTTAGAACCCCGCAAATCAAACTGGCATTCCGGAACCACGCTTTAAACTACCCTCAGATACGTATCTCACAACCAAAATAATATGCTTTCAAAATCTAAAAAGCATTTAAAAACATGTCTAAACACTAGTAATATAAACTTCCGACTAAAAACTGTAAAGACTTTAATTGCCAATCATGCAGGACACGAAATTACACTCAAAATTCTCTAATTTTATACTGAAATTTTACAACGATCTAACAAGCGAACTTAAAAATGAAACAAATGTTGTAAGGTTTAGACTTAAAGTCAGTAGTTATAAGTATTAACGAAAACTTTTAATTTTTATATATTTATATATGTACAATGTGCATGTTATAAAATGTAAATATAATAAGCAAATCGCTAAAATAAATTACATTATTATTATTAACATTATAAAAATTCTACTACAGTACAATATTAAGTATAAAATGCTCATACTTTTTGTGAGCAGGATTTTTAAATGTGTTGTGCAAACATCAGTTAAGCTACATCATGGCAATTTCTAGTACCTTCTTAAGGCTTTTTAAATGCTAAAATAAAATAAAAATTGTATCAATGTATTGCTTACGAAGGTGGCATAACTTAAAGCCACAATAGGTTTTAGTCGTCGCCGGGTTCTACCTAAACTAGTGAATAGTATTTTTATTATAAGATGCATCGGAATTTTCCATTACCTTTTTTCAACCCTACAAATCATTGAAACCATCCTATAATCAAACAAAACTACCCTCAGACACCCAACAACCATTATAAAAGGAAATAAATGCATCCCTTATGAAAAGTAAAAATAAAAATTATTATATAATATAGTATAAAAAACGTCTAAAATATTAGGAAGCCGAAACCCAAGTTCATATCACATAACAGTATACGGCCCTGCCAGCGTGTTTCATTAAAGAAAGATAAGAACAATGTAATAAAAAATTTATATGGCAATTTTAAAAAATGTTTCGTATGAGTGCAGTTTTTAATGAAACATTTCCATATACGATAAATGAGACTTTTTTGTCAAATTAAAATTGTAATTTTTTCATGTTACGATACGCTACTATACCAACTCTTTCACAAACTTACTTGTCACTTTTTAAACAAGAGCGAAAACATTATGACGTGTGAAAGCAGTCAACTAATTCAATATTCACAAAGAACAACTAACATACATAATTATGTATTCTTTAACAGATTTGCGTTTTTGTAAAAGTCATTTTGACGAGTTTTTATCTATTTTAATTTGTTTTACTATTATAGTAGCAAAAATAATTAAAAATACGTGATATTATAAGCGATTTTGAACATTAGAAATGCAAAAAATGCATTAAAATTGACCTTAATCATCTTCAAATTTAAATTGTTTTGCAATTACTTGCAAAAACATCTGCAACCCACTATTAAAAATTTCTAGACACCATTCATACATAAAATGAATACACTTAATAACAACATTCTCCATGCTACGCGAAGTTAAGATAGAAGACAAAAACTTTCTGCATCTAAGGTGCAGTCGATAATTATTAACTTCAATATTACAATAAAAAAACAAATATGAATTGGAAACGAGATACAACCAGAAGCGTTTTAAATCATACTTTAAGTAAGCCATGGCCCAGGACCGAACATAATCAACTGTCAATTGTGTAAAGTTACTAACCTAAAGCTTTGAACTGTCAACTATGTAAACAAAACTGCTATAATAGTTAAAAAAAAATCTAAGCTAAGCGTCAATATAGAGATGCAATAAAAAAGAGCGTCGTCCACTATTTTGCGCCATAGCATTTTTTTTTTGTTTACGTTAGTAACTTCTATGAAAATTAAATAGCTGTTAATGCCGTGTTAAAAATACAAAGAAAACAAATACTTTTAAAAAGGAATATATTTCAGAGTAAGCGCAAGTTCGTAAATTTAATTATGTATGCACATTTTTATTAAACTGTTGCATAACGTAAGCAAACACTTGCAATAATTACCAGTCATCAAAAAAACACGATTTTAGTATCATCTAGCATAAAAACAAATTCTTTGAATACAATAAAATTTATTTATAACCATCCACAAAGCCATGACGCGTGGTGGCGTTTATGCTTTCATGATCAAGTTCACACATACAGTTTAACATTCTCAGCAAACTTAAATAAATGTTCAACACGCGCTAGTATTTTACATTTTGCTTTATTTATTTTATGTATAATTGTTATTTTAATTCATAGCCCCGAGTGTTTGATTCTGATAAATAACGTCACAATTAATTAGAAATTATTGTGATAAAAATTAAAATTAACATTCTTATGAGGTTTTTGTGCAATTGTATTAAAAAGAACTAGTTTTGAAAACAACACATTTTAAAATTTTAAATAATGTTCAAGCTTGAAATGCTTTTTGAAAATTTATGTATCATTTTGTTATTATAATTTATTTAAATTGCGATTTTTGTGGTTTTAAATTATTTGATTATTATTCAAAGTTGTTGAATTGTTTAACATTGTTTGAGGTAATGATGTCTTGACGATTACTAACTTGTGTAACAGAATGAATATATTTCTAATTATTGGCGCCAAAATATTTTGTCTAATCGATCATTTTGCCCGTGATTTTTTATTAGCCAAAAAAATGGATAAAGTTTAACCCGTGAATTAATTACAGTTTTTAAAATTGCAAATTTAACTATATTTTAATTTGCCAAGTTAAGTTAACATAAGCAAACTTACAATTAAATCTAAACAATTACATGTAAAAATATACACTTAACAATCTTACCTTTTTAATTATTGTTTATCAATACTTAAAACAGTTTTATTATTAACACACGATCACCTTCAATTTATATTCGCGCCTTTAACTTGTCGCACTAACACTGGATATGGAAATTGTGAACAGAGGCGAGCGGTAGTAAGTCTATATCTACAAAAGTTGTTTCCCCTCCTTCCTTCGATAACCATTCATGTTTTTAGTTTTAGTTTATAGACAATATCTTTATCTGACCTTAGATTAGCAACAATTTTTAGCCTGCTAACCTTACGAACTTATAAATAAAAATTAGTTCGCAACTTGACATTAAAAAAATGATGTGCAATTTGTTGTTTTTTTCTGATTATTCTTGTACTGTTTACGTGTGATGTAGAAGAATCCTACTCAATGACGCTCGAAAAATGTCTTTAACATTTAACAACGTTTTTTAAAAGCGTGACATATCAATATCTATATTATTGACATAAACAATAATTTAATTCTTTTACGATCAGCTATTATAAAAAAAGCACTCCAACTGTCAGTTTATTTTAAATCATTTTACTTCCAAACGTATCAATCACACACTTGTAACAGTGTATGCGATATCATGCTAAAATTGTAAAGTTATCTATGTTGGAGTAACGTTCAACACATCTGTCGTTGATACAAATTATAAACAAATAAAAAATAACAAATTTACTCAATCAATCGATTGAAAGTTTAAAAATGAAAATGGTCTTAGTTGATTAAGTTAATATCAACATTATACTGTCAATAACCAACAAAAATTATATACTTACTTATCCGGACCTCTTTTGCTTTCAGTGTAGAGGGTTTATAAATACTTTAATTATCCAATTGACATATGATTTTAACATTTTTGCACTTGTACAAATATCAGGGTCGTGGAAAGACAGGGGCAGATGGGTCACAGGCTCAGGGCGCCGAGATGATGGGGCGCAGTTAATTGTTTATTTATTGAAATTAGTTATAATTATTACATGTATTTATAATTTTAATGAAACTGGAACTAATCAAACATTACTATGATTTTTTTAAATATTTTTGTACTTTTTTTGTTGTATTGTAAATATTGTAATATGATATGCATTAAATTAATAAATAGTGTTTTTTATGATTTTTAAATTTGCAACAGACTAAAAAAAGGCTTATCCAAAAGGCTTATCCAAAAGGCGCCATATTTAAGTTTGTATCTGGTGCCAAATGCTCTAGCTCTGGAAATATTATCACTTGTTACTGCTTTATTTTAACGTTTACAATAAAATTTATTGCAATGTTTTTTTTTTGTGGTAAGAAATTGTCTAGAATCTGAGACAATGATTCTACTTCATCATGTAAACATTAATTAAATTCAGTATCTTTGTAAATTAATGTTAAAATGTTTCTTATCAGGTCTGGCCTCATTAGTTGAATATTTTATATTATTTATTTGATTTATATGTATATATAAAATAAGTTTTATTTTTAGAATGATGTTATAAATTAATAAGCAACGCAATGTTCTGGTAAAAAATTCCATCCACAAAATTGCTTCTAAAACAATATATTTACGTATTTTTTTACAAAAACTCCGAATTTTTTAGTTAGATTTGTGATCTCCAAATGAATATAAATAATTCCCCTTGAATTATACAAATTTTGATAAATCTGCAACTATATACTCTAGCATCTGGCACTTAATTTAATTGGGTTCTGTTTAAATTGTTATACTTTACGTTACAGAAATATCGACAGATATCGTTTATTTATTTTTTTAATTTAATAAATTATGGCAGTTCAAGTAACACACTGCTGCAGTTACTAAAAGATGATAATAATTAAACACGTTACCATTTGCTGTATACATGGTGTTTCACTATTCCATGTGACACTATTGCTTATCTCCGTAAATCATCAAACTACAAGGTTGGTTCACTGGGATAAAAGTTAGCTATTTAGGAGTGTATTTTAAACAAGATATTGTTTTGTTTCAAAATTCCATGGCTTGCATGATATAACGAAAAAACAGAAATCGATCAAAGTTTTCAAACTCAAATATCTCGGCTATCATTGCCAATACACAAAAATGCTTTAAAAAAAGATTTTGCTAGATTTTATTTACTATAAAATGGTGATAGTCAAATTTCTATTTATACATTACCATGAGAGATATTTGATAAAACTTTTTTTTTTTAATGGCAGTCTTAGTAGGTAATGACAGATTTAAAGATTCTTTTTTTTCCTTAACAATGACATAATATTTTATATGTTTATTTACAAAAATAAGCAAAATATCTAAAACAATGCGAAATCTTAGATAAAAATCAACGTTGCCATGGAAAAAACAGTATCCGACTTCAACTGTTTTATTTCGACCCTTGCTAATTTATCCCGTCACTCTTAAGATGGTGACATTCTGACATAAAAAAAAAATGTAATGCGAAAATAAAATAATTTAAAAAATAATAATAATAATTTCATTGTTTACGAAGATAGCAATAGTGCCACACGGAAAAGTGAAACACCCTGTATATACAATACATACATAAATAATCTCCATTCTTGTGCAATACAATTTGTTTCACATTTTATCTTCACACAGACGTAAATCAATACAACTGTCATTTCATCATCGTTATTTAGTTTCTCGAAAATAGCAAAATATTTGGTAACCACTTTCTTGGAAATTGATTATTTTGACCTGAGAAAAGGTAAACAGGCGGTGGATGAATTGTCTGACGACAGGAAACAATTGTTAAAAGACCAGCAAGAGGGTGGCCCGTTGAACATAATAACTACGCTAAATAACTTCAATAAGGCGCAATTCTGTTTAAAAGTTACTCAAAGAATAAAATACATATAAACAAAAGAAAAAACACCAAAGTATCGTGAAATAAGTTTTAAAAATAATAAACAAATGAAAACAATTTAGATGTTTGTTTTAATTTTGCGTAAGTCGAAAGGCTTTATCTCCTTCACATTTATTATTGAATATGTTATTAAGTTATGATGATTATGATTATCGATTACCGTATTTTTTTTTTTTAGAAATAACCTTACGAATCATATGGTTACGAACCATATATTATTTATTGGCGAAAAATCGCATACAATGACCTTAAATTGATGTACGTTATACAATTTTCAAATAGCACTTGAATGGTTTTAATAAAAAACAGGTAGTATTTTTTTGATTGTTTTCGGTCCTTAAAGGTTTGAATACTTTCCACAACTAATTTTTCTGAGACAAATGTTAAAAGATAGGTGTAAGCAGGCCTAAGCATGTTGATTAATTCTCTTTTAAGATGTATAATGTAATAATTTGGAATCTATATTTACACCACAGCATGTAGATTTTTTTCTCATCTAATAATAAATAAGAAGTAGAGAAAATTTCGAAAAGCAAATTGGGATTATTAAGGCGGCACCCTATAGGTATATTATATTCTTTTTAAGATGAAACAAGATCTACATAGTTCTAAAATTTTCTATATATTTCTTAAAGAATTACCTTTAGCACTACTTTACCTACGTCAATGAAATTAATTTGGAAATGTTTTTACGCTTTATGACGTAGTAGAGCTTACTCTAAAATTATGGAAATTTTTAGAATTATTATTAGCATGTTTTATTTACCATACACTAGTTGCCTTTTAGACATACATACTTTATTTGGTAATAAAACGACGGGAAATAAAATAATGCAAATGCAATTAAAAATCTGCTGTAAATCACGTATTCGGTGTATCTAGTTTATGACTCCGGAAATGAATTTAATTTGTTTATCCTTCGACCTTACAATTAACTTCACCGATTTCGGTTGCGTGGAACGATTAATTTACATTCACTCACAAATTTACAAATGCATAAAACGTTTCAGAATATTTGCACTATGATCGCCGATTTAAACACAAAGATATTTACAAACTTTTTTAAAATTATATAGAAGCCACTTAACTAAACACATTCTGTTACGATGTAAAACAATTAAACAAATCATGTTTAGCATCATGCAGCATCTTTACAGTCTTAAACGTAAATAAACTTTACCGTACGCAGGCTTCTGTGTAAGAAGATTTGTGAAAGTTTTAACATATAATGCAATCTTGAATTTACCATTTTAATATAAAATAAATTTGTATGGATTGTGTTGCTTTATTTTTGTCTCATAATTAGTTTATTACGGAACACATTTGATAAAAGCAAATTGTATTTTAAGGGTGCATTAAATATAGCACGACGTATGTTCAGTTGTTTTAATAAAAATAAAAATAATTCAGTCACTGAAATAAACGAATTTCACTAACTATTAAATTTTACAATATATTTCTATACACTATTTTAAAGTAATGGAATCGGGGCCGTATTAAAGTATACTCGCAAACTCCGAGCCTTACATTCTAGGGGCCTCACTCTTTAGGAGATCTTAAAGGAAACCTGGTTTTATGCAAGACCTGAATCTTTAGCAATTGCATAAAACATAAAAATATATTCTGAAAGTCTTATCACAAAATAAATATATTTTTATTAAAATAAGGCATTAATTAGTTGTAATTTTGTTTCCCTAATAAAATTGTGATTTGTTTTGTGCAACTAAAATTTAATTACAGTGTTCAGTGTTGTGCAAATTAGTTGAGATTAGCGTGCTAGCACTGTTACAATAACCTATCTGGGACCCACACAAGTTCGGTTTGCTGCGGAAGATTTCTACATGTCTAGACATACTTGAAATGATACCGTGCTGTTGTTATTCATTCTTTTACTTCAGTCTGCCTTTACTCTGTGAGTACATGATTAACTTCTTTTCACTACTTTCATATTTTATAGTAGTATTTGTTTTAAAAATTTAATCACAAAAATACTGAATTGACGGTTGGGGAGACAATAAACGCAATTGGTGTGGCAAGAATGAGCGTTTTAAGAATAGTGAAGCTGCAAGAAAACACCGTGTCCGTGGACGTTGAGAAGAAAAACAACTACGCTAAAGCATGATGGTCTAATCAGAAGAATTAGCGTTATGAATCCAAATAAGACCAGTGGGGACATCAAAATGGAGCTTGCGTCTTATGGCATCAATGTGGACGCTTCCACCGTGCGCCGCCGACTCTAAAATGCAGTCGCAGAGCCAGACGCCCAGAGAAGAAGCAGCTCTAGGCATCCGCTATAAAGAAGAAATGGTTAATTTGGAAAAAGAAACATCGAGACTGGACATTGAAGCAGTGGAAGAAAGTAATATTCTTGGACGAAACCCTCTTTAAAGTTCATGGATAAAGTTCAAATGTTTTTCGGTGCTAGTCCAAACAACCTTCTTGAACCGACCACATCTAACGAGCTTTTACAGCCGTATTCATAGTCCTTCCTTATCTTAAGGATTGAGGAAGCCTCAAGGAAACTCGCAACCTCCCTTGAGATAAGGTAGCCAATAAGGTTCAGTCAAGGTAGATTTATGAAACATGAAACGAGGAATAAGGAATCCTTATTCTTTAAGGAAGGACTATGAATACGGCTGTTAAACACCCGCTTATGGTCATGTTTTGGAGATAATTCACCGCTTCCGGATCAGAGATACTTCACCCTATTGAAGGCACAGGAAGTATATGGATGTTCTGGTGGAGAAACTGATCTCGACACTGCAGAAGGGTCTCCTGGTGGTGGAACACCTTGTTTCCAACGAGACCACGCTCCCTGTCACTATTCCAAGTTCACTTACTTGTCCAACAAAATTTGAATGTATTAGAATGCCCGCTAGGCTATGTCAAAGCGCCCGCGAGCAGTTTTTCTAAATTAGAAGCGAGAACATTAGATTGTCTGTCTGTCTACACACATTGGCCGACGCTCGCCAGCTGTACTTAGTGTGGCAGTGTGGCCAATTTAGCGGGGTTGTTACTACAGTAGTTGACAACACTGGTCATAAAGGGGGAAATTACTGCTATTAAGGAGCCCGCCAAAGTTTTAAAATAGCTTAAGTCCCCCAGTCTCAAAAAGTTGGACATCACTAGTTTAGAACGTCTTTTCACAATACATACGAAGGGGCCTCATATAATATTGCGCATCAACATCAAACGTCCAAGATTATAGATGGATATATCGCTAATTTAGCAAAACTCTAACAACAGTACTTATACCAAAATGCAGAGAACACACCTTTGATTGAAAAAAAAAATGTTTGTTCTGTTGCTGTTTTTATTATTTTCAATAAACATTCTAGATCGGTAAGGATTCTATAAGGAATTTCGTGTACTCGTTGCGAGATGTGTTTATCAAATATGCATTTAGGCATATCCTGCTTATTCGTCGCGTTAGGGACCGAAGCTCCGGCGAATAACGTTAAATGGCGATAAGATGAGCCTTTATTTAGTTTGCAACTGCATTTAGGCTAGGGTTGTACCGATTAATTGGTATAAAAGCTATACGGCCGATTAATCGGTATAACCCTAGCCTAAGTGAATCTGCAAGCCAAATAAAAGCGTATCTTATAGCTGTTTTTTGTTGTACAACAGATCCAAAATGCCGATTACCGATTAATCGGCATAAGAGCGGATATGGCCGATCAATCGGTATCATTAAATTTAATTATGTCAATAGACTGGTTCTATGAAAGTAGCTTTACTTAATAATTATTGCTCCATTTTTTTGTATCTGGCTTCTAATTGACTATTTATTAATGTAAAAAAGACGAGTAACTCAATAAAATGTTTGATAAAGAAACGTATAGTTTAAAAATGAAAAAAAAATAAGAAAAACATTTTGGAATACTGAAAAACACCAAATAACTAAAAAACCTATTTATGGATTATAATAAAATTTCATTACTCTTAAATTACAATGTAAACGACACAAGTTTCTTCAATTTCAAGGCATAATTGATTTTGCAACCGAATGTTTTGTTTAACTGTTTTACTTGTATCACCAAGAAACTAGCTAATATTAAAATGGAGTTTTAATAAGCATATATTATAATAAGCATTAATCATACAACATAATTAATCATATATGAAAATCAATAATCGGCCGATTAATCGGTAGTCGGACAATAATACTGATCGTTGCATCTTGCATCCCTTACTTAGGCCCAAGTAAATAACGCACAATGCGTGGCGCCGATTGAAGGTTAGTATGTTTTGCCGACAACGAGAGGCGAGGTGTCGAAAAACGACGAGTGTGCGAAACACAGAAAAAGTTATAATTAAAAAGCAAGTACGACAGCATTAGAAAAATTTATCAATCGGTTAAGTGGCGTAGCACGTTTAGGTGTTGGTTTTTACTATGTAAGCCAGACTTAACTTTACGCCAACCAATAAAGTTCGTACGTATGCCCCAGAATGACTAAAAATTTTAAGTACCAAAATTCATGCGAACAAAGTGAATTCACTATCAGTGTATGTATTGATAGTTTTAGGCCGCCGTTCTGATTGTCGCAGTAACGCCACTGAAATCGTTGAATTATAGTCATAATCCCGAACACGTTTTTTATGATGTCACTGATCTGTTACGAGATCATGTATTCCCGACGGCCTTGGTGAGTCATTTAGTTTCGTCTAACGGAAAATACGCAAAATAGGGACAAAAGCTTTTAATGTTTATAATTACATACTTAAACTCGGCTCACAATCAGTTAAAGCCGATTGGAATAAATTACTCGCCGTAGTATTTGGAATCTCCCTTTGTGAGACCCATTCAGTGAAGTTTTAATGTTTTAAAAAAAGTTCCATGGCACGCTAGATAATAAACAAAAATCAAAGTGGGTAAATTTTTTAAAATCGTTGATAACTTGGTTATAGTTACGTGATGGTACAAAAATATTTTTGGAGAAAAAGTTGTAGATTTTTTTACGCACTGTAAAACGAAAACAATAATTTGTTTCAATATTGTTCAAATTTTTAGATAAATTACAAACTTGCATTTTTTTAAATGGAAACCATAGTTAGCTATGACCTCATAAAAAAAGCATTTTTTCCTCTTTTTAGTATTACATATAAGGTTTCATGTATCTATTTTGATGTTAAAGCTCAAAACAAATAAAGTTTATCAAAAAGTCCCTATGAAGCTATAGAGTGCTATGAATTAAAACAATATTAAAGCATATGAACGTTTTCATAATACAGTGAGTAAAAAAATCTACAACTTTTACCCCAAAAATATTTTTGTGCCATCAACTATAACCGAGTTAATAACGATTTTTAAAAAATGCCCATTTTGATTTTTGTTTATTATCTAGCGTGCCATGGAACTTTTTTTTAAACATTTAAGCATCACTGAATAGGTCTTAGAAAGGGAAACAACTTGTCCAATTTAAACTTCTTTGTAGCTCTTACCGTTTACGAGATCCCAATAGTGGCCTCTCTATGTGGCCCACCCTGTATATACATATACGTACATAGTAATTTCTTCTCATCTTGTTTACCATAACATTGCGCATTGCGCCACTTTGTTTTAGGTTAACGACTATGTAGCTCACGTTATTAGGGAATTTTCTTGGTTGCACTTTAATTCTGTATTAACATACTAAAGTCGTTAAACATATTTATGTTAAAAATGATATCACCAAAAATATACATACTTACAAGACTAAATAGGTATTGGTTTAGCAAACTTCTTTCAAAAGACCTGCTAAATTATTTGTATTTTAACATAATCAAAAAAAAAACGAAGTTGATAAACATAAACGCTTTTAAAATGCACCAAAATAAAAATAAATAAAATTGATCGGAAGCACATTTTGAACAAGAAAGTTGTTCCCTATAACTGTTAAATTTTTATGTCTAATTTACATTTCATTCACGAGAATTCTGTGTATTCCATAGATTGTAGCTTAAAAACATGTATTTTTTCTAATTATTTACTTACATGTAATACAAAATAAAATTATACCACGAATTATAGCGTAGTAAGGTAATAAAATTTGTATATATTTTAGACTCTAAAAAGTTTGCTAAAAGTAGATCATAAATATTTACAACTCAATTACAGTTCAGATAACATTATTAAAGTACAAATTAAGTTCCAAAAATGAAAAAACTAATTTAAAGAAAATTTTTCAAGACAAGAAAACATAATTTAATTTAACCTTTTTTGCGTTTTAATTTTAAGTTAGTAGTAGTAGTTTAAGAAGTATAGTTTTAAGTTAATAATCATTAAAAATAAAACTAAAAGAATCAGTAGGAGCTCTGTTGTCATAGTCTGCATTAAAACATCACAATTTTAATATGTACAACTAAAATTTGTTGTTTTGAAACAATATAAAGCCATGGTTTTTAAGTTAAAAAACAATATTAATTTTAATATGTGTTACAGTTTTACAAGACAAAAAAGCTGCAATCTTTCTTATAATAGGGTTTGGATGCTAATAAAACATGAACATTTATCAAAGTTATTTTATATACTTAATAATTTTAAAAGCAATAATATACATTTAGAATCGAATGTGCTTTTTTTCTTCAAAAACATAGATGTAGCTTTTATTTTACGTACCAAGACATTAATTCATAAAATGTATAACTTTAAATAACATATTTATCACATGTTAAACCAATTAAGTACATAAACATACAAGAAGGTTATTCGAATTTTTTACTTGAAAGGTTGTTGTACAATCAACAAATAATCTATATTCACTATTAAAATAATTTAATTTAATTACAATATACTGTTATATCAACATATTACACACACAAAAACAAATTGCAACATATATGGAAGTTTACATAGCCACAAGGCAAAATCTACATTCATGATGCGGGATATTAAAACCAAAATAGGAAGGAGTACATTTTATGACGCAAAAATTTAAATTTGAATGTTGGATTAAAACAAACAGACCTACAGCAGATGTTAGAAAACCTTAGTTGTTCTTAACGGTTGACTAACTATATAGAAGACTGATAATTTTTTTTTACGATTAGTTAATAAAGAAATATGTACCTATACTTGGATCTTCAAAATAAACAATACAAATTTTAAATATTAGTACCTTCCACATATTCTAATAGCGAACAAATGAGGCAAATCAGCTTGAATTTGAAAGCAAATGAATCAATTTTCTGCAAGACGATTGGTGTCCATTCATTTTTAACTTTAATAATAAATGTTATTTTTATTAGGACGCTCTTGTTAATATATTTGGATCACATACAAATCTTAATTAAATAAATCTTCGAAGGGTTGTTAAAAGCATATTTTGTGTTCTACTTAATAGATTAAACTAGCCATGGGAACAAAACCGTAGTTATTGAAACTGCCTGACTTAACTCAATTTAACCAAGTGTGCACCTCCAACAGTAACAATCAGAATTATGCAGATTCGGTTCCGCTGTATAATCAATCGCAAAATCGCACAAAAAAAGGTGTAAAAACTTCACTAACAGTGTGTACATACACTTACATTGACTAGAATAGTTTTTCTCATAACGATCAAAAATTTGCTATTTTCAACTTGTAAAATATTTTTCGTACCCACAACAATATAACTTAAAAATGATATTCACTTAAAACTATTTTTAAAGAATTTATTAAAAACAAGGATTTTATACAATAATCAATTATTACGACGAAAAAAAGTTATACCTAGAAGATATAACACTGAAAACACATTTATGACAGATAAATTTCCAAGAAAAAGAAAAAACTGTTATTGTAGCAATCAATTTACATAATGCTTCGCATTAAACGTATTTTCTTTAATACATTGTCGCAAAAATGCCAACACAGTCACTACAGTTCAACAAATATTAAGTAGCTTTACTATTTATTTATAAAAATTAATTGTCTGTAGTAATTTTTCAAGAGAAAATCAACTTTCGTAATGAGAAAAACTGCGGTTAAAATTTAAAACTTTTTTATTTAAACTAACGAATAATTACAAACCTTAACCTGCTGCTATCATAAATACTCTATCAAAACAAATGAAAGATCCTTAGAAATTAAAATTATTGGATAAAACGGTTACAAAATTAATCGTCTATTTTAATGATGTTGTCAATATGTCAATCTATTAATAACATCACAGGACTATAAAATATTTGGGTTTATTCAACTACAAAATAAAATGTTTATAACTTAAATATTACATATTTAGCATAACAGGCTTTTCGTTCGATTGTTTACAAGCTTGGCACGTGTATTAAGATCCCAATTAATTTCAAAATCGTATTTATTAATAATGTTAAATTGTTTACTATCAAAAAACATTGATACAAATTATTATTTATTTGCGCTGCATCAGCAATACAAATTATCACTTACTTATTGAAAAATTAAAAAATTTTAATTGTAACTGGTTCTTCAAACCGTCGAATAAACCTTTTGTTTTAGTACAGGGTGTTCCAAATTCGGGACTCAACATGGGGATCTTGCTTACTTTTCGATCGACGAATTTAAATCAGGGCAAAGTTCAATACATTTGTGCTGAATATAGATCTAAAAACTAAATTTCCAAACACAAGGTTTACAGTTAACTTAAAGGATTACCTAAAATAATTTTTTTTTTAAATTTTTCTTACATCGTGGATTTTTTGCATTTTTAGCTTAAAATAAATTAAAATGTTAACACTATAGTTTAAAATATTAACATTTCTACTGCTTCCCTCGACAAAATTATACTTCATTTCTAAAAAGTTATATTTTTAAAATGAAGATGAATTTTTCTTAAAATTTTATATGTCAATGATAAACTTATCGTCCACAACACTAAAGTTTTTGACACTCCATTGAGTTGTTCCAAAGATTAGAGCATAACAGTAATCATTTGCATAAGTAAGTATAGTATGCTGTGTTTATGGATTGATCGAGTTGCAAAAGACATAGCTTAATACATTGAAAAAAATTAAATTAAAGAACAACTGATTGTCTAGAAGAGCAAGTCGACCACAATCATAACCGTTTAACACTGACGCTAGACCGTTTTTAATCTCATTTAATAAAAGCACAACACAACATAGACGTTACAGTTTTGTGTTATCGGTAACAATGCTAAACATATTTTAAAAAATAGTAGTATTGGTTTTCTACACCACTGATCCTCTAACTTTTATTCTGAGGACCCCTTTTAAAATTAAAGCTTAGAGAGGACCCCAATGAATTGTTTTGTTGACAATATTTTTGTTTTCTTCTGGCCTAGCAAATAAAATGGGATAATATTTGAACATTATGTAAAAGACTCGGGGACCCCTGCAGAAGGATTCAGGGAACCCCAGCGGTCCGCGGACCACAATTTGAGAAACGCTGTTCTTGACCATTTAAATGTTGAAGGTATCGCAGATTTTTAAATTTATAACAAAGTTCAATATTTTTGGAGTCAATGTCTTCGAAAAACGTAAATTATTTAGAGTAAGATTAACATTTTAAAAAAATAGAATTTTGGTATTTCTTAAATTAGGTAATATTTTGGCTAAACGATAAGTCAAAAAATGATAAGGATGTAAATAAAAAATTAATGAAATCACACTGTATGTGAAATCTTCAGACTTTGGAAAAAAATCTGCTAAACTCTTGTTTCAGATGTATTAATGTCGCAAAAATATATGTTTTTATCACGCAATTTTAATGTTACAAATTATTTACATGTTCTGTTTATATTTCTCACTCATTCACAGTTGTTCATTTTTTAACGTTCAGACTGACTAAATTAAACTAAAATCAAATGCAGCTTTACAACAACAAAAATGCATTTTATTTGACATTAAATATGTTCATAGAAGGGATGCACCGATAAATATTACCGATACTGATCAGTTGACCTTATCTTACCGGCCGATTACTGTTTATCCGATGAATCGGCCGATTATAGACTTTCGCATATGATTAATTAGATTTTATGATAAATGCACTAATAAATGGGCCTATACCATACATCCCGGTTTGGCCGGGATAGTCCCGGTTTTGAGGTTATGTCCCGGTGTCCCGGTCGGTTTCGTGTTTGCTCCGGTTTCTTAAGAAATAGTTGTTTTGCACTGATTTTGTTGTGAACTCTGTCTGCGCCGGCAACAAAAAAGGGTAAGGAGCCAAGAAAAACGTGAACGTGATTGACTGTAATTTAGTTGTGATACGTAAACGTCTTTATTAATGTGTACGCTGTAAGCATGCCATTAAAGAAATTTATAGTAATGTAGGAATGCTTTGTTTTATGAAAACTTTTAAGCTATTTGAACAAGCTACAAAGAAAATTGGAGTAGAAGCTGTTTTTCGTTGTTTTTTTTTTAATTTTCGGCCGTAATAGTGTGCTACTTTTTTAGAATTTATATTAATTTTATGTTTATGTTTATATTAATAGTTTTTTAATACTTTGCTTAATATATGCATTCTGTTTCTGTTCCGCTTAACCTAAATGGTAATTATTAGTGAAAGTTTCTACCATTGTTCAAAACAATTTTGTTAGGGGTGGGAAGCGATCTAATTTAAGAAATAAAATAAAATCAAAAAAGATACTGCCATGAAACTATAATTTTGAATGGTGGTAAAGTACTCTGTATTATCAAACTTTGCATTAAAACACTTTTAAACTTTTAAAATTCCAAAAAAATCACCTGCGGTGCATTTTGTCAGCCACCTCCCACTTTTTTATGTCAATCTCTGTAAGCTTTTGCACAAATTCAGATTTGGCAACCATAGCGGGTGATGTTTAGAGAAAAAAAAGGTCGTCGTGTCCCGGTTCGACTTTACGAAAATATGGTAGGCCTACTCATACAGCGTGTTTATTGTAACACATTTTAATTTTACTTAGTTTTTTCGCGATGTACGTAAATTACTTAAAACAGTAAACAACCAATTGGAAAACTAAAGTGCAACAACTAAGTTATATCCTGAAAACGAAAAAACTTTTATGTTCCTATATTATAATTTAAAAGCATTAGAATTTGTTTGCATTCATTAAAAGTGTTTTTATTTACTAACTTTTCTTTAATATTCTAAGTTTTTCTTGTGTTAAGTTCAAAAATATTCATTCTTTTCAATATCATTAGTTTACTTTTTGTGTTTTCTGTATCTATAAATAGCTACATAACAGCATATTAGCAATTCTACCAATTAATCGGTACATCCCTAAGTTCATAGTTTATAGTCAACTATCGCATGGGAAAGTTTAAACTGAAAATTGCTAGTCAGAAACAACAATTATTGAATAATGTTCACCGGTTCCATCGTAATTGTTTACATTGAAATTTATAAGGGCAAACAAGAACTTTTAACCGTAGATATTTATTATGTGAATCACTTGCTACTTTCAACGATTAATTTTTATCACGAGTTTTGTATTTTTTTAACGGGAGGCGTGTAACACTGTTTTGTTCTAACAGGTAACTAAATACAATTGCGTCATATGGTGGAGATACCAAAATGCAAACATCTGAATGATGCAATAAACTGACGTAAATGAAATATTTTAAAACTTATTACTTAATGAACACGGTACAGAACTCTTTCACGATCAGTTCTAGAAATATTTAAATTGACGTTTTCCTTATTAAATAGCTGATGTTTAATAATATTAGTGAAAAAAAACTACAATAAAATAATCAAGCAATAAACTCAATTAAAAAATTCCCAGGACAATTTTCAGATTAGATTTATTGACGTAAAATGTATCATAACCTAGGATTAACTTAATTAAATAGTAAAAAATATATAAGATTTGCTAAAGTCTTATTTATTTTTAAATCTTATGATAACGGTAAATCAAACTTTATATGATTAAGACCTTTAAATCTTTTATTATACCAAGAATATTCATCAAGTACGAGTACAAGAATGGGAAACGAAAGTTTTTGCGAAGTAAGTCTTCGTTTAGTCCATAGCTTTCACGACAAAATGTTGCAAAAAAGTTCCAACTAATGATTTTAAATATAGTAAAATATATGTGACGAACTTTTTTGTGTGTTCAAGATTTGTTAACTCAAATTTACTATTTTCTTGAATACATTATATTTGTCTGACATAGAGCTACTTAATCTCGGCTGGTGACGTGACAATTTTTTTAAGGGAATTTTCAGCATATTTTTCGAATTTAAAAAAAATGTTTCCATTGTAACGGTTTAAGATTTATGATGATTATCCATACTATTAAAGATATCCACCAGCTGGGGATCACGACTCACTGCCCCAGGAAGAGGGAAAGTACTGTACGAGGTAATGCAAGAACTTCATCTAGAACACTTATCCACATACAAACCAACTCACTGGCCTACAGATCGTAACAAATTGCCAGACTGCTTGGACTTCTTTGTTACAAAGGGATTTGCAGCTGGATATCTAGGCATTACAACGAATGAGGACATTGCATCAGATCACACTCCTGTGATAGCAACCATCTACTCTGCATTGCAACAAAAAGAACAAACAACAAAACTACATAATCGCAAAACTGATTGGAAACTTTTCAAAGGAAATAGTCGAGGATAACCTAAATCTCAAGGTATCATTAAAAACAACAGATGAGCTTGAACTAGAAGTTCACAATTTCACCACCAAAATCCAAGGAGCTGCATGGGAGGCAACACCAATCCAAACACCAAAACCGAATAAGATAAATTACCCAATAAATATTCGTGAAAAAATTGTCGAGAAAAGACAACTTAGGAAAATTTGGCAACAATCACGGTACCCGCAAGATAAAACAAATTATAATAGGGCTGCGAGACAGCTGAAAAAACTACTAACAGAACTCAAAAACGAGTCCTTTAAGAAATACATAGAAAATTTAACACCAACAGCTGACACAGATTATGCACTATGGAAAGCTACTAAAATGCTTAAACAACCACGTGAACATATTCAACCAATAAGAATGCCAAATGGAGAATGGGCCAAAACAGATCGGGATAAAGCAATAACTTTCGCCGAACACCTAAAGAGAGTCTTTCAACCACTACCCTCACATGATGGAGAAGAGGATGAGGAAATCAATACATACCTTAAAGAAGCACAACAACCTAGTGAACCCACGCAACACATTACGCCGAAAGAAGTAATGAATGTTATTAAAAACGAAATACATGCAGGAAAGGCGCCTGGGTATGACCTAATTACTGGCCAGGTAATAAAAGAACTGCCTCAGAAAGGAATCGTTATGATGACTCAACTATTCAACGCAGTATTAAGACTAAAATACTTTCCAACGCAATGGA
Organism: Elmis aenea; assembly: GCA_947652605.1. Classification (NCBI taxonomy): domain Eukaryota; kingdom Metazoa; phylum Arthropoda; class Insecta; order Coleoptera; family Elmidae; genus Elmis; species Elmis aenea. The sequence continues at coordinate 32,115,002 of OX393576.1, read as the reverse complement.
AAGTAGCGGAAGTGATACTCATACAGAAGCCAGGAAAACCACCAAACGATCCTACATCTTATCGGCCTATTAGTCTCCTGCCAATAATGTCAAAAGTGTTAGAAAAATTACTGGCAAAAAGGTTGATGAAAGTCATTACTGAAAAAAACCTTATTCCAGAGCATCAATTCGGCTTCCGAAGAAAACATTCCACCATAGAACAAGTTCACCGGGTGGTGGACACTATAAACAAAACCTATGAAAAAAGAGGGTACTGCGCAGCGATATTTCTTGACGTGAGTCAAGCATTCGATAAGGTCTGGCACCAAGGACTGCTGTACAAACTAAAACAGAAACTGCCAGAAGCTATGTATAATGTCCTCAAATCCTATCTAGAAAAAAGACTCTTTCGGGTGAGATATGAAACTGAACTAACAACGCTTTACCCAATAATAGCAGGCGTACCACAAGGCAGCGTTCTTGGACCTACCCTTTACCTGTTATTTACTTCAGATCTTCCAACAGATGAAAGCGTAACTACCTCGACATTCGCAGACGACACTGCAATTTTAGCAACGAGTCAAGATCCTGTGGAAGCACATAGATTACTCCAAAACAATATAAATCAAATAGAACAGTGGACACAAAAATGGCGCATTAAAATTAATGAAACGAAGTCGGCGCACATTGTCTTTACAAAATGTCACGGCCAATCACCACCAGTAATGACAAACAATCAAATCGTACCCACGGTAAATGATGTGAAATACCTAGGTATGCATCTGGATAAAGGTCTGATATGGAGAACGCACATTTGGAAGAAGCGAAAACAGCTTGATGCTAAATTCCGTAAGTACTACTGGCTTCTTGGGAGGCAGTCGAAACTATCCCTTCGCAATAAACTGCTGGCTTACAACGTCATATTTAAACCGGTATGGACCTACGGGCTCCAGCTCTGGGGAACCGCATCTAACTCCAACATAGCCATTATCGAGAGGTTTCAGGCAAAAGTGCTACGAGCCATGGTAGATGCACCCTGGTTTGTAACTAACAAGAACATCTACAAAGACCTAAAAGTGCAAACGATAAGTGACGTGATTGTGCAGTGCAGTACAAGGTACGTTCAACGCCTTGAGGTACATCCAAATGCGTTAGCATTAAACTTACTAGATAACAGTCAACATTACAGAAGACTAAAACGCAAAACTCCGCTAGACCTGGTGCATAGTGTATAAACTCTAAATTTTCTTTTAGTTCTTTATAGAGGGTGTTCACTGGAATACACCTCTTCGAGTCAGTTTCCATAATCAGATCATATGTTTATTGTTTTTCCCCATCAAAAAAAAAAAAAAATTTAAGATATCGGCCAAAGTTCCTTGCTTACGTTCTTGGATAAAAATGCTAAGATAATTTTTTCGTTCCTATGGTTTTTCGGGATATTTGAATTATTTTTTTGACAAGAGTTTGCGTACGTTCTCGGTAAAACAGTAAAAAATTCGCTGAAAACCTGAAACAACAATTGCATAGACTGACTATAATAAGGCGTTCGAGAACATTCGCCCATTATTTGTTTATGATGGACATAAAACGATGCCATTGCTTCGGAACAAATGATATCCGAAATGCTCACTAACTGGTCAAACGTCTCGATATAAAAGAAAACAATAATAGAACACTATATTTTAGTACCAAATCGTTTGCTGTGTCTTCGTTTCGAAACGAAACATTTACATTCAAAAACAAAGTGTTGTTAACCGCGGATATTTTTTTTTCGTACATTGTCTGCAAAGATTAAAAATATCGCTTATTCTTTATAAAATATCCCTTTTGTACTTAAGTTTTTTGACCAAGAACTCAAGGACTTTTTCAAGAATTTCTTTAAATAAAATATAACCAGACAAACATAAATATTAAAAAGTCCTTGTTTTATTTATTAATTTGTCACTATCAGAACATTAATAAGATTAAAAATTAATTTTATCATAAACATTGGTATAAATATAGCATCGAAAAGCAACAACTTTACAAAATAATGGCAATATCAAAACTTTATAAAAATCACTTATACTTTTATGTTAAATGTTTTGTGAATATATAACGAACTGATAAAATTATGATAAAATTTTAACTTTAATGTTTGTTTTAAATCGAAGTGTAAGATGGACTTTGAAGTTAAAAGATATTAAGTCTTAGCTAACACATTTTTATTCCAGTGCCGTATTTAAGAAATATCGAATTGTTAAACAAAATTTGTATATCCGTAGCTCTTACTTTACAAAAAAGTTTAATAGAAAAACGTTTTTCAATTCTTTTCATGTAAATCATTATTCATTAATATGTCATATATGATTCCAATGGAACAATTCCAAAAGCGCTAATAAAAGTTTATCCAGTCGCATATAATATATAATACACGGAGTGTGTTTTTTTTTTAAATAATACAAAAAGTTTTTGTTATCTACAACTTTTCTTCACTTTTTTTTAAATTCTGTGTATTTTGTTTATAACCTGAAGTAACTTTCCACTTAAAGAAAGCTTGTAAGCTCTTTTGAACATATAAACGGTTTATAGAACTTTCACTCCAAAGTAATGTTCAACTGACCTGAATTTATGATAATTGCACATCTGGAGAGTATGTTGGATATAGGAATAACATTCAGTCAAAATCGTCGATTTCTTAAATAACTTTTGCATTATGTGGTGTAGCCTAATCTTGTTGCTATATAACCCCTCTGCTGTTGGCAAACAGCGGTCGTTTTGAAGTTGACTTGTTGCAGACTATGAAACTGACTGAACCGCAATTCAACAATAGTGTTTGACTAGAATTTAGAACCTCGAAGTAGATAATTCCTTAAACGATTAAATGACAAGAACGCGACCATAAATAATTCAAAGGTTTCTGTAAAAAGATACATGTTCCTGGTTGGAAATTCTTGCTTCATCCACCACACTTTCATACCAGATACCTACTGCTGATTGATTCAGATAATCAGAACATTATTTTCTGTAACAATACTATTAGACCATTAAAATGTTAAAATGGACCGAAAAAAAATCTTCAGTCGAAAACAACTTTATTTCATAAGCAATATAAAAAAGGCTGGAGAAAAATTGTGAATAAGGATGGGAACTAGGGTTTCTCATATTTGACCATTTTGCTTGTCCCGGGATTCCGGGAAGAAATCTGCCTTTGTCCCGGGATTTCCCGGGATCCCGGGATGTAATAAATTATGTCAATATATTTTTAAATAAATAACCCAAAAAATTAAGGGAACGGTTTATTACTTAAAAACAACTCCAAGTCATATATGTAATACATTTTGCTCCATGATTATTATAAATAATTCAATAATATTGGTGAGAAAAACATACATTTGGGAATTATACCCTTTCTATCGCAATTTCATACTTATGAATACAATAATATAATTTTTACAATGAATTTTTATAATGTGCTTCAGTCAATTAGTATTTTTCTTAATTTATAAGAAAAAGTCCTGCTGCATAAAATGCTCTCTCAGTCTCTATTGACGTAGGTGAAATTGTCTTAAGAGCATCTAGCACCAAAGAAACATTGTTACAATCAATAAAATTTCATTTATAAGCTATTTTGCTTTGAATTATCAGGGTACACAAAAATAAAACTGTAAAAGTATTTTGAAGATATTAACTTTGTCATGTAGACCGGGCTTCTTTGCGCCATACTAAAAGAGAAAAATTATTTTGAAATAAAAATAAAGTTTTTCCATAATTTACTGTTAGTAAAGATATTTTAAGTATAAAATTCTGATAAGTTATGATAGTATTACAAAGATCTTAGCACAAAATAAACGAAAATAACACTTTTTTAAAATCCCGGGAATTCCCGGGACAAAAAGCATTTCCCGGGAAATATAAAATAGCTTAAAATGGACCGGGATCCCGGGATCCCGGGATCCCGGGATCCCGGGAAAGAAACCCTAATGGGAACACATACTATAACCACATACTTTGTTTTTTTTAATAACTGACGTTGGATTAATTTTGTGAAATAACAGTAGTAGGAGTATCATTCATCATCATTGAGCCGAATAATCCTTAGGATTATGGCTAACGCCGAGGCGTTTTTTAAAATCCATTTATTGAGGTGGATCGGTCCTCTTCCTCTGATTTTCAAGCTTGTCGGTCCTGGCTGCCTCCGTTATTTTCTTCCATTCTTTTCTATCTTTGCATTTCGATTTCCAGTCATTTATTCCCAATGCCTTGTGTCTTCCTTCAGGGCGTCTCTCCATCTTTTCCTTGGTCTTCCCTTGTTCCTGGACCAAATAGGGATCCATTGTATTACCCTCCTGATCATTTCGATTGGTTTCCTTCTCTTGATGTGTCCTGCCCATCGTAGTCGTTGTGCTTTAATGGGTCGAGCGATATTTTCTCCTCCGAGTTCATCCTCTATTTCTTTGTTTCTTCTCCATCTCCTGTTACGTTAGGACCTAGTATTGCTCATATTTCTTATTTATTGTTATTGTTTCCATAGCATATGTTATGACAGGTCTTATCAGGGTTTTGTATATTTTTATTTTTGTTGTTTTGCTTATTGTTTTGCTCTTTAGTAGGGTTTTGTTTTTGCCGTATGCTTCGTTTCCTTTCAGAATTCTCTCCTTCACTATGTTCCTTCCAGCTTGTCCCACTGTCACGCTCAAGTAATTGAAAGTATTGACTTCTTCGAAGGTGTATTGTTTTGTTTGTAGATCGTTCTGTGTGTGCATATTTTCTCTTCCTATCTTCATATATTTTGTTTTTTCTTCATTTATTTCCAGACCTTGTTTTTTTGCCTCTTTGTCTAGTTGATCTATCGCTCTTAATATGTCTTCTCTTCTATTCCCTATAATTGCTATATCGTCAGCATACGCTATTATTTGTATTTGGTTAATCACGATGTTTTTTTGTCTAGTTTCGCTCTTCGTAGTGCGCCTTCTAATATTAAGTTAAATATGGTTGGGGATAGTGAGTCCCCTTGTTTTGCACCTTTGTTTACTTTAAAGGATTCGGTTGTTATTCCTTGGAATTTAACTTTTGCTGTTATTTTATTTAGAGTCTTTTCTAACAGTGTTATTAGTTTACCAGGTATTCCTAATAGTTCCAATTCTCTTAGCGATTCTTTTCTGTTGGCTCAATCAAAAGCAGTTTTAAAGTCTATAAAAGCTACATAGGTATGTATCTCTTTATTATGTTCCCACATTTTTTGGAGTATTTGTTCTAATGTGTGTATAGCATCTATAGTGGATCGAACCGGTCTAAAGCCATTTTGGTAGACTCCGAGTATTTTTTCAGCGTGCGTCTTTAGTCTCTTGTTTATCAACTTCGCTAAAATTTTGTAGGCGGTATTTAACAGAGCTATGGGTCTATAGTTTTTACAGTTTTCCTTTCCTCCTTTTTTGTGCAGTGGTATGATTATACTAGTATTCCAGTGCTTTGGCATCTTGTTTTGCGTCCATATTTGCCTAATTAAGTAGCAAACTTGTGTATGTAGTTGCTATCCTCCATATTTTATCAGTTTTGCCTCTATCTCGTCCTCTCCCAGGGCTTTACCACTTTTTAGTTTTTATTTCTTTTTGTATTTCATCTTCTTCGGGGCAGTCTTCTCCTTCATCTTGTTCCGATTTATTTTCTTCTTCATTTCGGATTTCATCCTTTTTCGTATATAGCATTTCTCTGTAATGTTACTTCCTTCCATATTTCTCCCATTTTTTGTGGGTCATTCTCTATTTTACCGTTTTTGTTTTTTATTCCTCTAATTTTAGTTATTTTTCTATTGTACTGGAGTCTTATATTTTTGTAGAAATGTTGATTTGTTGCCACTCTTCCTAATTTCTTTTGCTGCCCTTGTCGTATTATCCTTTATTTCTTTCCATATTTCGTCTATATTTTTTGTATTAATTTCTTCTAGTTTTTCTCTCAATTCTTCTTTTTGTAGGGGCTCAACATCCCATTTTTTGTTGTGTTTGTTCATGTTATGCTTCCTCTGCAATTCTACATTTCTTATCATGGCCACAACCAAATAATGGTCTGTTTCAGCCTGTGATCCTCTGTATGTTCTTGTGTCTTTTATTTTTCTGCCGATTCCTGTTGCAGCCATTATGTGGTCAATTTGATTTTCTGACTCCTGATGGGTGTCTCCATGTGCCTTTATGTTTTCTGGGGTGTTCAAATTTTGTTGTAGTGGTATGGATAAATAAAATGGTACTGATCTAAACTTTTTTTTTTTATAAAAATTAAATAATACAATATTATAAAAAAAGATTGCATAAAGAATTTTATTGCTTTTTCTGAGATGAGTCCTAGACAATTTTTTAGTTTGTTTTGCTTGCTGAAGTGTAAGTCCAATCCTGATTTTTTTTTTTTTATAGTGGAGAAACGGAGAAACTGTATTTAAGGTTAACATTTGAATAATAATAGCATTTTCTTATATCTCATACAGTAAAAGATAACTGTCGAAAGGCCATTAAAATGCAATGTCCTTTAATTAAACGCAACTATTTATATTGTTTTGTCCTGATTTAAAAAATGGAATACTACTCAAGTAATGTGCTTTTTGTTTTATTAATATCTCGTCCCTGTGCAACTTACATTGTGATAATGTTCGTATTCAGAAAGTAGGCCTATTAATACGTTAACAGTGACTAGATGTATGTACATATGTTTTATTTAGATAAAGTTTGTCGACCCTTACTGTTTGCTACGCATGTATTAATTTATAATTAACGAGATGTTTTAAATTCCGTATTAAGTAATATTATATTTGTTTTATAGACACCATAAATGGAGATCGATTTATTTAATGAAATAATCAAGACCCACGTGGAAATACTTCTCCGTTGATACACCTGCGTAGAAATATTAAATACTCTATTAAATAAAACGAAATTGTGCATTGTGCGAACATTAGCTCTACTTGTTATTAAATTTTTAACATATTACGGAACATTACAAGCTTAAAAAGAAATTAGAAGTCTAAGAATTAGATTTTTTAAAATTAAAGTTGCATGATTTATTTCATTTGCTTGACAAATACTATAACAGTATACAAAATATTTTATTCGTTCATGAAGACTGAAGCACGTACAAAATAATTTGTCATATTATTCAGTTTCTCACACTGTAGTGGTAAAGTTCATTACGATTTTTACATTACTAATTTTTGTGTTAGTTGTCATTTTTTAGTTTACAAATTAATAGATGTATATGGTCACGAAGTTCCTGAGTTTAAAAATTTTATGAATATTTGATTCCCGTAAACACATTATAAAAGGCGACGTCCTACAGTGTGGACAAAGATAAAACGTTGTTGGTGAATAAATTTTTTTTTAGAAAGCTAAATAACTCTTTTAAAAATCAAGATTTCAGAAATATTTTTTTACCACAGCAAATACCTGACAAGAAACCCTCAACTTTATGCAACCTGTTTAGCCAATTATGAGTTTTTTTCATCTTATAAATAAGCTCTTTTTGATAATACTACCATTTATAAATGCTTAAACCACTGTATTTTACTTTTAAACTACTTTCGAAAGTTGAAATCATGTGACTTAAGATAATAAAAAGGCAATCCTGGTCACAAGACTTCAAGAGGTTTACTTTTGGATCAGGTAAACAACTTTTATAAAAAATTTGATTATACTCTGTGTACGCCAAGTCGATTCGTATTGCAACCTAATAAATCGCATAATTGGGTCTTTTCCTAAATGTAACGTTTCCAATAGTTGTACAAGCTAGAACGTAGACAAATGATTATAAATAATAAAAATTTCCCATTGCCAACTTAAAAATTATTGAATAAGATATTTGGGGTGTCCCAAAGTCGAGACTTAACATGGAGCATTAGCTAATCTTACGAGCTAAGAAGTCAGTAAACTTGGGGTAAAATTTACTTAGTTGATGCTGATTAAAAATCAGAAAATAAAGTTAGTTTAAAAGTTATTTCGATTTTAATTTTTTTGCTTTATTCCCTTTATTTTTAGATTCATTAGCTTCATTAGATTTTGTATCAATCGATCAATAACTTTTTTATACCTTGTACACCCTATATTTGGCTTTTTACGTAAGAATATAGTACTTAAAATTACTAATATACTAATACAATAATGAGCACATCAATTTTAAAAAAATACGCAAAATCATGATAAAACCGATTTTTTTTCGATCTGAGTTACGATACCTTACAACTGTCAAGACATTTTTACATTTTGAATAAGATTTGTTTTCAAAGCCCTTTTGATTTTTTTGGTTTTTTTTGTTTTTGTTTTTGTTTTAGTTTTAGTTTTTCAATAATGTGCTACATCATTGTTTTAGTAATTTCTAGTAGGTACTATCTTATAATGCAAAAATCCAATATGACGTCCATAAGAAATAAAAAAAAGCGATATTGGCTCAAGTTTATTACAAAATTATATCGGGACGCGCAGAATAAAAAGTTGCCTAGATAAATTGCTTTTGGTTTAGTATACATTGACTTATATTAGCTGAATACAGTAACGAATCGTTGACGACAGAACTACATATGCAGTCAACTGTAGTTTTCTTATGTAAAATATCTAAAGTAAGTTTTAATCAGGATGCATTGCTGTTTAATATCGTGGTAACGCAATTTTAGGCCCTAGCATTTGATAATCAAAGCATAAGTTGGGTATTTATTTATTTTTGAAAACACAACTAAAGATTTTCGTTGTTTTTAACCACACTGTATATGAACAACATAAAAGAAATATAAAAATTATCTTTACAATATTTTCAATTTCCTAACCGATTAATAAAATTTTATAAAAAATATTCACTCTATTACAGAAAAAAAAACGATAAATTTATATTGGGAAACTATTAATATTGGTAGGTATCTACGTTTACGTTTGTTTATCAAAAACACACAAACGAGTAAACATATTTGGAAAGAATTATCAAATTAATAAATAATAAATTACTGCTACCGTAGTTTTAGAAACGAAAAGTTTGTTTTACATGTGTCCATAAAAATCGTAAAAATAGTTCGCAACCTTGAACGATAACAATGTAAATACAACGCAATTTTACGTAATGGTCGAATTTAATAACTTTTTAAAGAGACGAGTGGTCCTCCTATATACATATAATTAACCTTACTACGTTTTTTTTTTAAATTTTCAAGTGAATATATTTTATATTAATATTAAATCAGATGGCATTATCGATGTACTGATAAATCAATAAATACAACATACAATAACGAACACTGTTACAACTCACAACAATACTCTAAATTGCATCAGATCATTCATTGATATATCATTACTGTTGATAGTTACCGTCAATTTATTAATAATTGTAAGTACATAAGAAAAGTTTATAAAAACCAAAAAAATATCCCCTCTAGACATAATTCATAAAAAAGTTCAAGCACGTCACGTATTAAACTTTTAACATTGTTAACGTAACAATAGGAATAAATTATCGACGTTACAATTATGTAATATCCGTTGATTGTCCATAAAAACATATTTTAGTGGTTACACTTTAAGGCAATAATGGTACATGTATTCGTTAAATGTTATGCTATTTTTTTGTTGCATGTGTTGAATATGCATATACGAAAACGAAAAACTACTGAATATTAAGTATTTTTTTAAATTTTCAATATAAAATAAACTGATTTATTATTTTAGTGGATCGTCAAAATTTATGTAATTATATAAGTAAATATTCAATATATCGGAAATGAAAATGAAGCCTTCAATTATAATTGCAGTTTTTTTTTTATTAAAATTTGCGAATATGAAAATCAAGTTTTTAAAAAAAAGTATTACATAATATTTACAGATTACGCCATCTTAAAAACAGTATCAAGTAATCTACCGCGTTACATACGTAACTTTATTATTGAAAACGCTATAGGTCGGTTAAATCAAAAGTTTTACCTCGCAAATCGAGTAAATTTTAACATTCTGGTTTATTTTAACCTTTGGTTTTTATTGACAAACAAATTTTTACTAATTTAAAAAAATACGTTTTTTTCCATTGCAGTTTATTTCAAAGTATTGGATATCACGAGTCCAATTTAATTTATTTTTCAAACCTGCAATTTGAAACAAGTGTAAAAGTAGTAGAAAAATTATAAAATAGTTAAAACTCGAAAAAGAATTTATGGGTCAACGTCAAAAACTTATTACTATTTTACTATTTTTAAGCGAACTAGATCCAGCCAATCTGTCGGATAAATAAGCAATTAAATGTGACGATATAATTACACAAACATATGCCAAACGTAGTAGGTGTTGATAGCCACGTGCTGCTGGTGACTGTTGATATGATAATTTAGGAGGTGTGTTCTGCAGTGCGCATGCTTGGGGGTGTGTGCAAACACATATCAATTTGTTTATCAATTAAATAAAAATCTATTTGTCAACATCAAATTGATTGGATGTGACTCTGTCAATAAAAACTACTTTAAAAATTCATAGCAGATATTTTATCGAATAGGATATTAAAATTGGCCGTGAAATACAGTGCGATTTATTTTTATCGTCATTCTTTTTGGCATCACATTCTTAAACAATCATGCGATAAGATAAAAAAAAAAACATCGCATACCATATTAAATATTCAATGAATTCTTTAAATATTTATATCGCGATTGGCAGTAAATATTTACATATACTTTTTAATTACAACATCATATAAAATATGCGAAATGGAAATAATACTACAGTACTTCTACTTGGGTAATTCTTTAGCTTGAGTAAAATCGAAATGTACGGAGTTCCACACGTATCAAAAACAAAATAGATTTAATGACAATTGTGTAAACAACGCGTCATTGCATTACAATCGTAAATCGTAAATATCTTTGAGTACGCGTGCAAAGGAGATTTAAAGTTAATATACACGTATACACATGTGCATTGTGCGTCAACTACATCTCGATTGTGTTGTTTTACTAAAAATTAAAAATAGTTTATATTCAATTAGCCCAAAAATATCTATAAACTGTTTTTTAAGTAGCTCATTTATGTTTTTGTACGAACTGATAACTGAACTACATACAAGTGCGTCAACGCTAAGGTGGCCCCGATTTTCGGGGACAGTCCCCGAAACAAGACTCAAGTCCCGGATTATTTTTGTCCCCGATTTTCATAATTTTCTCATAAACTTTTAAAATAATTAATGTAAGCTATGGTGTATGGTACGGTACTGTCACTGTTGCAAAATTATGCAAATGTGATAGTCTTGCAACATTGTAACTGTGTAACTGTTCAATGGATACGAAAACTGGAGAGGGGGGAAGTTTTGAAATGTGCAAAAATGTCCATTTGAATTAGTCGGGGTTTTTTTTTTTGTAACCCTAGGTTAGTTTCCCCGAAACTTCCAAGAAAAAAAATGGGCAGCTTAGTCAACACAGACTCTGTAATGATGATTTTGCAAGGCTTTGTTCTCGACACAGCCACAACACAATTAAAAAACAGATAGATATGTTGTGTAAATTAATAAACAAATTGAAATAGCTTACGATCAACGTATATGAACAAATGGGCAGCGTATAGGAAACATGAAATATTTGTAAGATTTCTTTGTTGAAATTTAATCACCCAGTCAAATATGTATGAATTTTAAAACACGGTATTCGATATCGGTCGATACACGGTTAATATGATAGTAGTACCTATGTGTTTCTTTTAATGTAAATTAATAATTTATTTTTGAACCAACGACAGCTGACCGAAAGATAAATTATTTTAATACGTAAGTTTTTTTTAACCTGTCTAATTGTGTGGTACGTACTCTAAATTTTATATATTTAATTTATGAAATTTTTGTTAAAATTGCATCACGCTAAAATTTCACATATAAACAACCTTGCTTTTAACAACTAAGATTAATAGGCCTAAATATGCAAGTATTTTTAGGATACCTAACAATGTCTCGACGATATTTCTGTGGCGGTATGGCAGAAGTTGATATGTCACTTTTTCATGTTTTTGAGAAATCAAAGAAATAACTTTCAGTCGTTATTATAAATATAATATCTTGGAATAATTATAAACAGTAAAGGAACACAAGAAAATGAAATAGGAAACAGGATAAAAACAGCAACAAGAACATACAACGCCATATATAAGAATTTTTTGAATAAAAAGGAGATATCAAGTGAAACAAAAATAACAGTATACAACACAATTTACATACCAATTTTAATATATGGTGCTGAGAATTGGGTACTGAATAAAGGACAAGAGAATAGATTACAGGCTGCAGAAATGCGGTACTTACGAAAGGTGGAAGGGGTAAAAAGAACAGATAAAATAAGAAACGAATACATAAGAGAAAAACTTAAAATGAAATCACTGACAAGTAAAATAGAGGAAAAGAAATTAAAGTGGACAGGCCACTTAATACGAATGGACAGCACAAGGCAAGTTAAGAAAGTATGGGAAGCCAGAAAAATAGGCAAAAACAGACGGGGACGACCCAGAACAACATGGAACAGCAGCGTAGTGGAGGCACTAAAACGTAGAGGAAAAACATGGGAAGAAGCAAAAGTACTGGCCAGGGACCGAAAGGGGTGGCGTAGCTTTGTCGAAGGAAAAAAGTGAAGGAACAAACCTCGACACCTACGGGTACAAGAGGACAACGATGATGATGATGATGACGTTATTATAAAATCACTAAATGTGAGTATATAATCACAAGTAAGTTTAATAAATGGTTATATTCATACTTTGACATCTACCTGTTTTCAATCAAAATAATCTTTAATCTGGGGGTGGGGGGACGAGGATGACACCTACATAGTACCGTCGCGCCATTTTTCCACAAAGTCTTTTACGTTTTTTCATGTAATTATAAAACTTGAAAGGTTCTGTGTTTGAAAATTGGAGGAAAGGATACAAACTGCATGCCCTATAGTTTGACAAAAGCTCAGAACTCATAAAAACTTGGATTTTTTAAAATTCAAGGGGTGGCTCATGACACCCCATGGATTAAGCCACATGATAATAAAGTGCATATTTGATGCTCTACTGCAAATTTAGCCCCCTACTGAGGCAAACTGAGCCAGTGTTTAAAAAAAAAACTGCCAATTTTTACCCATAGAATATCAAAAAATATGTAAATCGCTGGTATTTTATTAAAAATTTGCATTTACGGAATAAGCAGACTTAGCATAAGTACAATCATATTAACAGGTGTTGCATGACGTAACGGTCAAACTTAAGAAGCATGTTCCTTGAGTCAATTTAAGCAAAAAAGGTTATATAAAAAACACAGTCCAAAACTCGATGATTATCGAATTATAGACCTTTAAAGTTTATTAAAAAAGGGCACATTTTAACGTAAAAAAGTATAAAATACGCTTTTATTTTCTAAAATATTGATTTAACGACAAAATGTTTTATATAACAGATGCATGGCTATCTTTTCTGCGCCTTATGGTGTACTCGATTTTGTTTTGTTTTTTACGGTTTATTTGCTATGGCAACCAAGCTACTTATTTTAAATAGAACATCCTGCATATTATTACATTTTTGGATTAGTCTTTAAATGTACTTTATAAAATGTGAAAGGTCATATGGGCCTAAAATTAACCGTTTTCGAGTAATTAATTTTTTTCTCGAAAATTTTAAGCGATGTAGTTCTTTCAAAAATTTTCAATATTTAAGAAATGTGTGGTGACAACCGAAATTCGTTTGGAAGTTATGCTTTTTATAACTGTGTACACGATTTGTATAATTTAAAATTTTGAAATATAATACAGGGCGTTTGTTGCAACATCGCTCAAAATTTTCGGGAAAAAAATTCATTACTCGAAAACGGTTAATTTTAGGCCCATATGACCTTTCACATTATATAAAGTAGAACACACTTTTTTTTCTTCTAGGGCTTTTTCTATGACATTCGTAATTCTGTGTACCTGGTCAATAGTTGAATGTTTATTTCTAAATCCAAATTGATGGGAAGGAATTAGTTCTTTTTCTTCTATTATTGGCTTCATTCTTTTGAGCAACAGCTTTTCAAACAGTTTCGATATAACAGGCAATAATGAGATTGGCCTGTAAGATGAAACTTCATGAGGAGGTTTCCCTGATTTAGGGATCATAATCACCTCTGCAAGTCTGCAACTTTCCATAGCCTAGGTACTTAAACAGATATTTTAGTTTAAATTTTGTAGTGTTTCAGTTTTGCAGCATCTTCAAAGAGTTAACTTTTAAAGTGGCATTCAATTGGTGATATAATTCTGTCTTTGCTAATAAGAGTCTATAAGTCTTATAACAACGAAGTTTCCCATGGAACGCAGTAATTTTTCTCACCCTGCAGGGGTTATAACTTATAACAGCTCAATAATATTATAAACAAATAAACTATGTAACAAACTTTAATAAAAAAGCGTTAATATCATTTTTTTTAAGTTTTGGAATTCTTTGGAGAAATAATTTCTTTTTTTTTTACCCAACACTTTTATATCAAAACTGCACTTGGTAATTTCGGCAAAAAAAAATGTTATTCGATCCAAAAAAAAAAATCTCAAAATCTCAATAGAATATTTTTTCGAAATATTAAAATAAAACAGTCTATTTTACGCATTTGCAAACGGATGTTATCAATCATTTGAAATAATTGCAGGTGTAATCTTGCCAAATTTTATCTTGTCGGTATCAAAACATATCATCTTATCAAATCTTCAGACAAACACGGCGCCAGAATACTTTCAGTTCATACCGGTAATTCCATCAGCTAATAAGCGGTAACCGCTTAACGCACGTACAATTAAACCACAATTATAACCTGACCTCGCTCAAAAATTGAGAACAATTCTTGTAATTTACTCGGCTAATTTAAAAAAAAAAACTTTATTTTGCAACGTTCGTTGAAGTTGCATCACCCGCTATTGACCATCAATATTTAATCATCGTGCAATAACTGTGTCTGAAAATAACTTTAAAAACTATAAATTACGTTAAACAATTTACTTAATAATTTATTCAGTATTGAAATAGTTAAAACAAACAATGTAACATGTAATTTAAGTAAATTATACTTATTTGTCTAATTTATTCCGATATAAGCAAAATGCTGTGCAGTAACCTTTAAATTTTTTTTAAATGAGCTTTTGCTAATTAGCGGTTGCCAATAACACTGAAATACTGGAATAACAGGAATTCTAGAAGTGCAACGTTTTAAAAATAGTCGATTGGTTAATGCGGGGGAAGGCATTAAAAATATTTGTTAACCGTTGAAATAATTTGTTTTAATTTGACTGCGACTTGTTCAAAGGTGGGACAATAATTCCGATGTCGTCAAGGATATAATATCAAACTATGTAGATACTAGGTACCTAACATAATATAGCGATCACGGTCAATTAAACAGGATCAAGCAGTTTGTAGGTGTTTTTTCCTTAAATTTAAACTAATATTTAATTAGAATCAATTCTTCGATCAACATTTAGTCATTCGAGTCATAAAAAGGTCGATAATTTTTAATATCATATTTATCGGTGATATTTAAGGTACTACAAGCATTTTCTTTAACTTCATAGAATGAATTATACCTAAGTATAATTTGTTAAAAGAAAACTAGTAAAAGAAATCAAATTTTTAGCAGTCATTTTATCAAAAATTTAATTATTAGCCTCGCCGAAAATCCTTAATTGATAGCAATTTTCTAGTTTATGTATACAGGGTGGTGTTTTTTTCGATGCTCACCATTGCTATCTTGGAAACGGTAAGAGATGCAAGGTCGGTTAAATTAGAGAAAAGTTGCACATTTTTATGGCGATTAAGAATCTGAAAAGAAATCCTGGATATTTTGATTCGTTTTTGATTTATTACAAAAAAACTGAAAAATGTGATTTTAGAAAAATATTATTATCTTCCCTACTATTGACGCTATTTCATTTAAACTTGGAAACTTTATGTTTTTGATCGACCTGGGTTTGATGACGTCAACAGACATTTTCTAAGCCTTCTAGATTTCAAGTTGCGATAGTCAACTTTTTTATTTCTTATGGCCGCGATATTGGATTTTTACACCATCAGACAGACAAAATAATTAGCTTTTCAGATTGGTAACCAACATACCTTTTTTCTTTCAAAAAACTTATTGAAATTTGAAAATTTGTGTAAATAATTCATAAAATCGAGAATGCTCTGAAAAACAATTGAAACTATGATATAAATAAAAGCTACAGAACATTTTATTGGTCTAATGAAAAAGAAATTAAGATTGTTGGAAACATATTTAGAAGGTATGTTAGGCGAATTGCCATTATTAACAATTCAAAATCATCAGTAGTTTCAGCAAGAAGGAGCTGGTCCTCACAACGCCCGCATTGTAAAAGGATATTAATTTAGATGTACTCTTTCAAAATTCATGACTTGGTACGTTTGGTCCTGTTCATTGGCCTCCGCGATCGCCATGTTTAACGCCTATGGATTACTTTTACATTGATGTTTTTTATGCAACCCTAACCCCTAACGGAAAATACTGAACTTCTTCGCCGTAAAATCAAAAATGCTTTTGACTATTTCGAGACAAACTATCCTAAAGGCAGTGGACGAAATGAATTTGAGGACTAACCACTACATCATACATAACGCTGCGCACTTTAAACAATTTAAATAATTATTTATCTGGTGTTTTAAATTTATTGTCGTTTCGTTATTTTATTAGACCTATAAAATGTTGTGTCACTTTTATTTATATTATAATTTCAATTGTTTTTCAGAACATTCACAATTTTATAGGTTATTTATACAAATTTTCAAATTTCAACAAGCTTTTTGAAAGAAAAAAGGTATGTTGGTTACCAATCTGAAAAGCTAATTTTTTTGTCTGTCTGATGGTGTAAAAATCCAATATGGCGGCCATAAGAAATAAAAAAGTTGACTATCGCAACTTGAAATCTAGAAGGCTTAGAAAATTTCTGTTGATGTCATCAAACCCAGGACGGTCAAAAAGATAAAGTTACCAAATTTAAATGAAATAGAGTCAATGGTAGGGAAGATAATATTTTTCTAAAATCACATTTTTCAGTTTTTTTGTAATAAATCAAAAACGAATCAAAATATCCAGGATTTCTTTTCAGATTCTTAATCGCCATAAAAATATGCAACTTTTCTCTAATTTAACCGACCTTGTATCTCTTACCGTTTCCAAGATAGCAATGGTGAGCATCAAAAAAGGAACCACCCTGTATAGCAATAGGAAATGCAAAAATATAATTGAAAAATATATAAAATCTATTAAAAACAACTTGATCGCCATAATATATGTACCCAGGGCTCTTTTTCTAGGGGTACGTGGGTATACGCCGTATACCCACCTTTTTTGTTGAGAATCTTTTTTTTTAACCTATTCAAAGTTTTAAAAAATGTTATTTTGACACAAATTTAGGAAATTAAAAATCCACCGTATGCCCACTTTTTTCCAAAGACAGAGCCCGTGTGTATCTATGAGCTTAAGTGCCCGTCAAATAGGCAAAAACAATTTTTCATTTTCTTAAAACTCCCTTTTGTTAAAATAACATCCATGCGTACTTATCAAATGATAATGTGTTTACTGATATATCTTTAATCAATTTCAATTGACATACTAGTACACTGGAAAAACAAATAATTTTTTGTTTTTATAATTTTTGTTTTATTTAATATTTGGTTGTATTTAAAATTTTCTTCTCAATTTATCGGTGTGAATACCTATGAGGCGCCAATAAGAAATTATAAAAGTTGACCATGGCCCAAACAAAAAACAAAACAAAAACTTTTAAAGAGATATCAAAAACCAATATTATTTAATTGCTCGTATAAAAGAACAAAAAAAGCGCATTGTTATTAATTTGTCCCTACACCAAAGAAAAGTTAGAAAAAATAAAAAATCTGAGTTTTTGATTTTCCGTTTATTTTCAAACGACTTAAATTAACTGAAGTTTAAAAATATTTCACATGTCCCAAATTCTGCACATTTTGGTTCAATTATCCTGCTCTTGCATTTCTTTTTCTTAGTACCGCTTAACTACTGTTAAGTTGGTTTAGACAAGCTGTACATCAAACAATTTATAAATATTCTCCCATTTAGACGAAATAAATGGAAATAATTATTTAAAACATCCGAATGATTATTAGTACATTGTTAGCTCTTTTAATAATTCTTAGTAGTTTAATGGTATATTATTTACGTAATCATTAAATTTTTATGAATATAATGCAACTTTTTTAAACATTAATTGCTTTATTAAACGCGCCAATTTACTACAGTTTTATTAATTTGTAAAATATTTATGTACAGTTTTTACTAATCAAAATTTACGTCCCGCCTTAAATTCATTATAACAGCACAGCATAAAAATTACTCGTTATATTACATGATAAATAATTTCAGAAATTTTTCTGTTCTGTTAACGCTGTTTCTATAATTAATTAGTCGGTAATAACTTACAATTGCTGGTTATTGGGGCACTAGTATTAAACAATGTCCTAATTGACAATATTACATTTAATTGACAATGCAGAAACGCGAAACGAGGAGCCAAGCTGTTTTGGATGACAAAATTGGCTGATGAAATACCAATAAGTTGTTGCAGCAAGCGAAAGTGTATGGGATTCGGGTATAATTTTACGTTGTTGATTGTTAGTCATCAGTAGTTCTAAACATTGCTTTATTTAGTCAATGTCAATTGCAGGTCAAAAAACTAATACATATGTCTACAGCATTTCCTTTACTTTTTACTACTTTATTATACAAATGGAATGTTGTGCGCGAATTGTTACAAGCTATTGAGAGATAGTCTGGGCCACTCTATATTATCGGTAACCTTCATCACGACCACATAATTAGTAATTTAAAATTGTTAAAAGTATTTGACGCAGCTATGTTAAAAACCAATAGGTTTAGATTTTCTTATACATTAATAATAACCAGTGGTGTAGTAGAACATTTATAATTGTATTTTGTAGAAAAAATTGTATACTGCAATCAGTGGCGTACGCAAGGGGGGATTAGGGTGATAAATCCCCCCCCCGAAAGTTTGAAAAGAACTAAAATTTTAATTACCGCATTTCAAAATTGCGCGACAGACTGCTTTTCCATACATATAAAATATATTATGTTTGTATATTTTACTCATAAATGCTATTTTTTGGTACCTTGAAAATTTTAAAATAATGCCTGTGGTGCTGTTACCCGGGGGGCTGCTGCCCCCCTGGACCCCAGCAACTCCTTCTTACGACTCACTTTTTGTGTCTAGCCCCCATAGATCATTTTTTAATTGCACCATTACCATGCCCCGTTTGAAATTATTCAGTATTATTTTTGCCACTGCACTGACTGCAATGTGTCTATTATTACCTAAAGTAGCAACATGACGTAGTTTAACTTGAGGTAAGTTTTAGTACACTACCTTCCATGCATTGTGATAATTGGACAACCATTTTTCCTATTAATTCGCTTTTTCTATCTCTTGTAATATCAAAACATCCAAGCATCAGCCATTTGTAACAAATGGTTTAAACAAAGCGCTCAATAAAACACGTTACAATAACAATTAC
The DNA here is from genome assembly GCA_947652605.1 of Elmis aenea. Taxonomy (NCBI): domain Eukaryota; kingdom Metazoa; phylum Arthropoda; class Insecta; order Coleoptera; family Elmidae; genus Elmis; species Elmis aenea. The sequence goes on along the minus strand of OX393576.1, from coordinate 32,095,479 downwards.
ATAGATCAAATAACGAATAACAAAAATTGTAGGAACTGGATTTTTCTGTCTCGTAAGTGTATTTTAAAATTTAAATGTTTCGACTCTCCAAAATTTTGAAGAAAAAAAATGTTTTCCTATTTATTTATAAGCATCTGAAAATATGGCTCCAAACTTTTATTAATGTCGTGACAAATCGTGAGGTAATGCAATGCCTATTTTGTTCAATGGTTAACCTTTGTATTATCCATTGGTTGCTGAGTTGAAGTTAGCCACGAAAGGGTAAACTGCTTTACTTATTTTAAAATAATAGAATCGCGTTGAAAACGTTAACCGTCAACGTTTAATTTACAAATTTAATAAAATAATAAACACCGCATTATACACATATAAATATATTTACAAAAGTACACCATTGGCCACTGAATGTAGCATGTAATGCGAGAGATAATTGTTGGCACTATTTACTTAAACTAACAGTAGACTATTATTTTATGGTCTCCTAAGCCATGAAAGAAAACCCGTTGTCATGATAAAAAGACTGAAGAATCTGGAAGTACCTGTTTCATGGTGTGAATTTTTTTTGACGTTTAGTAGTCCATTTCAAACAAGTGCATGACCTTGAAAAGTTCAACTATAAATAGAATGATTACATTTTGCTGACCCAGCAAACATGAAGACATACCTGCCACATAAGAATTCCTCAAGTCCAACAAGAATACAGCGCACTGCATGTCGCAAAAGAATTTATTAAAAGAATTTTAGTGATGCAATTGCCATATAAATCTTTATTAAACCGTAATATTACCAAATATCTGTACAATTAATTTAAAAAATTTAAATATTAATAGCTGTAGCTTACACTGATTAAATAATATATGTTAGTGTTTATTGAAGGTAATACTTTCCATAAGTGAATATAGAATTTTGTATTCTGTATATTCTTTTAATTATACAATATTTGTAATAACATTTTTTATTTAAAAGGCAATAAATATATATACTCTGCTTCGTTCAAAGGTTTTGGTAGTAGTAAAGCAACATTTACTTATGCAAACATTACTGACTGTTTAACTTATAATAACCGTTCTAAGTACGCATTATCGACAGATCCCGTTTATTGAGTTGCAAAAAGTTTGTGTTAAGTAATATTCGTTATCAATAGTTTCCTGCTCAACAAAATGTATTTTTATGTTATCAATAAATATTGAAATTACAAGTAATTTTTATCTTAACAGTAAAATGAGTAATTTATAAGTGGATTCTCAGATGTTTAACTTTATATCAATCAAAACGTAATTACACCTGACATGGGTATCTTAAGTCAGTATGATTTAATCGGTTTTATTCATAAACAAAATCTTAATCAAATGATTACATATCGACTACAAAATCTGAAAAAAAAATCAACTATTATCGATTATCGATATTCGTTACTTTTTGCAGTAGTATTGGGGGAGGGAATCAAAGAGGCGAAAAAAAACGCCAAAAAATATAAAATAGGTCACCGGAAAATGGAAGATATAAAAATAACAGAACTGGCGTACGCAGATGATTTGGTCTTGATCACAAGCAGTGAGAGAGCATTAAATGAAAATCTAAGAGAATATAATAGCAGTTTAAAAGCAATCGATATGAGAATAAACGTTAAAAAGACAAAAACAATTAATTATATAAATATAGCGAGTATTTGCAGCTATTGCCGCTTCTCGCATCCTAATCGCCATTTATCCTTATCGTTCCAGTCATCTTCTCGTAAACCTCTCTTTTTCATTTCCTCATCTATGTTGTTTTTCCACTTCTTCCGTGATCAACATCTGCATCTGACAGGGGAATGTAAAATGTTTACCGTGTAATATTGCTCCTATTGGTAATCTCTAGAAGATTTAAGATTAGTGATTGGTTGAAAACGCAAATTTGACAGGTGAAAGAAATTTTCTTCGTAATTTTTTTCAATATTTACAATACTAGAGATATGACAGATTATAAATACAACGAAAAAACGGGGTTGAGTTTGTCTTAAAAAAACTGCACAATTTCGTAATTTAACCACTTTGCTATCTGAATATTAAACATGTAACTCCATCGAATTTAGAACACCCTGTACACGGACAGACAGGTAAAATAAAATTAATAAGCATGTAGTGTCACTAGTAATGTTCGAGTGAACCGTTTTTTTTTTATCATAAAATAAACAATTTCATTTCACCGTCATGACTCATTTAATAATGGGCCAATTAAATTTTTCCTTGAAACTAAAATTTAGTTTAAAAAAACTTTTTCACTTTGACACATTGAATTTTTAAAATATTCTGCAAATAATCGTAGCTAGAACTATCTTAACGCCAAGAAATAGTTTAAATAACTTATCTAAAAAAACGCTTAACATAAATATTCAAAGTAGGTGTGGTTTTGTGTACAAAACGAACAAACAAACCCGGCCATGTTTTAATTTCAATTTTTAAACCAACATTATTTGTTATATAATATGTGAAAATAAAACAAATCCTAATTTTTCAGTCAAGATTCAGCTACAGGTGTATTTTGTTTCTAAAATTTGTTATGTAGGCGGTGTAGGCCTATTATCATTACGAACAACGCACAACGCTACTGTTATACTTCATTAAAAATTGTATTTTCTTTATCAATAGGTACACACTACACATACACTTATTAAGTTTTGTAGTGGTCGGTCTCTTTTTTTTTCGCTTCTGACGTTGCGGACTTGGAGGCTCGCCGTCGCCTGTGACCTCGCCCGTCGTTTTAACTATTGTTTACAGGATTAACTATTGGTCGGCAATTTAAGGCCGTTGAAATAACGCAACTAGTCGATGCTATTAAATTAAGATGATACGCAGATTAGATTTTTATGTAAATTTTAAATGATTACATAACATGGACATGTCGTCATAATTTTAAAACGTTTTTTATTGTCAATTCGTGTTTATTATTATAATTTAGTGCTTGATAAATTCGTTAAATGCAGTTTATTATTTTTAACGTTTTTGTTTTGGTATTACATAAGTACCTACTGCTTGTTACTATCACGAAAATTGTTTACTACTTATTACCTACATCAGCGTTTCTAAATCTCAGGCCGAAGGATCTCTGAAAACAGTGAAAACCATGAAAATATAAACAGATGATCTACAAAAAAAATCATTTAGCCCAAAAAGTTTCGTAATCAACGCACGTTATCATTCTTATCGTTGCTTTGCGACAGTTATGGTTTCTTCGCCACAAAATTGGATAATTGTGACGCATCGAGTAATAAGTTTCGGTGTTGGTTTACCTATAATCTATAATATTTTTTCAAACTTGGACTCGTCCGCCAAAAGGTCGCCTTATGACACTAGTGTTTTAATATACTATTGTAACACTCTTTTTATTTTTTTTAATAACATCATTTTTCAGAACATCATTGGTATTGTTATCTTTATAAAATGCGAACAAAATAATCCAAAGAAATAAATAAAATAAGGTTTCTTACAAAGGCACACTCTTAAAAAAAAAATGCTCCTTTGGTCTGGCATCCCAGAATGTGTGCCCAGTCGTTTAGCCTCTTAATACTACCTTGCCATAATTAAATTTGCATCTAATTTTTTTAAAGTTAAAAAAATTAAGAGTAATTTTTTTCTCAAATTACCTACCCATCGACGTTTAGTTAATATTGATAAAAACCAGGTAGCCCGTCCTGATATTAGGTACTTAGTTAAAAGCTTAAAAGTGCAAAACACATTTTAAATTTTCAACTTTAACCAAAAGGTTTAGGTAATGTTGAGATTAACTAGGTTTGTAGTTTTAACATTAATGTAATTTCGGGCAGTGGCGTAGACAGGATGCTTCCATGAGATGAGGTATTAAACGCAAAAAGAGCCAAGGACCTTTTTTTTTGTTTTTAGGTCACCACTCTCTTTTTAAGTTTCTTAGCAGCAGGGTGCCTGATGGTTTCATCGTGGAGGAAAATTATAATTCTCGGGCCCTATATCGACTTATTGCGACCCTATGGGGGGGTGACCCCCCTAACCGCTCCAGCCTACACCACTGATTTAGGGCATTAGCGGTTACATATATATTTACGGGGTTTACGGTTTTACTGCAACATATAAATTACAATTTATCTATTTCGTAAACAAAAACAAGTATTTCACGTACCACGCATCGTATTGCTTATTTCAGGAACTTGGCAAGCGCTCTGCCTTTTTCACGAAATCGGTAAAAAAAATTTATTTTCGAACTCGGCATAACATATATACAGGGTGGTCCAAATTCGATGGGATTACATGGGTATCTCGATTAATAGTCAAGAAAGAAAAACGGTTAAATAAACAAAAATGTGCAGTTTTTTGGAACAAACTGAGAACCGTTCTCAAAAATATTTTATCAGTTTCGGTTTTTGAGTTATTAGGTGTTTTTTTGTCGTATTAACAATGTGTTATATCTCCGTTATTGTAGTAAATATCAAAAAGTTTATGAAGATTATTTTAAGATATTTTTATGTAGATTTGGATAGTTCTAAAAAAAAAAAATGTTCGCTCGCCGTCAAAAAGTTATAACACAAACTTACCTTTTTTTAAATGGAAGCTATAGTTAGCATTGATCTATTTAAATTCTTTATTTTTTACTCATTCCAAACATATACTTTTCAATAATGCGCAAGTTACAAAGGTTTTTTAATTTTTTTAAAGATGAAAAAGAAAAAGTAAGCTGTAAGCTGTGAAAACAAAAAAAAAAAACAAAAAATAACAAAAAAAAAAAAAAAAAAAGAAAAACCGGAAATGATAGTCTATTTGAAAACTGTTCTGAGTTTGTCCCAAAAAAGTGCACATTTTTGGTAATTTAACCGTTTCTCTAACTTTAAGCGAGATGTAATCCCACCCAATTTGGACCACCCCAAGGTGAGCTATTTTTCATGTTCATTTTTTATTTTAAACTTAAATGACGTTTAAAATTAATTTACACAATTAATTTTAGTTTCATGGACACGAAATAATAAGGCACCCAAAAAATACTAAATAAATGGAAATGTCATATTGTACAAAACCTTTTTTTTCATAGAAAGTGGGAAAAGATATTACAATAAATTAATAAAAACTAATGTTCATAACTTCATATTGTCCTTTTTTAACATTGTCAACTGTTACTAAAACGACAATAAAAATTCCAGTGTACCACTTTTTCTGTATAATATTATAATCACATAAGATTTAAAAAAGTATACTTGCTGCATATGTAGTTTTTTAATTCTATATCAATGTAGCAATTTCTTAACTGTAAATAAGACGAAAAATATACTTGTTTTAAATGTAGAATGTAGGTACTTTTTTCGAATATTTTTTGCATATCTCTTAACATTGTTCGTAATAAGCTAAAAAATATTGTTTTATTTATAACCAATGTTATCATATTTTATAATGTATGCAGACAACGTAAAAACAAATTATTAATCATAATGCTAATTTTTTTTGTGTAGAAGCCATATTAGCAGCTTTATGCATTATTTAAATTTAACTTGTTTCTTAAAAATTAAATAAATCAAATCTTTTATTTTAATGGTAAAATAGCTGACTTTACAAGATGACAAAATGAATAGTATTAGTAAAAACAAAAAGTACCGTTATACGACTATACCAGACTTGAGTTGCGTACTTATGTGACGTGTCCAAAAATGGACATCAAAGCCATACAAAATTAGTTATAAAAATGGGTACAAAAATCAGTTTAAATGTTTTTGAATTGCACAAATTTCTTTGATTATGAGTGCCAACTATTAATATTAATAATAATCAAATTCCAACAAAAGACTCTTATTTTATAATTTCATACTTTTATGACTATTATTCAACCAACATTTTTGTAAAAATATTTTTGACTTAAAATTATGCAAAAACCAACATTATATTAAAATGGTCTACCAATTTACACACATCCTATATAAACTATCAGTGGCGCAAGCAAAAAATTATTTCATTGGGGGATATTGTTTTAATTTGCAAAAATTATACCGACTAATTTCAGTCGGGGCATGGTAATGGTACACTTAGAAAATTTATACGTATTGAACAGACGCGCAATTTTGAAATGCGGTAATTATAATTTTAGTTCTTTTCGAATTTTCGGGAGGGGATTTTTGCCCCTAATCCGCTCTCTTGTGTACGCCACTGTAAACTGCACTAGAATGTTTTGGAGTAGCCTTTAGATACGAAAGTAAAACCGTGTTACTGTAAAGCCCCTAACATATATACAACCCAAATATCGTTCTATTGTTTTAAATCAGGGATGCACAGACTCGTTAGGACTAGGCACTAGGGTACCTCTATATAAAGGGGACTACACACCTTCCGTTTATCTGTGCAGTTTATCACGTGTGACGTCATGTCTGAGCGATAAACTGTGTGAACTGTGCAGTTTAGACCGGTTTTCACGCAGATAAAAAGTCTGTGCATTCGGACCCTGTTTTGCAACGATAACCTGCGCAGTTTATGCAGTTTATCGAACAGTTTGTTCAGTTGTTTTTGATTTTGTGACTACACGATGACTACGGTCTCAAAAAAAGATTCGCTAATAGCATTTATCGACGGCTACCGGTCCTTTCCCGAACTTTGGGATATCGAATGCATATCTTATTCCAACCGTGTTAAAAAAGCGGCAGCCTACGATGTTTTAATTAAAAAACTTCTTCTAGCAACACAGCTGCAATTATGCAACAAACTGCGGCTCTTCTTTTTCTGTCAACCATTGAACTTTATTTATTTAAGAATACACTTAAAACAAAACCTGTCGAAGGTAAAGAGAGAACTGTGGAAAAATCGGACGGAACTGAGCCGAAAACTGAAGGTATCCTACACACCTTCAGTTCAGATAACTGTACAGATTTTCACACAGTTATTTACGACAGATAACTGCGCAGATAAACGGAAGGTGTGTATCCCCCTTAACAGGGTATTGCCAAGCTTCACGAATCACGAGCCACCCAAATTTCTAATAGCGGTAATGGGATTATATAGGATTTCTTTTAATAATTCAATTTGAAATTTGAAGGTAAAAACTCAATGGGCATGCGGAAATAGATGCAATAGTAAGTATAGCAACTAAAAAGTGAGTAAAATGAAGGGTTAATGACTGTTATTAGCTATTAATGTTTAAAAATCATTTACGGAGCGCGTATTTCCACTGTAAGCATGCAACCCATGATACACGCAGTGTACAGGGTGGTCCAAATTCGATGGGATTGCATGGGTATCTCGGTTAATATTAAAGATAGAGAAACGGTTAAATTACCAAAAATGTGCAGTTTTTTGGGACAAACTCAGAACCGTTTTCAAAAATATTCTATCATTTCCGGTTTTCGAGTTATTGAATAAAAAATGATTTTTTGTCATACTAATAATGTGTCATACGTCCGTTATTGTTGTAAATATCAAAAATATTTATTAAGATTATTTTTAGATATTTTTATCCTTAATTTAATTATCCTAAAAAAAAAATTTTTACGCTCGCCGTTAAAAAGTTATGACACAAACTTACCTTTTTTAAATAGGAACGATAGTTGGCTGTGACCTATTTAAATTCCTTATTTTTTTCTCGTTCCAAATATATAAGGGCCGATGTATTTATTTTTAATAATACGCAAGTTATGAAGGTTTTTTATTTTTTTTTTTCTCTAAGAAAATCATAGTAGGCTGTGAAAACAAAAAAAAAACAAAGTGTAAAACCTTATAAAACTCATATGGTACAAGTTACCAAGGTTTTCAAAGTTGTTGTTGAGATAAACATCAAAAATTTTTGAACATTTGTTTTTTATACATATTTTAAATAAAATTATTGAAAGTATACAAGGGCGCTAAAGTTTCATTTGCCAAGGGCGCAAAAATTGTTGCTACGCCTCTGGTCCCACCATTTTGGTATTACTTTTAGTAATTGTGGAATACGGTTAGTTAGTTATAGTGCAATATTTAGATTTTTCGAAACACTACGAAAAGATGGACATTGCCGCGGCAGCATATATAGTTATGCATCATTTGGTTTGTAGAAATAGCAAGCAAGCAAAAGAGGCGTTGGTGGCAGACGCAGTTATATACCTCTGATGTTATGTGAAACTCAACACTAAGTTCCTCCCACACATCTTTTTTTTTAAATTTTATAGTAATACCTGGAATGTTTTGCATCCCACAAAACTTCCTTGCTTTGATACTATTCTATAAGATTAACAGTAATTTCCTCTGTCCACTCCATTGCAAGCAAGGGTTGGTGCACAATAATAGGGTGTCCATATTTCCACAAGGTCTAACCGGGACACACGACAAAAAAAAACTTTATTAGAGATTACTGTATATTTCAGTATGAATTTTGAAATAAAAAAAATTACAAAATGGTTGTTACAAAATAATACGCATGCTCTAGATCAGCTTCTGTTTCCCAGCCTCGATCTTCGCGCCTCACGCAACGTGCAAAATGAAACATTGCATACCTATAAGGTGCTGATAATGAGTGGTTAACATTACCGGGACAATTAACTGTCCCGAAAGAATATGTCGGGACACCGGGACAGGAGCGATAAAACCGGGACGTGTGGACACCCTATGCACAAATGAAAATAAACGTAAGTATGTTACGCGGACCTGTCCATACATAAAACGCATAGTGCAACATCAGCGCGTAACATTTTTGTGATGTGACGCTGGAATACCGACAACCGATGGGACGCCACGATGTTACTAGATTGCGGTGTTACGATTTTACGAAGTGCCGTCCAGACATGTTACGCGACGGTGTTACGATACCATGTTTTGTTGCATGTCTGTACCCACCTTAAAAAGTGGCGCGTGTGGATCGGCGCAAACCGTTCTCGCAAAGAGTGTGCCCACAGAACCAGGGGCGGATCTAGGTTTTTCGGGGCCTAGGGCTTATTGAAGTCCAATGGGGCCCCATTTTTTGTTTAATTAAGAATCCTTGAATTGGGGTTTAAAATTCATTTTTATTAACATCAAAATCAGAGTTGAAATATATTTATTTATGAAGTGGCGACTGGTGATGATTTATGTTACATTGATTAAAATAAAACAAATAATACTATAAATTATCATTAGTAATATTAATTAATTTTTACTATACGATAAGTGCTAATTGTTAGTGAAAAAGTATTAAAAATTTATAATGATTCAATTTTTGTGGGCCCTTCACACTTGGGGGCCCAGGGCTTAAGCCCTATTAGCTCTTATGTAGATCCGCCCCTGCACAGAACACTAAGTGTGCCCGAGCTGTAATAAGCTGTGGTTAGAGTCGGAATATTGTTCTTTAATTCTTGATACCACCCTGGACTTGAGCCACACAGAACAAGTTACTACTGTTATTAGATTTGTTAATTCCAATAAAGATACAAATATCGCGAAAATTAGAGAAGATTTTTTTGTATTTTCGGTCATTCGGTCTGTAGATTATACAGGGTGTTTCTTAAATATTGCGAAAAAATTCAGGTGGTGATTCCTTATCAAAAATTAAGGGGGGTCTTCCATACAAAATTTTTTCCTTAGACGTCTCCTTTCGGAGTTACACCCCCTAAAGGGGAGCGATAAAATTTGGTTTTTATTTTATGTCTCAAATTTGGATAAATGTAGGGAATAATATTTGGTACATGTTTTATACTCATTAAAAGGTTTCCCATAGTAATATTTTCAATCTTCTCCCACCTTCACAGGGGATTGAAAAGTGTGACCCCTGTTGTTTTTTTTTATCAGAACTTTTTGGTGGGTTAAAATTTTGCAATTAAAAAATTTTTGTTTAAAAGCTTAATTTATTTAAAAAAAAATTATTCTTTAGTTTTTCTCGTAAAAACTACAATTTTTGAGTAAAAAATAAAATAAATAATGAACCATCAAATATTCCAAAATTAAACGAATCATTTTGGTGGTTGTCATGGTTTGTTTATGTTCATGTTGGGTAGAATTGACGGGCGTCTTGGCGTTGTCGCCGCGTAAACGTCGAATGAACTACACCCGTCAATTCTACCTAACATGAACATAAACAAACTATGGTAACCACAAAAATGATTCGTTTAATATTGAAATATTTTATGGTTCATATGTACTTGTTTTATTTTTTACTCAAAAACTGTAGGTTTTACGAGATAAACTAAAGAATACAGAAAGTTTCTAAATAAATCAAGCTTTCAAGCATAATTTTTTAATTGCAAAATTTTAACCCACCGAAAAGTTCTGATAAAAAAATCAAGAGGGGTTGCACTTTTCAGCCATCTGTGAAGGTGAGTGATTATTGAAAATATTACTATGGGAAACCTTTTAATAAGTATAAAACATCTACCTAATATCATTCTCCTACATTTATCCAAATTTGAGAAATAAAATAAAAACCTAATTTTATCGCTCCCCTTTAGGGGGGTGTACCTCCGAAAGGAGACGTGTAAGGAAAAAATTGTATATGAGAGACCCCACTTAATTTTTGATAAGGAATCACCTTCCGAATTTTTTCGCAATATTTAAGAAACACCCTGTATACATATAACCGGCCAGGATTATTCGAATTTATTATTAGTCTTTTAAAATTACTGAATATCAGTATTTGGGATTATGATAAATTTCAGAGCTTTTTTCATTTCTTGTGTTGCTATTCTTTAAATTTGATAATTATCGATGCAATGCCGATCTTGTTTTTCCAGGGATTCCTAAGAGAACAAACTAGAGAATTTTTGGATACGAAGCATCAAATGAGTCAATAAATAATGCTAAAAAATTTATTTCGCAATTTTATGCACCACAATATCATGAATTACAAAAGATTTGTATAGTCAAAATAGCACAATCAACTTATCCACGACATAAGTACCTAAATTAAAAGAATGGACTGAAACAGATATATTAAAACACTGCAAACATTAACACATAAAACTGAGCGGCAATAAAAATTCGAACGATCGGGATATTGACGGTACGACCTTAACCTCACCAAGTTACTCTCAGGGGCTGTATCCTTGGCGACGCTGCTATCGAGAGTAGTTTACTCTCACGTGGAAAGGCACCATTAGTTTTGAAAAACGAATTTTCTCGGAAACTATGGATACGGGTCGCTAATAAATACAATGGCAGTATTTGGAAACGTTTCTGTTAATTTATTTTCATAAATAAAGTTTAATGGTGCCTATCCACGTGAGAGTAAATTACTCTCGATAGCAGCGTCGCCAAGGATACAGCCAATCGCGAGTTACTCTCAGGGGCTGTATCCTTGGCGACGCTGCTATCGAGAGTAGTTTACTCTCACGTGGATAGGCACCATCTCGCGATTGGCTGTATCCTTGGCGACGCTGCTATCGAGAGTAGTTTACTCTCACGTGGAAAGGCACCATAAGATTAATAAAAACAACACCAATGTCCAAAGAACGTTTTGGAGGGTAAATATGTAATAAATTAAATATCATATTAAAGTTTGGATGTTCGACTGCAACTATTTTGTTTGAGGATGCGTAACAACCACGTAACAACCGCTTAAGAGTAACCGCACACTACAGACTTATAGTCGGCCGACAGTTTGATCGTTATCGGGCTAGAGTCCTGCAATCGGGTCAGAACCCGCGGGATCCGCGGGTTACCCGCAGAGTGGGTCTGTTCGTGGGTCTGTAAATAATGAAGTTTGCGGGTTTTGTCTAAAGCGAATCGGGTCTCTGATACGATTATTTAGTTGGCCGACTTTTAATCGGTACGTGTGCGCGCTCCCATAACAGTCATGCCATTTGCGAAGACGATCAAACTGTCGGCCGATTAAAAGTCTGTAGTGTGCGTTGACTCTAAAACTTTGTACATTTAAATTACCAGAAAAATAAAAGAGATTGGTCAAAATCCTCAAAAAAGGAAGGCGTCAAAACAGATGTTTGAAAAAATAGAGATTTAAAAATACGTTTTACAATAAGGTTTTAACTATCTAGAATTTAATACCTACCTACTCAAATGTGGCAATATCCCCTATCGTAAAATTTTATTCCTTCAAATTTTGAACTGAATGATTTGAACAATCTGGCATTTTGGCACGAAATAAAAATAAATATAATACAAAATATGCAAAACTTATATTTCACCACTTAGGTTACATTAATTATAAAAACATGGGAATTTTGAACAAGATACTTCGCATAGCTTGATTAAATAAATTATTATTATAATCTTAAATTAAATAGCATATTTTAGAAGAATTAAATTAAATCAACATCAACAATTATTAATTAAAAATTAATTTAACATTTACTTATAAAAATATATATTGTGTTCAACATTAAAGTAGGTTGACCCAATCTTAGAAACATTTTATTGCTTGAAATTTTTCCTATTTAAATGGTGAACCAAATTTTTCTTCAAGACTGGCATGGCTTAGAACCCTCTTTGAAAAGAAAATGCTGATGCATAATTTGGTGATGTGTCCATTTCATCATAATCATGGTTTTGCATCATTTTCATCTGTGCTATTTGTCGTTTAAGGGCTTCTACTTTTGCCTTAAGTTTAAGAAATATAAAGACAGGACACAAAGAAAATTTTATTTTTAAATACCTGCAAATTGCTGTTAACACGAGAGATGTGAGCCAATTGCTGCCTTTGAGATTCAACTGTGTTTGCTTTTTTAAAAACTTCTTTTTTATAAGCTTAAACATCATTAAAGGTATTATTAAATTGTGGTTTAATATATTCATAAACACAACTTACAGCTAACAGATTTTTCAATTTTATTTGTAATATCTGAACAATAGTTCTTCAGTTCTTCATTTTGTTGTCCTAAATGATGTACTATTGTATCTTTATTGATAATATCATTATTCATTTGATAAACATAAAATCCAACAGCACGTACAGCAATATCCATTACGGTGTCAGGGTGTAGGCCATTTAAACACATCTAAATAATGCAGAAAAATTGGGTAAGTTAATAAATAATTTTGCGTTAATTCTCTTACTGATTTGTGCTTCTCAGACGGGTTCAAATTTTGCAGTGTGATTTCTTGTTTATCCGCTAATGGGCTTAAACAAGCTGGACATCGACCAACACCATTTTCAAAAATAACTTTGCCATGGTTCAGGCAAAATATATGCGAGCAAGATGTAATTACTGCTCTTTCACTTAATTTGTTTTTGCAACTCGACACATTGCAACAAAGCATTGTATCAGTCAATACAATTTTTTTTAAAGAATGATACAACAATGATTAGTTCACAACTACAAAGATGCTGTCAAATTTTGTAAGATGTCAACATTAACAAAGGCTTGGTTGCCATGGCTACAAGATATTGTTTTAGAGGCAAAAATGCTGTTTAATGTTCTTAAATAATATGTATAAATAAATATACAAAATTGCTGTTTATGTATGTATTTGTATTTTCATAACACACATGGTATGCAATAGTATAAAACTATTATATGTTCATCAGCTCAAGTATAAAGCACATTAATGCTAATAACAAAAATTCAAATCACTCAGTCACATAAAATTAAAATACAGATAACAATGAGCAATACTTTGAAATAATTTACAATCTTTATGAACCTGGTCATTACATACTTAAGTACAAAATAATACGCTGCATTTTGTTTTTAAAAAAAATATTCATAAAAATACTGCAAATTATAAATCAGATCATCAATAATTGGGGCTATAGAATTACACTTACACAATTATCTATACAAGTACTTGCTTTCATATTGCATCACTTGCATTATATAGGTACTGAAAGACTGATAAATAGGTTGTTTTTTATGGCACAAATCAGTGTAAATTGCAAGGACATAATTTTTTAAAGCTAATGTTTATGCACATACGGTTGTAACATGAGTATTATTAAAAATAACTACATCTATATACATATATGGGATAAGAAAAAAAAGGAATTTAAATAGCTTGTAGGCAACTATATCCATTTAAAAAAAAGGTAAGTTTATGTCATAACTTTTAAATGGCAAGCGTAAAATATTTTTTTTAGCACCATCGATTTTTACATAAAAATATCTCAAAATAATCTTCAAAATTTATTGGTGATATTTACAACAATAGCCGCCAAAAAATCATGAAAGTTATGTATCATATACAGTGAGCTCGCGTTATAAGCAACCCACGATATAAGCAACTCGCGTTATAAGCAACACTCGATATAAGCAACTATCGTATCAAAGTACACGATATAAGCAACTGTCAGTGTGACAGTTAAAAATACAAATATCTAAAATACTATTGCAGATATAACATATAACAATGAAATTTTGTATCTGAGCGTTATGGTATTTTTCGGGTTCGATGGAAATATTAAGGTTGCAATGCGACTTCCGGTTCAACCGGAAACGGACTCAAACTTTGAAATTTTGAATAGAACATCTGTATATTTTTACATTTTTGAATTTGTCTCACAATTTTCTTTAATAAATGTAAAAGGTTATATGGGTCTAAAGTCAACAGTTTCCAAAATATTTACATTTTTACGAAAATTTTGAGTGATATAGCACTTTCAGTTTTTTTTTAACATTCAGGTTATTTAAAAGGGCAGTAAAATATCTTGTGAAATCTAGATTAACAATAGATTTTTTAACAATCATTTTATTTTTAGGAGATTATTAATATACAGCGTCATTCAAAAAGTCTGCAACGAATCGAAAAGTTTTTTATTATTTTTTCTCAGAAAATTGTATTCTTGATAAAAGTTGGTGCATGGTCTAAAACTAATTTTAAGATGAAAAAATTTCAATAAAAAATAATATGACACTAGATATTAGTGATTTTTGAAATATTTTAAGAGATACAAAAAAAATTATGGACAGAGTTTTTAAAAATCCCAAAATAAGGCTAGATTTAAATTTCGACGGTCAAATTTCAATTTTTATTTTTAAAGAAATTTTAACATTCAAAAAGTCTGCAACAAAGTTATTAAGAATCTAAAAACCGAACTAGGTTTAAATTCTAATTTTTAATTTTTAAGAAAAGTTTCAACATTTAAAGTCTGCAACAAATGGAAAATATCCTGACTTTTTATTCAACTTTTTTTCAACTTAAAATTACCAACTTTAACAAAAATAAAATTTTCTGACAAATTGATAATAAAAAATGGTTCTATTTGTTGCACTTTTTTAATGTTTAAGTTTCTTAAAAAATAAAAATTAGAATGTGACGATCTAAATTTAAATTTAAGCTTATTTTTAGATTCTAAATATTTTTTTAAAATAGTTTTTTTGTTTCTCTTAAAATAAGAGCACTTTATTCTTGCGAATATTTCAAAAAGTCGCTAAAATCTAGCGTCCTATGATTTTTTATAGAACTTTTTTCATCTTAAAATTAGTTTTAGACCATGCACCAACTTTTATCAAGAATAAAATTTTCTGAGAAATCAATAATAAAATTTTTTTCAATTTGTTGCAGACTTTTTGAATGACGCTGTATAATAATACAATAAACTCGTAGGTTAAATTACTAAATTTTTTTGGCTTTATATAATTTACCAAAGACCATAAGTTCAATTTATGATTGTCGGTGGAATTAGCACACGGTATAATAGTACCTAACTCGTTGCTTAGATATTTTTCTCCCGGGAATATTTTTTTTACGTGTATGAACAAGAGTTTTGTCCGGTAAACACTTGTAAAATAAGGCCGTTTCATCCGCTCTGTATACTTGCCATGAAATCACATCATATTTTTTTATTTAAGAGATGTATAAGTACATAGATCACGACTAAAGGTACGTGGCACGCGCGTATTTCGTTTGACATAGGTACGTACAGATCACCATAGCAACGCGATCACGATCGCGTTGTTATGGTGAACTTTTATTTTTAGTTTTGTAACTGAAAACAAGATTTATTTATGTTAAAAATCGAATCGTTTCTATTTCTATCATATAAGCAACTTTCACGTTATAAGCAAATTTTAGATCGGAATTGGCCGCCGTTAGTTGCTTATAACGCGAGCTCACTGTATTGTGTTTATTAACTATATGTTACAAAGAAAGGAAATGAAAACTAAATAAACAATTTTTAACTTTATAGTTGCTCGATAATTTTTTATCATTAATAAAATCGTGTGATGAAATGGGCTGCAAACAAATCAACCGCATGCGGCCCGCGATCTGTGCATCCCTGTTTTAAATAAACACTATTTATTGAACAACGCCAAGAAACCTTTTTTCACGCTATTATTGATGTGTGTGCTATTGGAAGTATTAGGAAGATAAACAAGCAATGCCAAATTTATTTGTTAATGTAGACAACGAAATCTTTTGGCAAAACCTATTAGAACATGTCACCATTAACCCCTTAATGCACAATTTTTTTTGAAACTTCCAGTTAAAAAAACAATTTTTTTTCTTGCAAAAAATTTAAGTTCATGCTTATTTCAAACTATTTATTAAAAAATATAACAATATACACATTAGATAAAATTTTAATTTGGTGTGATATACAGTGTGTTTTACTAATAAAAGTGGCACTATTGCTATCTCTGTAAATATAATAAAAATACAGCGGTTAAATGGGATAAACTGATATTGTTGAACAAGATATCGTTTTGTTTAAAAATTCCATAACTTGCATGATATAACGAAAAAACTGTCGGCTGATTAAAAGTCTGTAGTGTGCGGTGACTCTAAAACTTTGTACATTTAAATTACCAGAAAAATAAAAGAGATTGGTCAAAATAGGAAGGCGTCTTTACAGCGCAAAACAGATGTTTGAAAAAATGGAGATTTAAAAATACGTTTTACAATAAGGTTTTAACTATCTAGAATTTAATACCTACCTACTCAAATGTGGCAATATCCCCTATCGTAAAATTTTATTCCTTAAAATTTTGAACTGAATGATTTGAACAATCTGGCATTTTGGCACGAAATAAAAATAAATATAATACAAAATATGCAAAACTTATATTTCACCACTTAGGTTACATTAATTATAAAAACATGGGAATTTTGAACAAGATACTTCGCATAGCTTGATTAAATAAATTATTATTATAATCTTAAATTAAATAGCATATTTTAGAAGAATTAAATTAAATCAACATCAACAATTATTAATTAAAAATTAATTTAACATTTACTTATAAAAATATATATTGTGTTCAACATTAAAGTAGGTTGACCCAATCTTAGAAACATTTTATTGCTTGAAATTTTTCCTATTTAAATGGTGAACCAAATTTTTCTTCAAGACTGGCATGGCTTAGAACCCTCTTTGAAAAGAAAATGCTGATGCATAATTTGGTGATGTGTCCATTTCATCATAATCATGGTTTTGCATCATTTTCATCTGTGCTATTTGTCGTTTAAGGGCTTCTACTTTTGCCTTAAGTTTAAGAAATATAAAGACAGGACACAAAGAAAATTTTATTTTTAAATACCTGCAAATTGCTGTTAACACGAGAGATGTGAGCCAATTGCTGCCTTTGAGATTCAACTGTGTTTGCTTTTTTAAAAACTTCTTTTTTATAAGCTTAAACATCATTAAAGGTATTATTAAATTGTGGTTTAATATATTCATAAACACAACTTACAGCTAACAGATTTTTGAATCTTATTTGTAATATCTGAGCAATAGTTCTTCAGTTCTTCATTTTGTTGTCCTAAATGATGTACTATTGTATCTTTATTGATAATATCATTATTCATTTGATAAACATAAAATCCAACAGCACGTACAGCAATATCCATTACGGTATCAGGGTGTAGGCCATTTAAACACATCTAAATAATGCAGAAAAATTGGGTAAGTTAATAAATAATTTTGCGTTAATTCTCTTACTGATTTGTGCTTCTCAGACGGGTTCAAATTTTGCAGTGTGATTTCTTGTTTATCCGCTAATGGGCTTAAACAAGCTGGACATCGACCAACACCATTTTCAAAAATAACTTTGCCATGGTTCAGGCAAAATATATGCGAGCAAGATGTAATTACTGCTCTTTCACTTAATTTGTTTTTGCAACTCGACACATTGCAACAAAGCATTGTATCAGTCAATACAATTTATTTTTTAAAGAATGATACAACAATGATTAGTTCACAACTACAAAGATGCTGTCAAATTTTGTAAGATGTCAACATTAACAAAGGCTTGGTTGCCATGGCTACAAGATATTGTTTTAGAGGCAAAAATGCTGTTTAATGTTCTTAAATAATATGTATAAATAAATATACAAAATTGCTGTTTATGTATGTATTTGTATTTTCATAACACATATGGTATGCAATAGTATAAAACTATTATATGTTCATCAGCTCAAGTATAAAGCACATTAATGCTAATAACAAAAATTCAAATCACTCAGTCACATAAAATTAAAATACAGATAACAATGAGCAATACTTTGAAATAATTTACAATCTTTATGAACCTGGTCATTACATACTTAAGTACAAAATAATACGCTGCATTTTGTTTTTAAAAAAAATATTCATAAAAATACTGCAAATTATAAATCAGATCATCAATAATTGGGGCTATAGAATTACACTTACACAATTATCTATACAAGTACTTGCTTTCATATTGCATCACTTGCATTATATAGGTACTGAAAGACTGATAAATAGGTTGTTTTTTATGGCACAAATCATTGTAAATTGCAAGGACATAATTTTTTAAAGCTAATGTTTATGCACGTACGGTTGTAACATGAGTATTATTAAAAATAACTACATCTATATACATATATGGGATAAGAAAAAAAAGGAATTTAAATAGCTTGTAGGCAACTATATCCATTTAAAAAAAAAGGTAAGTTTATGTCATAACTTTTAAATGGCAAGCGTAAAATATTTTTTTTAGCACCATCGATTTTTACATAAAAATATCTCAAAATAATCTTCAAAATTTATTGGTGATATTTACAACAATAGCCGCCAAAAAATCATGAAAGTTATGTATCATATATTGTGTTTATTAACTATATGTTACAAAGAAAGGAAATGAAAACTAAATAAACAATTTTTAACTTTATAGTTGCTCGATAATTTTTTATCATTAATAAAATCGTGTGATGAAATGGGCTGCAAACAAATCAACCGCATGAGGCCCGCGATCTGTTCATCCCTGTTTTAAATAAACACTATTTATTGAACAACGCCAAGAAACCTTTTTTCACGCTATTATTGATGTGTGTGCTATTGGAAATATTAGGAAGATAAACAAGCAATGCCAAATTTATTTGTTAATGTAGACAACGAAATCTTTTGGCAAAACCTATTAGAACATGTCACCATTAACCCCTTAATGCACAATTTTTTTTGAAACTTCCAGTTAAAAAAACAATTTTTTTTCTTGCAAAAAATTTAAGTTCATGCTTATTTCAAACTATTTATTAAAAAATATAACAATATACACATTAGATAAAATTTTAATTTGGTGTGATATACAGGGTGTTTTACTAATAAAAGTGGCACTATTGCTATCTCTGTAAATATAATAAAAATACAGCGGTTAAATGGGATAAACTGATATTGTTGAACAAGATATCGTTTTGTTTAAAAATTCCATAACTTGCATGATATAACGAAAAAACTGTCGGCTGATTAAAAGTCTGTAGTGTGCGGTGACTCTAAAACTTTGTACATTTAAATTACCAGAAAAATAAAAGAGATTGGTCAAAATAGGAAGGCGTCTTTACAGCGCAAAACAGATGTTTGAAAAAATGGAGATTTAAAAATACGTTTTACAATAAGGTTTTAACTATCTAGAATTTAATACCTACCTACTCAAATGTGGCAATATCCCCTATCGTAAAATTTTATTCCTTAAAATTTTGAACTGAATGATTTGAACAATCTGGCATTTTGGCACGAAATAAAAATAAATATAATACAAAATATGCAAAACTTATATTTCACCACTTAGGTTACATTAATTATAAAAACATGGGAATTTTGAACAAGATACTTCGCATAGCTTGATTAAACAAATTATTATTATAATCTTAAATTAAATAGCATATTTTAGAAAAAATTAAATTAAATCAACATCAACAATTATTAATTAAAAATGAATTTAATATTTACTTATCAAAATATATGTTGTGTTAACAACATTAAAGTAGGTTGACCCAACCTTAGAAACATTTTATTGGTCTCAAAATGTTTCCTATTTAAATGGTGAACCAAATTTTTCTTCAAGACTGGCACGGCTTAGAATCCTCTTTGAAAAGAAAATGCTGATGCATAATTTGGTGATGTGTCCATTTCATCATAATCATGGTTTTGCATCATTTTTATCTGTGCTATTTGTCGTTTAAGGGCTTCTACTTTTGCCTTAAGTTTAAGAAATATAAAGACAGGACACAAAGAAAATTTTATTTTTAAATACCTGCAAATTGCTGTTAACACGAGAGATGTGAGCCAATTGCTGCCTTTGAGATTCAACTGTGTTTGCTTTTTTAAAAACTTCTTTTTTATAAGCTTAAACATCATTAAAGGTATTATTAAATTGTGGTTTAATATATTCATAAACACAACTTACAGCTAACAGATTTTTCAATCTTATTTGTAATATCTGAACAATAGTTCTTCAGTTCTTCATTTTGTTGTCTTAAATGATGTACTATTGTATCTTTATTGATAATATCATTATTCATTTGATAAACATAAAATCCAACAGCACGTACAGCAATATCCATTACGGTATCAGGGTGCATGCCATTTAAACACATCTAAATAATGCAGAAAAATTGGGTAAGTTAATAAATAATTTTGCGTTAATTCTCTTACTGATTTGTGCTTCTCAGACGGGT
This sequence comes from Elmis aenea, assembly GCA_947652605.1. Classification (NCBI taxonomy): domain Eukaryota; kingdom Metazoa; phylum Arthropoda; class Insecta; order Coleoptera; family Elmidae; genus Elmis; species Elmis aenea. Next base: position 32,074,747 of record OX393576.1, on the reverse strand, counting down.
TCAAATTTTGCAGTGTGATTTCTTGTTTATCCGCTAATGGGCTTAAACAAGCTGGACATCGACCAACACCATTTTCAAAAATAACTTTGCCATGGTTCAGGCAAAATATATGCGAGCAAGATGTAATTACTGCTCTTTCACTTAATTTGTTTTTGCAACTCGACACATTGCAACAAAGCATATTGTATCAGTCAGTACAATTTTTTTTTAAAGAATGATACAACAATGATTAGTTCACAACTACAAAGATGCTGTCAAATTTTGTAAGATGTCAACATTAACAAAGGCTTGGTTGCCATGGCTACAAGATATTGTTTTAGAGGCAAAAATGTTGTTTAATGTTCTTAAATATTAGTAGTATGTACATATAAATAAGTATACAAAATTGCTGTTTATGTATGTATTCGTATTTTCATAACACACAGGGTATGCAATAGTATAAAACTATTATATGTTCATCACCACAAGTATAAAGCACATTAATGCTAATAACAAAAATTCAAATCACTCAGTCACATAAAATTAAAATACAGATAACAATGAACAATACTTTGAAATAATTTACAATCTTTATGAACCTGGTCATTACATACTTAAGTACAAAAACAAAATAATACGCTGCATTTTGTTTAAAAAAAATATTCATAAAAATACTGCAAATTATAAATCAGATCAATAATTGGGGCTAGAATTACACTTACACAATTATCTATATACAAGTACTTGCTTTCATATTGCATTACTTGCATTATATACTGAAAGACCAGTGGCGTGCAGTCCATGAATGCGTTGGATGCGGCGCATCCCTTAAAATTTTGAAATATTTCATACATTAATGTAATGTATAATTTGTTTTTCTAAAATTAATTTGTAAAGAGCAATTGTTCAACTATTGTGTCCATAAAAAATTACGTTTTAAAGTTAAGGGGAAAAAAATCTTATAATATTTCACATTTGTCTGACTGCCTCATTTAATGCCGTGAATGCGGTGTAGCGCTCAGCATCTAGGGCTGGACTCGTAGCATCAGAGATATAGAAGTTAACACATGCGTATTAAGTGTCAGTTGATGGAGCTATATACTAGCTGTAGATGCTGTTTTCAAAACAGCATCTACAGCTAAAAACGCATTCACCGAACACCGGTAATGCGGTAGTATTAAGTTCGCGCTTAGCGTTTATTGTTGGATACGATTTAATTAAACATGAATGCAACATGCAACTGCATAGTGTAGAGTTTGTTAAAACTGTCATTCATAGCTCTCACATTTTTTATGCCAGTTTGAAGTAAGAAATTGCATTTTTTTTTAAATTAAATTTTTTCTGATTAGGTATTACAAGTTATTAGTAGTAGGCTACAAGTTAATAATAATACGTTGTCATGATATTTTACGGGATTTAAGTATTAAGTAGGTATGTATATGTGGATGATGAAGATTTAAATACATTGTTAAGGAAAAACAAATTTTTTTATATATTCGACAGCATCCCTTACAGTAAAACCCACTGCACGCCACTGTGAAAGACTGATAAATAGGTTGTTTTTTATGGCACAAATCATTGTAAATTGCAAGTACATAATTTTTTAAAGCTAATGTTTAATGTTTATGCACGTACAGTTGTAACATGAGTATTATTAAAAATAACTACCTACATCAATATACATATATGCGATAAGAAAAAAAAAATTGAATTTAAATTTTTTATTCAAATAGAAATAACATACACAATAATAGGGTACATCATATTTTATAATAATAATATATAATTTTATACATTTTAACCAGTACAACATTTCACAATAATAATAATAATAATAATAAAGCTTATAGAATCATCCCTTTGTGATATAAAATCTGATAAATTGGGAATGTATAATAAAATAATGAAAAAAAAACGTAGTATTAAACTATCACGTAAAAAATTAGACAAGCTCTTGTAAACTCTGTAGAGATTTACGTATCAGTTCTTGTTGAGTACGGGCATGTTTTATTTCTAATTCTGCTAGATCTATTAGACTGAAATTAAAAACAAATTTTAACAAGATGGTCACACATTTATAATAGCAAATTTACCTATTTCTAAATGCTCGTAATCGTCTACATTTAAAATCTTCGAGTTCTTCTTTAGCTTGCGTTGATATCGACTCAAACTGCTCACATGCCTGAGATTGCAATGTTTCCGCCTAAACAAGATGCAAATGTTATATCATCAACTGTCGTCTTTAAATACAATGAAGATGCAAAACAAAAATATTAAATGCTTGAAATATTGAACATTTTATTCTTTACTTCAAAGATAGCAATGACGCTATGACTTCTACAACATGCAAAGATATATTTACTTGACAATAAATATAATTCTGGTTAGCAAAATGCCTACAAAATACATTGTGACATACACATTACACAAACAATTTGAAACTACACTTCTCCACGAAATAACACCACTTTAAATATTGTTATTGTTGAAAGTATTTTTTCACATATTTTTACAGATTTTATTAGACTATTTTATTAAGTCAACTATTTAAACAAATTTAATAAAAAGAGTAAAGTAAATACTACTTTATCGGTAATATTTAGTTGCAGTATTCCACAAACAAATTTGTAGGAACTATATAACTAGTGTAAATAATAAACCACTATTGCTCAAATCAAGATATATAAGAAATAAAGTAATATCAAATAATTATTTGGCCTTTAGTTGGTCACACACTAAGCACAAAATAACTTGATCACCACAAGAAAATCAAAAAGTATGAAAGTCAGTAAAAGGAGCAATAACATGCACAATTTGTAAATTGTTTAAAATGTATTTTTAAATTTCAGATAACACAAGATGTTCTAAAAATTTAAGGGAAAAAATTTTAAGTATCTGTATTTTTACTTTCACCATACGTAGTATCAAGAAAGTATTGTTTATTTCATGCTAAAAATAATGAAAATGTGCATTTTCATATTAAGCATATAATCAAATGGATTTTTTTTAGATAGAATCTGAGCCAAGATGAATTATTCGATAACTCTCTTATTACTAAAAATTTAAATAAAGTTGTTTGTGGTCATTTAATACATAACCTAAAATTATTTTCAACAGATGAGTGTTTTGTTTCGTCATACCAACACAACATTTTATTACTTTAAATTTTAAATAGAAGACTGTATTTTGCATTTTTTGTTTCAAAAATCAATAGTCTTTAATTATTACGTTTTTTTTAAATATATTAACAGATACAGAATTTAAAAAATTATTAAAATTTAACAATTTAGTAAAGCTAGACAAAGTTCTTTGGAATTATCGCACTTGTAATTTTTTAGATTTCCATGTATATAAAGCTACTTTAGACAAATTTTATACAAAACTTATCTTCATTTTATAACATTTTCAAGTATTATATTAATCAAGAAACACAAAACGTCCTTATATAAAAGTTTCTAGTTTGCTGTTTTTTTTTTTCAATTTTAAAACAACAGTTTTCACAACAAATACTCGTTAGATGGTAGTTTAATTTCTTGGGAGTATTACAGATTATTACACATAAATACCAAAATTGAATACGACATTTTTGTCTACCCACTTAATACATAGAAATTTATAATCTACATTCCATACTGATGCACAGATAAAAATTCCAATTACCTCTTGAACTTCGGGAGCCTTTAGACATTACACAAAAGTGAGCGTGAAATAATTAAAATTAAATTCAAACACATGAAGAAAACATCTGTAACAATTATGAAAGCAAATCATACTTACAGCATGAATATCTTTGTTTTTATGCCTAGCTCTTTCCAACGCTCTATTTGCAGCTTCATAATTAGATAAACATTTTAACCTTCTAACCAGTAAGGCTTTTGCTGCCTGACTATCTCTCATATAATATCGTAAAGTATCCGCTAATTTCAGATCTTGATCACTAGCTATTCTACTTTCAATTTTCTGTTAAAAATATTTATTAGTTAAATTATAATGATAGCAAAAAAGATGACATACCCTAACTCTTTCAAAATGGTCTGCTATTTTAGCTAAAAATTTATCCAAAGGACCTGGATCTATGTTGGCCAACTGTACAATACCCGTCGATATTTTTATATAACTATCTGCTACTTCTGTAATAAAAAGTATTAACATAAATATACGTTCATGTTTAGTGTGAATAAGGCTCCAAATACAATAAACATCCAATTTTTCTTTATTATCCAATAATTATTAATCGAGGTTTCTCCTTAACATGTTTCTTTACATAACTTAAAATAACTTTAAAATAGTATTCATGTTAGGTCACTGAACCAAATGTACTAAAAAAAATTACGAAAATACAAACTTTTCTTTCCCTTAACCCTTTGCCCGGAACATCGGTAAATTTTACCGCTATTCTTTTTTTAACACTCGCTTTGAGCGCTCCTATCACCGCCACGACCCCCTCCCACGAATACACTTTCAGTCAACATCTGGCAAGTGCAGTAGAAGGTCAATCACAGCTATACATTACCGATATTCTGTATTAGGTTTTTTTTTTTTAATAGCGGTATTTTTTACGTATGTTCTAATAATGCAAAACTACTATCCCCATAAAAATTGGGTTGTATATTTATAATTTTTTTTGTAATTTATCGATAATATATTTTTATGGTGAAATATTTGTTTATTCGAGATAGTTATATAGGTTGATAGGTTTATTTTAATTTTTTTTTTTTTTTTTTAATAAAATAATTTCAAGCGTTTTTTCCTTTTTTTTACCACAAACTATTAATTTTACATTTAAAGGTCATAATTCTATTGGTATTATAATAGGCGGGTGCTGAATTTTATCGTCTGATGAGTTTAAAATTGAAAAATATAATGACGGTAAAATATACCGATGTTCTGTATTACGACGTAACAAAGATGTTCTGGGCAGAGGGTTAACCACACAGTGTTTGCAGTATTATGACTGTTCTGCTTAAAAAATGTTAATGTATTATTTGGTGAAGTACTGAATATTGTTTATTTTAACAAATTATACATTTCTTTTGTAGTTTTGTGGTAACAATGAATTCGATTTTTGAATTAAAACTTGTAAACTGAATATTTATTTGATAAATTAAGTATATTCTTATACCTTTTTTAAATTCAATTCACAATTGGTTGATGTCACCATCTATATTATTGAATGGTACTGAATATTAGATTTGACAATTATTATCAAAATTAATAATTATTAAACGCTCTTATTAAGCAGAAACATAAAATTTCATGAATTTAGTTTTAAAGATTGACTAGTAAATAAGTTGTTCAAAAATGTCATACCAAAACAACCACAAAATTATGATGCAAAAAATAATCTATGACTTTTGGTAAAAAAACAGTAATTATCCATGTAAAATTTCATGACAATTTACATCAAAAATAATTAGCATGATCACTAAAACAAATTCACGCAGACTTGTTTACAAAATTAAACACTAACCTTTGTGCTTTTCAGTCATCTTATCTGTACGTGTTGTTGCTTCTTTTAAATGATTATGATATTCGGTGATAGAATTCATCTGTTGTTCAAAGAAATCATTTATATCCCTAACTGTAGCCCCCAAGTAGTACTGGTCAGTCGTACTACCTAAAGATTTAACTAAACCACCAAGTTGTTGTAAACGGCCTTTAGGACGAGCACACAAGTCTTGATCAAATTCGAGAAACACTTGCAAATGATGATCTTCACGAAACACTGAATGACTAGCTAATCGTGTTAGGAAGACTTCATGCATCGCTACTGTCTTTTTAAAAGTAGCCAAATATTCTCTACAAACAAATAAAAATTTAGTAACAAAGAACTTTAAAATTAAGTTTTAAACAATGATGCCTTTAAATTACACTGTGAAATGATAATTGTATTATAAACTTCGTAATAATTAACCCTTACGCTGCGTGAACCAGATTAAGCCCATTTTAATTTTTGTTGCTCATGTGCGGAAACCAGATAAATATGCTGACGTGTTTTAAGCACTTTTTGTGGCGACAGATCGCTTCCGCCATATGTTTTAGCATGCTATAGCATACTGCGCTCCATATTCAACATGATAGCTCGCTATATCTGTATGACACTTGTTTTGCTGCACACTGCGGGAAACGTATAAATCCGCACTGCTTATTTAGACTGAATTTTGCAGAGCGCACGTAACTATACGTATGTATATGTTACTTGTTCATTGGACAAATCTGTTTGCATTTTTATAAAAGTATGCATAAATACTCGAATATTTTGCTGTGGTGAAGAACAATATGAGTTGACTTCTATAATCTAAATTAGGTTGACTGTAAGGAAAGTTAATTAGGGTTGATCCACATAACCCAGGGTAGAGGATTAATGTAAGAATCTGTTTGCACGTTTATCAAAGTGTGCATAAATATGTGGATAGTTGGTTATTTATTTCAGTTCACCGTGTTGAAGTGTTAAATTCATAATAATTCCAACTAGTGAGCATCAAAGCGTGTTGTAGTGTTAAATTCATTTTGAAAAAATCCCAAGTATGAGCGTGAATAACAAATTTTACACTGACGAAGAACTGTGCGACATTGTTATGGCTAGCAGCAAACAATATACAAAAATATAATAAATTTTGTTATCCGTCTTTTTTTACGTCTAACCTATACACTAACTGTGGTTACTACATTTAAACGCAAGGTGCAAGGATCTGACTGCGGGAACCCAACAAATCCGCACTACCTGTTGAATGCCACACAGCAGACACGAACTTTAAAACAAGTGCTGCAGCAAAAGAACTAACAGGTTGACTGCCAAAACAAAATGTCAAAAATAGTCCCTGGTGCTAAATTAATTAAAAAATGCTATTTTATTTTAGAAACGTAAGTCCAATATTAAATATTGTAATTTTTTTGAATTAGTTGTTATTTTAAAACTGTTCAGCGTTCATATATGCCTATCGGTGCAGTATAGACGAAAATACTTCAGTGGTCGTATACAACCGCTTGGCAGATAAGGCTATAATAAATAGCGTGCGGTCGTATACGACCGCTTGGAAGCCAATCTATTAAATACAAATAATTTTATTTTTAATTTATAGTTCAACAAATATAATATTGGTCTTACAAAAAAACAGGAAATCTTTGAAAAAAAAAATGTTTATAACAAAAACTTACGCTTCTAATTCTTGTTTCATTTTTGTAAATTCTTCTTTTGTCATAGTTCCTTCACCTTCACCTAATCGTTGTAGCTTCTCGCGAGATGCATCAAAATTTGGCCTAGGAGGTGGTGGAGGTATCTAAAATGTAACTAATTTTAAGACGGCTAAGGTTTTATCTAAAATCCATACTTTGAAAAATTATCATGTTAGATTTCCATACTACAAATACTATACATTCACTTACAATATATCCGGCATAGAGTACATTTTCTTCATAACGGTCATGAAGCCAAATGAATTCCTCATGTTGCCTAACAACTAAAAATTCTGACTTCTGGAAATGTTTTAAAGTTGTACGAGTGTGGACTGTAAATTTAACCTTATCCTTTTCACTTAATGCATCTGAAATATCTACTATGAGGCTATTATCGGTGAGTGGGACGCTATTTCCATCTTCAGGTGTGTTTCTTTCCGTCTAAAATTACATATTTCGAATTAAGGAGATAATTATTTTTGTGATAAGAGGTTATTTGATACGCGTACATCCACCCATCAAGTACTCTTCAAATTTTTAAAAAAGAAAACAAATTTAACATACAATGTAGATACTTTATCCATACTATCACTTACCATTGTACTTTACTTTCAAAATATATCAAACAGCAAATATTCCATTAATAATTGTCGGCAAAGATTGACACTGAACACATAAAACAAAAATGCAAATGGCGGATTGTCGTGGCAGAACTAGTACCATAAGTGAAAATAAAATTATTCCAAGTTTATGAATAGTTTTGAAGCAGTTGGTTATCTCTTTAGTATGGTACCATCGGCATATGACATTGTTATCGAATTTGACAGATACATAACCTTTATTATGATTATTAAGTGTAGTTAATGTACGTGATTTAATAAAAATGACAACAATACGACACACTTTACAACAGGAAATTTTCGAACCAAACGAAGAAAGGTTATTATCAATATGTTATGTAGGAAAGTTATTGAAGAAAAAGAAATCATCTTTTTTGTGTATTGTCAGTACCAGAACCGCCCCTATAAATATATTTATTGTTCAAATAAAGCAGTCGGATAAAGCCTTTAAAAGAAAAAATTCATGGACATTAACTCAATTAAAAGGAATTGATGGTAAAAGTGACAATTCAGAAACACTCGAATTTGATTTACACTTGGATAAAGTGTATCGATGGGTTGCATCAAGCAGTCAGGAGAGACAGTTATTTATTATTACACTCTGGAAACAATGTTTAAAGTATTTATTAAAGGACAAGCCAATATTTAAAAACGTTCCCAAGTCTTGGATTGTAGAAGATATTTTGACTCCAGAAAACAGCAGTGTTACTTCACCATTATTAGCTTTAGAAACAGATTTATCAGAAGACTTTCAAGCAATAACAGATAAAGAACAAGAAGATTTGACCAAGTATGTATCTTAGGTTGTTACAGTAATTGTAACATACTCTGACAGAATTAACAATATAAACTAAATAAGTATAAAATGTTAAATACTTTTGTTTTTAGGTTAATGTCGGACTGTGAATTTGCTATTAGTAATGCAGAAGCATTTATGGATGTTCTAGCTAGAGACTTATCACTATTAGATGGTGAAAATGTCCATTGTGTGTTAGCCTCAGAAGCGCAAGTGGAAGTATTAATGGAGCAGCTTGAAACAGCTATAGCTGAAGCCGATAAAATAGAGAAGAGACTAGACTCATACGATGAAATATTATGTCATGTTAGAGATGCCATGGAAAAAATGGAAAAGAAAAATACTATGATTAGCATAGCCAATAGAAACAATGAACGATTATTGAATGAGCTACAGAATATAGTAGTGAGTAACATCCTTAAAAGCTTCACTTTAATTGGTGTCTTGAAATAATATCTTCAATATAATAAATTTTTAATTGCAGAAACAATTAGATTTATCCCGTAAACATCAAGCAGTATTAGATGATGCTGATTTAACAAATCCTCAAGGTTTGAAGTTGGCTGTAGAAGCTGGAAATGCTATAAAAGATGCGATGAATTCACAGTTAGATCCAGCTCTCTTACGTATGGCTGCAGTTCAAGAGCAAAGAAAACGTTTTGAAAAATATAAGGACAAATTTTCACGAGCAATATGCAGACAGTTGAATAATTTATTCATTCATTATGGTAATCATAAAGGGGAAGCTGATAAAAATGCAGATGGTTTAGTTTTGCCCCAGCATAGTTCTGTTCATAAGGAATTAAATGCTTATTCCCAACTCATGCACTGGAGCAAGGTAAATAGTAAATCTACCAATATTATCAATATGAATCCATATGAACAATTTCAATATTTTTCACTGACCCAGTTTGAAAATATCAAAATTACGTACGAAAATGCTGAATCAGTTAACTTATTGGCTGTTCCAATGTCAGTAGCAGAGCTAAACAATATGGAGAGAGCGGATTATAAATGAAATTGGCCATGGTCAGTACTTAGACTTATTGCCATCTATTGGATAATCCACGGACGTATTTACCAGCCTCAATTGTTTTTTTATGGAAGTTTCTGTGTATAAATCATGATCCAGGCTGTTTTGATATATTAATTTAAAATATAAAAATTCAGGCAACACATTTTTCAACTGGGCCAATCAAAAATGCTAAAATTGCTCAGATTAAACTTATCTTGCAGTGCCATTTGAAGAATATAAGTTAACCATTATTTTTTTAAGGTGATGGATAGGAAAGCCTATGAGGGGCTTCGTAAAGTTTACAATGAATCGTTAGGAAAATTGTATGAAAGAGATATGCGAAATTTATTTGATATAGCCAAAGAACGTGTCCTACGTAAGTTGTATCATGAATTTCTAAAAAATGTTTAATTCACTTATAAACTTGTTCAGCATCAAATCAAGTTTCTTCTCCCACTCGTACTACAGCACTGTTAGGACTAGATAGAGATCAATGGATATTAGAAGTTACAACCGAAGAACGTAATCGTTTCGAAGCAACACTTGAACAAGTTTTATCGCAACTGGAACCAGTTTGTTTGCAGGAACAGCAGTTTTGTGTTGCGTTTTTCCAGGTAAGATAAGTATTTTATTTTCTTATTTATTTTATTTAGCTTCTTCCAAATAAATTTTTTATTAATATTCAAATCATCAAAAACAAAAATTATGACTTTGAAAATGTTGATACCCACACCCAGTACAGGACTTTTTTAAACAGTTTTATAAGACTTCAACAAGTTTTTCTTAATAAATTTAGTGACAACATAATAAATCGAGTTTTGATATAAAAACTTGAAAACATAATTTTTGCATATTCATGCTACTTTATTTACAATAATTGCTATTTACCACTCATATTTATTTTAATTAATATACAGGGTTCTCGTTTTTCGAGGGCCACTATGGGGATCTCGTAAACAGTAAGAGTTACGACTTCAGTTAAATTAGGGCAAAATTGTATATTCAGGTGCTTAATAATTTGATGCAAACAGAACTTATCTAGCTTTTTTAGTTTTTGAGATTTAGAGGAAAAAGTAAAAAAGTGGATTTTTGTTTTTTGTCCGTAACTTTTTCATTTGATGTCGAATTTCATTTCTGTTAAAACTTTTTCATTGCCACTTTTTGCAAGGAATCAAAATCCCCAATTATATTTTCCATGCGACGTTTCGCTTTTTTTAAACCATCATCAGGTAATTTTTTTCTTATGGATGGTATATCTGATTTTAACGCCAATTAGTAGAGAATTTTATTCTGAATTTGACAATGTGTAACACTTGGCACTTCTTTGAAGCAATTGTTGTTAAAAATGGCAAAAACAAATATTTTATTTTGAAAAATTCCTAATCGGCATGGTAAATAATTGTCTTTGTCCATTTTTTTTTTCACCAAATATAACCACTTTCTCTGTTTCATAGTGATTTTAAAAAGGTTTAATTATAAAATTGACATTTCGTTAACAAAAGCAGGTATTAATATATTAATAAATGTGTTGAGAATGCATTAACATTGTTTACTTATTAGCAAATATTTTTAGAATATTTTCCTCAGTTAAGTAATAAATTTTACTAATGTGTATTTAATCCCTTATTTGGCATACAATTATTTGTAACAAAATTTTCGTAATCAATTAATATAAGTTTTCATGGTTCTTAAAAAACGTCCAATAATCTGTTTACTTATTAGAAGCCGTTAAAGCAGATATGGGCATAACTCGTTGAAGATGTAACCAATGCGTTCGTTTGACAAGTTAAGTTAGTTCTTGGTTGGGTGACCGTGCATGGATGGCATAGCTGTTTTTTTCCTTCAATAAATAAATAAATACCTACCTATTTTCGTTTTGTGTTAAATCTTTAATTAAATCCCTTTAATAGTAATTTCATGCGGTTTATTTACCTGCTTCCAAGGAAAAAGGGACAGACAACTATTTACCACGCCGATTAGGAATTTTTCAAAATAAAATATTTGTTTTTGCCATTTTTAACAACAATTGTTTCAAAGAAGTGTTACATATTGTCAAATTCAGAATAAAATTCTCTACAAATTGGCATTAAAATCAGATATAGCGTCCATAAGAAAAAATTGGCCTGATGATGGTTTAAAAAAAGAGAAACGTCGTATGGAAAATATAATTGGGGATTTTGATTCCTTGCAAAAAGTGGCCATGAAAAAGTTTTTACAGAAATTAAATTCAACATCAAATGAAAAAGTTACGGACAAAAAACAAAAATCCACTTTTTTACTTTTGTCCCTAAATCTCAAAAACTAAAAAAGCTAGATAAGTTCTATTTGCGTCAAATTATTAAGCACCTGAATATACAACTTTGCCCTAATTTAATCGAAGTCGTAACTCTTACCGTTTACGAGATCCCCATAGTGGCCCCCGAAAAACGAGAACCCTTTATAACTGCATTTTTATTTTGATTAGGGTAGCTTAATGCCCCTTGCTGCTAAGCTGCTTACATCTTTAGCCAGTCCTGTTAGGAAAATTCATTTTCCATACTAACACAAAACTAATCATTGTTTATTAATCATTTCTAGTTAGATGTGCTTAGTCCTAGCTCTAAAAATACTCTAACAACTTTGGACGGTGTTGAAATAGATGCAAACATATTACCCCACAAAAAAGCTGAAAAACAAATCAACGAAGACGTAAGAAACATGATGAGCAGTCTTTTTAGTGGACTTGAAGAAGAATTAATTAATTTTATTGGTCATATTGAAAAGCAAGATAGTTTGTGAGTTAAACAAACTACCTAAAAAAAAAAAGTAATTTACTTACGTTATCAAAATTTTAGCCACTGTATGTATGTTCTGGTACGTCTCAATCAACATGTGATGTCAGCACAGAGTTCATTTCTAAGCAACACTTTCGCATCTGTTTTAATTCAAGTAAAACGATCCCTGGACCGTTTCATGCAATCACAAGTAGAATCTGTCAAGGATTATCGAATTCCAAAACGTTCAAAATGTGGAATACTGTCTTACATAGTTAATTTAGAAGAATTTGCAAGAAACGCTGATGTTTTATTAAAAAGTGATCGTAGAGCCGACCTAGAGAAGTGGTATACAAGATTAATAGATACCATGATTGAGTTCATTAGTATACATTCCAATGACCATCAAAAAACACCATCACAAGTAATTAAAATGGGTAAGAAATGTGCTGGAATTAACAAAATTCGGTTTTTAATGTTTTTTAATTTTTTTTTAGAAAATTACCATTATTTATATTCTTTACTCTCACAGTTAAAAATATCAGTTATGGACTCGCAGCGAAAAGAAGCTAAGCAAAGATATAACGAAGCTCTAGCTGTTTATGTTACGCACTATTTTGGAAGACCACTTGAAAAATTAAATGTATGTTTGTAACCGTTCTCAAAATTTTTAAATGAAACTGTTGAATACAAAATTTAAATAATTGCAGATTTTCTTTGATGGTGTGCAGTCCAGAGTTGCAAGTGGTGTGAAAGCTTCGGAAGTTAGTTATCAATTAGCATATAGTAAACAAGAGCTTAGGAAAGTTATCAATCAATATCCAGGAAGTGCGGTAAGTGTCAGTAATGCTTAATAAGTGTTAATAGGTTAAGAATTACCTATGCAAAAAATCGAGAATTATTAATCGATCAGACAAGCTTAATCTGTGTGCAAAACCAAGATCAATAAAATCCCTTAGTTTTAGCGTACACACACGATCATAACCATATGCAAAACCACGTGCAAAACCGTATGGCTGTCATATGAACGCTGTGTTCACTTGTAAACGTTTGTGCGTAAAAGTATTTATGAAGGTTGTAACCCATTACACATTTATGGCCTACATTTAATTTATCCTATGCATTTGAAAAACAAAAAACCTTAACCAACCTTTAACCTGACCTTTTATTATTGACCAAGCGAACGAGGATGAGGTTAAAAGTCGGTGAAAGTTTTTTTTAAATTGTAATTTTTAATGGATTGCAAAGACCTTTGAGTTTTACCCCCAAACGCTTACATGTGAACGTAGCGTTTAAACACGAGAACATAGTGTTAATACCTGATAGCCACGCCGGTCTCTTACAAGCATAAATTACCGAATATTTTTCATCATCCACTACTATATTTATACCCCATTGATTTCAAAATTTCATACTAAGTTGAAAGACCACCGTTAAATTCTAAAAATTTTTTTACGTCATTGAACAATTTTCATTAAGTAAAATATTTATTTTTTGAATTATATTGCCAAATAAGTTGTTGCAGAAGTTTTCTGGTCCGAAAAGGATAAAAATTTACCGCGTTTGTATTTAACATTTTCTAAATTGTCTTGTCCTCGACCTTAAATTTTTATGATAAAATCTAAAATATAATTTTATAATAGTTTATACAACCAAAATTTAATATAATACTTTACATTAAATATATTCGACAATTTGGAATAAATTAGGTCATTTGTAAGTAAACTCTGGATTATCTTTTTTATATTCTTAATAACATTTTACAATACTTTTTCTTAAATTTTTCTTCAAATAATTTTGGCATTTTTAATTTGCAACACAGCCAAACACAGCTAGAGTGGTCGCAGCGAGAAGTGGACTGTGACGCAGAAACCAAAACAGGTCCAAAGCGTTTATTACTGCACCACCTAAAAACATCGGCCTGTCTCAGCAACGTGGTAATAACCTGTAAATCACAGTAGTCAAATTAAGTCCACTAACAGTCAACGTTTTTAGAAAAGTCTAAATATCAATCGCGATCCCCTCTCTTTGCGCATCTCGCGGTCCACTTTTGGGTGCGATCACTCTAGAATGTAACTAATGTCATATAAACTTTTGGAAATGCCAACATGACAAAACTAAAACACAGCCTACTTTAATGTATAATAAAAGTAGAGTATAGTGACAAGTTATTATAAAGGGTGGTAAACGTAGAAGGGGGCCACTATTGAGATCTCGTAAACGGTAAGAGCTACAAAGAAGTTTAAATTAGACAAATTGTTCCCCTTTCTGAGACCTATTCAGTATAATGCTTTAATGTTTTAAAAAAAGTTCCCTGGCACACTAGATAATAAACGAAAATCAAAATGGGCATTATTTTTAAATTGTTAATAACTGGATTATACTTGATGCCTTGATAGTACACTTTTTTTTTGGAAAAAAGTTGTACATTTTTTTACGCACTAAAGTAAAAACATTCATTTGTTTCAATTATAAATACAAATAAGTTGGAATTTTGGCGCCCAATCATCTCAGCGCCCTGGGCATGGTACTACTCTGCCCCTGCATTTCCACGGCCCTAATGACCTATATAAAAAATATATAATTACCAAACACAATGTTTTAGTGTAATATTGTTGAAAGTAATTTGCATTTATAGGTTAAAAGAGGATTGGAAGCTTTGTATAAAAAGGTAGAAAAACATTTATCTGAAGAAGGTAATCTTTTACAAGTTGTATGGAGAAGAATGCAAGAAGATTTTATACAACAGTATAAAACTCTTGAAGAACTTATTCAACAATGCTACCCTGGCTCCATGATTACTTTAGAATTTACTATCGACGATATTCTCAACTTTTTCTCTGACATTGCACGGTCACACTAATTACACAACTTAAAAACATTTAATATATAGTTTTTATTTTATAAAAAAATAATGTATTTAAAAGTATGTTCCAAGATATTAAAATTTGTTACTAAGTTTTAAATAAGTGTTGTTTTGTATATTCCCAAATAACTGTAGCAGCTGCCACGTGAACGTTAAGAGAACGGATAACACCAAGCTGAGGAATTTCTATGCAAAAATCAATCACAGACAAAAAATTTGGGGGTATTCCTTCTTTTTCATTTCTAGAACACAGTAATTTAAAAAAAATACTAATTGCAATTTTCTTAATAAGTTTTCACAAATAATTACCCTAAAAGTAAAAGACATTTCTTAGGAAACTGAAATTTATGTGTTTCAAAGCTGTGAGATGTCTGTTCTACTCCTATTATTGTATACCCACAACTTTTCATATTTAAAAGATATTCTTTCAGCTTCGGTACTTTTACTTCATCGATATCAACCCATTTTTCTGAAGACATACTTAAACTTTGAAACTCATGGTCTTTCGTGACAGTTTTAGAGTGAAATACGACTTTTTCGACACCGAATATTTCACATGTTCTTGTAAGACCTCCTAAATTTGGTATCTTGTCGATTAAGCTTGCTACAACTACAAGCTGACCGACTGCACGCAATTTCCCTTCATTGCCAAATGTATTTTCTATTGGTGACATTTTCTGTTGGAGTAAGTTGGATGTGACTAATTCTTTTAGCGGTGCATTTTTTGTCTTTTCTATGAACAGCTTTGATGATTTATTTGAAATACACATTTTTGGTAGTGTAAAACTAGCATTGAAATTATTTGGATCTAAATTTTCATATTCATAATTATTTACGTGTGTTAACATTGGAATTAATACATAAATCATTTCCAAATTGTAGTCGTCTATAGGACTAAAACAATCAAAAAAGTATTCATCAATCGAGTCTATATTTCGTTGTGTTTGGGCGAGGATGTTGCTTATAGAGTTGTAAATTGCATTATATTTTAATTGGAAATTCACATAATTTCTTTCAACTGCTTTTTGCCACAATTTTACTATACCTGTCTAAAAAACGAAACAATTTAAACCAGTTCAATGATTATTTGCAAATTTTACCTGAGAATACAAACGTAAATTAAAATGTGGTCCCATAGTCCATGGCAGCAACGCATTGACACAACTTATCCAGAAATGTTCCTCGTGATTATGCAATGCAAGATGGTAGATCATAGGAATAAAAGCTACTATACTAGACGGATGCGATTTATTAGCAGAATCAAGTGTCTTCGTAATTATTTCTGTACTATTACTATCTTCATACAATAAACGGGTAAGTAGCCACTGAATTAAAAATCGAACGCTAACTTGATTACTTTCTTTACAAAGAGCATCCAATAAAAACTTTATTAAAGACTTTGTGTGTATGTCAATATTATCGTTTACAGTTAATAGTGCTTGAATTATTCTCACTTTCAACAAGTGTATCTACAACAAAGAATTGTGATTTCCCATAGTTATTTATTATTTTTTACAAAATCATCGTATTTGACTAAACAAAACATGATCACTGTAGTAATTGACAGTTTATAACTTATCTGTTGTTTATTATTTTTCGATGAAAAATCATTATTTTGTGAGTCTTAATTTGAAACGCCTTAAATACAGTGTGGT
This sequence comes from Elmis aenea, assembly GCA_947652605.1. Taxonomy (NCBI): domain Eukaryota; kingdom Metazoa; phylum Arthropoda; class Insecta; order Coleoptera; family Elmidae; genus Elmis; species Elmis aenea. Next base: position 32,057,887 of record OX393576.1, on the reverse strand, counting down.
CCAAATTCGATGGGATTACATGGGTATCTCACAAATATTCAAGATGGAGAAACGGTTAAATTACCAAAAATGTACAGTTTTTTGAGACAAACTCAGATATCTAAAATTGGATGATACTAAAAAATGTTTGTCAGAATCAGCAGTTATGTAGTATATTGTTGTTTATCTTATGTTCAAATATTTATCACAACAACAAATTAAAAAACCTTTGTAACTTGTACCACATGAGTTTTAAAAGATTTTACACCTTGTTTTTTTTTTTGTTTTTAAGCCTACTGTTTTTCTTTAAAAAAAAAACTAAAAAACCTTCGTACTTGCGTATGATTGAAAATAACTACATCAACCCTCATGTATCTAGATTGAGAAAAAACTAAGTAATAATTGAAATAGGCCATAGCCAACTATAGCCTAATAAAAGGTAAGTTTGTGTAATAAGCTTAATAGTATATTTTACAACTAAAAGGCTGGTTTACATTAGTAGAGTACATTGGTAGAGTACGTACTATCCCATTACTAGCATAATGTAAACAGTTTGGGATAGTAAAAGACGAGTACTAGAGATAGTAGTGGGTAGAGTAGAGTGGATATCACATGTGGAATAGTACACTATACTCGCCCGTTTCCCCACCACAATTCTCACTATCCTATACCGGCACTCTACCAGTGTAAACAGCAGGTACAATTGCAGTAAAGTATAGTAGTCGGTAAAGTTTAGTGTAAATATTTAGTTGAAGCTGCGCTAAAAATAGATATTATTTTAATAAATTACGTACGAAAATGAAGTGGACAGAAGCTGAAACTATAAAATTAGTGGAGCTATACAAAGACTACGAATGTATTTGGAACATTAGCAGTGTTAATTATAAAAGTAAACAAATGAGAGCTTATGAGCAAATTGTAAAAAAGATGGCAAAAGAAAGTTTTGGTGTGCCTGGCGTTAAAACAAAAAATTCCAGACGCTCCTAGCGCATCTCTTCTTGGAATCCAGTCTCTAACCCATTTTCTTTCATCCTCTAATGGGTAGTTCACACGGTGACATATGATTTCGCGACATCAAATGTCACCGTGTGAAATACCCACTACCCAAGTATGATAGGCTTACGTCAAATGCCGAACTGTCAATATCGATGTCGCGACACCGCAGCACTAGCATCGTGACATCGCGACATCAGGCTGTTCAGACATCAAATGTCACCGTGTGGAACTACCCTTAATAGTTCTAAAAGCTTCATTCACCAAGACATTTGCAAATATTTTTAAGCACTTTTTTTCAATAATACTATGACGACTCCGTGCGATGCTAATGGTAACAAACTTTAAACTAAACTTTCCTCTACCAAACTACTAGCTGTGTGTAGACGATTACTTTACCAAAATTAGTAGAGTATAGTGATTTGGAGAAATAGTAAGCTAGTATACTCTACTACTAACTCTACTAATGTAAACTAGGCTTAAAGATAGTACTAGGTAGAGTATAGTGGATATCACATGTGGAATAGTACACTCTACTCGCCCGTTCCCCCACCACAATTCTCACTATACTATACCGGCACTCTACCAGTGTAAACAGGTACACTGCAGTAAAGTATAGTAGTCGGGAAAATTTAGTGTAAATAATTAGTTGAAGCTGCGCTAAAAATATATATTACTCCTATTTTATTTTATTACCTACGTACGATAATGAAGTGGACAGAAACTGAAACTATAAAATTAGTGGAGCTATGCAAAGACTACGAATGTATTTGGAACATCAGCAGTGTTAATTATAAAAATAAACAAATGAGAGCGGCAGCTTATGAACAAATTGTAAAAAAGATGGCAAAAGAAAGTTTTGGTGTGCCTGAGTTAAAACAAAAAATTCCAGACGCTCCTAGCGCATCATTTTTTGCATCCATCGCGACATCAGGGTGTTCAGACGACGACATTTGATGTCGCGAAATCAAATGTCACCGTGTGAACTACCCTTAATAGTTCTAAAAGCTTCATTCACCAAGACATTTGCAAATATTTTTAAGCACTTTTTTTCAATAATACTATGACGACTCCGTGCGATGCTAATGGTAACAAACTTTAAACTAAACTTTCCTCTACCAAACTACTAGCTGTGTGTAGACGGTTACTTTACCAAAATTAGTAGAGTATAGTGATTTGGAGAAATAGTAAGCGAGTTTACTCTACCACTAACTCTACTAATGTAAACCAGCCTTAAGAGATGAAAGTCCAGTTTTTTTCGTGAGGTGAGATTTATTCACGTGCCGCGAAGAGGCGAGGGAGCAAATCTCACGAACGAAAAAAACTGAACTCATCTCGAGTCGTAAATGCTATTTTTTCTACGAATTTAAAATTATAGAACGAAAGTTAATGTAAACGAACTAAATCACAGAATCTAAATGACAATAATAATAATTATTATGTATACATAAAGTATTAATTAATCATTTCATTTCCATAGCGACACCTCCACACTGACATTGACAGAAATAAAATTATAACTTGCAAACGAAATACATTTAATTTTTTTTGTGCGATCGTACTAGAAACAGCTGTTTGACGGACGCGTTAGCAACCATAAAGTACTGCATTACCGGCCCTATCCTTAGCAACGGCCGTAAAAGTTACTTTTCAGGCCGTTACCCTTAGCAACGGCCTGAAAAGTAACTTTTACGGCCGTTGCTAAGGAGAGGGCCGGTAATGCAGTACACACGCCGTCATCTGTCAGTGACAAAATGTCACGTAATTTCTAACCTATAATTTTGAAAAATACTAAAAATTTAAATTGTTTTTAATTCGATCGCACAAAAAATGTAATATGCACCTCGGCCAAAACGTACTTTTTGGCCTTGATACATAAATAACTATTTTTTTTAATCATTCTTAGGCTTTTATATAAAATGGTACATTAAAATTAAATTATTTGATAAGAATATTAACGCAATTTTAGTTTATTATGAGTTTAAGCTCTAACGCCTAATCCTCTACACTGTATGGTAGAAGAGGAACGGATAAATAAATAAATAAATGAGTTTAAGCTAAAAAAATCGTAAATTTTACAATTTGATTTTGACATTGACCTTATTTTCGCCACTAGTGGCGAAAATTAACTTTCGCCACTAGTGTAAAAAAGTAAAACTTTCATGTAGGGTAGGCAGTGAGAAAATTACAACTTTCATATACATACATAAGCAGAAAAAATATTTTTTTAAGTATTATCGAATTTTGCATAAAAATATTTCAAAATAATCTTCACAATTTTTTTTATATTTACAACTATAACGGAGACATGACACATTATTGATATGACAAAAAAACAGTTTTTTTCTAATAACTCAAAAACCGGAAATGATGAATATTTTTTGTCTCTAAAAAACTGCACATTTTTGACAATTTAACCGTTTCTCTATCTTGAATATTAAGCGAGATACCCATGTAATTCCATTGAATTTAGACCACCCTGTACAGTGTTTACATTTGAAGAAAATGAGTTATGTCACTTTGAAATTTGGAAAGTTTGCCATTTTTTTGTGAACACTCTGTGTCAATAAATTTAAATTTTTTATTTTTAAAATGTTGCTCCCCAACTGGACCAACATTATTGCTAAAACTTATTTCTTAACTTTAAAAAACGAGGTGGCTACGATTTTTTAAAGTTAAGCCTGCTTGTGTAAGATTTTTCGGAAAAAAATTAATAAGTTGGCAACACTGGCACTAAATCAAAAAACATGTAGAGGTTAAAAAATGACATCCGATGACCTAAAAATATACAGGGTGTTCCATTTAAAAAAATCTTTTTTTTTGTTATAGCGCAAAAATGGGACACCCTGTATAGATGAAAATAATTTTACGACGTAAATCTTTTCAAACCAATAACTTTATGTATTTAAGTTTTTTTTCTATCTTCTACGGACGGGGCGTTATGAAAGCCCGACGCACTAATGAATCACCCTGTATACAGGGTGGTCCACATAGAAGGGCCACTATTGGGATCTCGTAAACGGTAAGAGCTACAAAGAAGTTTAAATTAGACAAATTGTTCCATTCATTGATGCTTTAATGTTTTTAAAAATTTCCATGGCACGCTAGATAATCAACAAAAATCAAAATAGGCATTTTTTTTTAAATCGTTAATAACTCGGTTATACTTGATGGTACAAAAATAGTTTTGGGGGAAAAGTTGTAGATTTTTTTACGCGCTATAAAATGAAAACATTCATTTGTTTCAATATTGTTTTAATTCTTAGATAAATTACAAACTTGCATTTTTTTAAATGGAAACCCTAGTTGGCCATGAATTTATGTGAAAGAGTATTTTTTTAGCTTTTCAAAAATATATAGTTTTATATATTTGTTGCACAAAATAACCGAGATATAGCCAATTTTGTAAAAATTCGATCATCAAAGTTTGCCATTATTTCGTAAACAAGTGATGTTTGCAATTATTAAACAACTAAACGTCATTTCGAAGTAAATTTTTCAACTTTAAAGCAAATCCCTGTATTATTTTGTATTTTATAACTGTTTATTGTGGTATTGTAAACATGGCTAAATTTGAACTCTTTGAAAAGTTTAATATGTTAGAATATTACTTTGTAAGTGATAAAAACATAGTGGCTGTTTCAGAATTTACTTGGCAATGACGTTTAGTTGTTTAATAATTGCAAACATCACTTGTTTACGAAATCATGGCAAACTTTGATGATCGAATTTTTACAAAATTGGCCATATCTCGGTTATTTTTTGCAACAAATATATAAAACTATATATTTTTGAAAAGCTAAAAAAATACTCTTTCACATAAAGTCATGGCCAACTAGGGTTTCCATTTAAAAAAAATGCAAGTTTGTAATTTATTTAAGAATTGAAACTATATTGAAACAAATGAATGTTTTCATTTTATAATGCGTAAAAAAATCTACAACTTTTCCCCCAAAACTATTTTTGTACCATCAAGTATAACCGAGTTATTAACGATTTTAAAAAAATGCCTATTTTGATTTTTGTTGATTATCTAGCGTGCCATGGAAATTTTTAAAAACATTAAAGCATCAATGAACAGGTCTCCGAAAATGGAACAATTTGTCTAATTTAAACTTCTTTGTAGCTCTTACCGTTTACGAGATCCCAATAGTGGCCCTTCTATGTGGACCACCCTGTATAGTGGTATGTGTCTAATATAAGAAAAGTAAAAAACTTGAAAAAAATAGAATATGAACATAAGATAATGAATATAAACTACAAACATTAAGGAAATTAAATTGATTTTCTGATTAATACAAATTTATAAATGATATATTTTGAGACACTATTCCATGCACAGAGCTGGTTTTACGCATAAAATTAACTGTGCAATAGATGGGCAAACAACAAAAGGCTGTCGCGTACGCCAGTTACGAAAATCTCATACTGAATTTTTACGGCTAAGAGGGGTTGGCTTGCATGAGCGGTCATGCACTAGGGCCATGGCAGTGAATGTGTTAAGAACTGTTTTAAAATTAATTGTTGTAAAGGTTCGTGATTTTACAATTTATCACGATTATAAATTTTTAGAACATTTGATGAAAAACATGTTTGAAAGCATTGCGCATAGACAGTGCACGCCCGTTCAAAGGCAATGCGCACCGAAAAAGTTAATGAGACATTGAATTTACTTACCTGGGAATCAGCAAAATAGCGTTTGCTGAAGTGTATTTCATATTTTGCCATTAATAACATTGTCAATTTTTGTCGTACGTCTCTTTGGTCACAATGAGGACTATTCTTTATATTCTGTATTACATTAATAGCGCTTATTCTCATACTTGTTTTTCTATTATTAGGGCTAAAACACATACAGCAGTATAATACACATACCTACCATGTATTCCAGAGATCATTACCATGTCAATTTTTTTTTTAAACAGCAAACTTTATATTTTTATTAAATAAGGAAAAATCTGTCTACAGTGGCATAAACATTTGGCAAAATTTGTAATGCGCTTCTCAACTTTTTTAAATGGCACTAATATCATACGAATATAATTTAAAGTCAAAATCAAAAATCAGACAGTGAATGTTTTTATCTCTTCAGTCACTTTATTGCTTTATTCAGATGTACAAGTTTGGTAGTTGAATGGAAACCTCTGTGCATCTACTGAGATTATTAATTTTGACATTTTTCACAGATAATTAATTATCAGGTTGGTGCATATTAAATGTCGAATTTCATACGAAAAAATTTAAACATTGTACCTTAATTTGTTTTTTTTTTAATAATCAAAATAGGCTCCATTTGCATTAATACACTTCTGCCAACGATCTACGAGGATGAATATACTATTTTTGATAAAATTGGAATATTTAGAATCAATGAAATCATTTATAACACTTTTAATCTCTTCCTCGCTGTTATGGCATGCAGATGTCGTAAAACAGCGGTATGTTTATCACTTAACCTTTCTGCAAGTTCTCCTGAGGTCTGAGACAGATCTTCTTCAATCAAAGTCTTCAAAACATCGTTGTCATCAACCGATATTTCATATGTACCAACCTATTAATTAAAAAAGTATCAAAAAATTTACAAAATTGCTTTAGAAATAAGAACATCTGATTTTAAGTAAAAATCATATTGGTGCCATTAAAATAAGTTGAATAAAGTTTCTTTAAAAAGCATTAACATTTCAAAAATATTTTCATATAATTTTTTACAACAGATTTAATGAAAAAATACCATTTTTGGTTTGAGTGTCTGTTATTTATGTAAGTAATTATAATTGGTGCTACATAAAGTTGACACAACATAGGTAATCAATCCCATGTAAATTTTGACCAGGTTCAAACATTGACTCTCTTAATAATTTTACTGAAAAATTTCATTTGTTTTTTTAAAGGGCACAGCAAGATGAATTGTCTGTACAGTATCAGCATTGCTTAGTGGCCCAGTTTCTAGACATGTTTAAAATGTTTGCTATTTGGAGCAATCACAATCAAAACTTGACAATTAGTATTTAAAAATATATCTTCAAAAAAAATTCTGACAAATAAGTGCACGAATTTCAGCAATTTTTAAATTAATTATTAAAAATGTTTTTTAAAATGTGTTATTTTTTTAAAAACTAAAGCTAAAATTACATTAATGCATTATCACTCCAATAAATTAACTTTTGTCATTTTATTGTGAGGTGTGCACATAATTTCATAACACACCCAAAACTAGATTGTAATGGTTTAAATCAGGGCTGCGGAGTCGGTAAAAAAAAAGTCGACTCCGACTCCTGATAATTTTAGTAGTTCGACTCCGACTCCGACAAAATTAAATACTAAGACATCTTATGATGTGTAATTTAAGAAAAAAAAAGAAATATAAAAAAATTATTTAAAATTTGAGTTTAAATTTTGCGGCAAAGAACCATCTCGCAATTTTTTGTTGTACCCGGAGTCAGAGTCGGAGTCGGTACATTTTTTCTGACTCCGACTCCACTGACCAGAAATTCCTTCTAAACTCCGACTCGGACTCCACAGCCTTGGTTTAAATCATATGTTTAGACAATCGCCCGTTAAATTCCTAAAATAACGCACCAACCTATTGTATTTTTCTATTGGCTGATCCCTTTGAAGTTTTAGTTTAAATATAAAAAAATTATAAAACAATTTTTTAAATATTTTCAAACTGGGCCAATAAACAATGCTGAATGGATGGAGCTCTTTAAAAACTTGATTTAAATTTGGCCAACATTTAAACAGAACAAAATTAGCATGGAATTTTTTATGTTGTTTCCACCGATGCAGCATCCAATAAACTGCAATTTGTTAAACAAAATTACTTAGTAAAAAAACAGTAAAACTTACTTAAAAACAGATTTTTGATTCTGCTGGTTCCCACAAATTTGCTTGCAAATTTCATATTCAGCTCTAAAACAGTATTATAATGAATAGCACAAACAAATAATTATGTTATACCTTTGATCTTTTTGCAGAATATCACCATATAATAAAAATTCAACAACAATTGATAAAAAAGGTATCATTACATCTGGATTTTTCAGAGATACTTTTTCTAAACATGATGCTAGGATATTTACAACATCTTCGGATTCTTTATACAAGTTATACAACTGCCATACCACACTCACACAAACTTCTACCATATGCATGTCATAGCCATACATTTTATTGTTCAATAAAAAACTTTTTGCAAAACTTTCTACAGCCAACTTAAAATCATTCGATATTTTCATTTCATTTAAACGATTAAGGCACAAATTTGCCAAATGTAATTCATCAACACTGGCAGAACAATTAAATATGAACCTGAGTTCATCAAAAATTGCATATAATTGACTATCGTTTTGCAATTCCAATATATTTTCAAAAAGAATGTAAATTTCATGTTGTTTTACAACTGTCTGACAGAATTCTGCTCTACAATTTAAACTCCAAAAACATTTTCGTATCTGTGGAAGTATTTTATTGTCGACAGAAAGGATTTTTTTTGACCACATATCTAATGTAGTTTGTTTAAATGCAAACTCCGAGTATGTATACAACTTGAACTGTATATAAATTTCGAATGCAAATAACCACTGATTATTATTACAGTTATCAGGATTTGTTAACACTGCAATACTTTTTAAGCACAGATCTTTGCAATCAATTCCATTACTTCGTTTTACAGCAAGTATTGAAAGAGTTGTAACCAAATTCTCAATGTCATCATCTTCATTTAAACTTTGCAGCCGTTCTTTAAGATATTTAAAAGTGATGTCCGAATACTCATTAGCAAAAAAATTGCTGATTTTGTCTAAGACCCGTACGGTATATAGTTTTTTAACAAAGCAGTCTACTAAATACTCTTGATAATAAAAATCAGTTGTTTCCAAGTAATATTTACTGAATAGATGTAATACTATTTCAACTTTATTTAAATCAATATTTTCATCTGTCCATTGCAAAGTTAACATTTTAAGATCAGGTAAATATTTTAAGTACTTGCACGACTCCAGCAGTAAATTTTCTGAATATATGTTGCACAAAAGGGGAAACCAATATGAAAAAGCTAAAGCTTGTAAACAATATGTTTCATACACAAACTTACTAACTACAGTTAAACAGTTACCTCGTATAAATGTATGTGGTAATCGTTGGATTTGATTAATAATAGCAATGGGCAACTCCAAAATAAACTCCAACTTCCTTTTCTTGTTACATATAGTATTGTAAAATAGATAAGCTGCACTTGGGATCCACGAAATCTTTAAACTTTCTTTTAGCAATATTATAAAAGTATGATCATCTAAATCATACACAAATTCATTAAATTTGGAATAAATATGACAAGTTGTATCAGTATACTCGTTTTTGTTTAGAACTGTTAATATTAATGGCAACATTTGCAAAAAGTTTTCATTTGCTTTAAGCCAAAATTTACTTAACAAACTGATGAGGGCGCAGTTTGGAACAACACTATGAGAATGGGAGAGTAAAATTTGATAAATACACAAAAGCCACGTTGAATGTAAAACATCAATGTTTGACAACAATTTTAAAGCAGGTTCTATTAAATGTAATTGTTTCTCACGTGATAATTCTAGTAAAATAAAGTAACTTTCCCAAGCTTTTCTCATTTCAACTTTGCACTCTGGATTCCACTTTATAATTAATGAACAAGTATTGAAACTCTCGCAATTATTATGTACGAATAATAGTATCTTTTTTGATATGTATAAAGCTTGCTTATGAAGTGTGTGTGTATTACTGCAAAGTGATTGCTGTAACAAATTCCAAAAATCATTATTATTTGTCAACAGATATACATTTTCATGTGTAGTTGATAAAAAATACTCCAGAGTGTCACAGATAATGTTTAAATTTTCTTGGTTTCGAGCTAAGGTCCAAATTTTTTCCCCTAATACTACTGCATCATAACATATTATCTTCATATACTTCGGTAAAATCATGGTCGTTACAAAATTATTAATAATTTTTGAATCAGATTTTAATATTTCACATAATATTTCATTTATAATTCGTGTAAATTGTAAAAATATTTCAACCAGTGAATTTATTTCACAAATATTGATAGCAACTAATAATAGTTTTAAAAAGACTATGAAATGGGTTTCTTTTGCCCCATTTCCTTTAACCAATAAGTTGATTGCAAAATTTAACAATTCTTTGTATTGAGCTTCGTCTGATTGAATTAACAACGCTGCTGTTATAATTGAACAGACTACATCACAGTTTGAAGAATCGATTAAATTAACAATTTTCGAAAATGCAATATAATTAGTATTACATGTTTCTTTACTTTGTTGGACGTTGCAAAGTTTAATTTTAATAGCCATTTCCAATAAAGCTAAGTCAAGAGTGGATGAAATGAAATTATTGAAGGCATCTTCAGTTACCAGTGCTTTCAACAGCAAAGCTACATCGGAAACCTTGTAATTCAATTCACTTACACACTCGAATTTCATATTTTATAAATATTTCAATGTATGAACTTTACGTGCACCAAATGAACATAAAACACGTATTTCAAAACGAGACAATCATGAACATAACCTAACTTTACCAATGACATCGTAAATAAGGTGTCGCCATTTAAATTCCACTACATTCAAAACGTTTTGTGATTTTTGTTTAAAGCTATTTTAAAAAATTTAATATAGACTTTCTAAATGATTGGAATTCAAGTAACTTGACTTTGTTTATGTTCATATTTTGACAAGTTTATTGAAGCAAGAATGTTAAAAATGCATTCTTATCGCAATATTTGTCACCTTCATGTTTCACAGATCATAACTTTCATATATTTCGAGGAATTTATTAACCTTTTTCACATTCCATTCGATTCCATTTACTCATTATTGACTTTTCACAAACGTCACTCAGTGTCAGTTGTGTCAAATTTGTATCACCGAACAATTAATTTCTATGATAAAACAATTATTATTAGTTTTGTCTGGTTGTCAGTGAAAGGCTCGACTCGGGACTTGTGAGTGAGTCTAGTGTTCTGTGAGTGAGTCGGCGGAGTCGGCTGGAGTCGGCTAAATATGTATCAGGTTCACATTGGTAAAGTGCTAGCAAGAACGTGACTTTATAGTGTTGCGCCGGAGCGAGGCGTCGAAAACTAAAAATATGAGCCGTTTTACGAAATTTTGAAAATTTCTATAATTAATTTCGATTTATCTCATTAATTCCATAATTGTTTTATGTTATACAATCGAATAATTTCTTAATAATTCCATAATTATTTTGTGTTATATAATTTAATAATTATTAATTATTGAACCCAATATAGACTACGCCTCTACATAAACAAAATATTTATTTATATATTACCGTAATTTTTTATTATCGTTAAAACTTTAACATATTTCTTCATCTTAATCAGTTCCTCTTGTACTTTTCGGCATCGCGGTGGGTATGTTTTCTCTTAAATATGCTTCTCCATTTGTTTCTGTAGCTGGCTAACTGCGACACGTCTCTCCTGCTGACTCCTTTTTCTTCTAGTCTCAGCCTAACTTTGTTTTTCCATTTTGTTCTTGATATTCCGCTACTTCTTTTTCCCTAAATCTTCATTTTCCACTCCATTTTTGCCTCCTTTTTTTCTGATTTTATAATTGCTAATCTTATAAATAATTTGATTTAATATTATGGAATATTTACTATTTAAAAAATCGCTTGTTTTTAATTTTTTTAAATAAAAAAATGTTGAAGGTGTGTAGATCACATGCATAGATAATCACATGTCAAAATGACATTAAATTAGTCTTGAAATTCTGCCCGACTTTGCTAGTTCAACCGACTATGTAACTCTTAAATATCACCCATACATACAAGTACAAGCATACAACACATGTAGATTATTGTGAACGTCTATTACATAGTGTTTTACAAATTAAAACGTTAATCTAAAAACTACATTAAATACAAACGCGGTAAATTTTTATCCTTTTCAGAACATACCTACATTTAAAAAAGAGCTGCAACAACTTATTTGGCAATATAGGTAATTCAAAAAATAAATATTTTACTTTACGAAATTTATTCAATAACGCAAAAAAAAATTAAAAGGTGGGCTTTCAACTTTGTATAAAGTTTTGAAATCAATGGGGTATAAATATAGTAAAGTGGATGGTAGAAAAATTTTAAGTGAGCAAAAACATGTTGCAGCCAAAATAACATTTTTGAGAAAATTTTTGAATTATAGAAAATGTAGTGATAATGTCAGTCAGATTTGTGTACCTGGACGAAACTTGGATTTATCAAAATAGATCTCAAATTCGTCAGTGGGTACATGAATCTGATATAAAGAGTAATCCTAGCAAAATTAAATATGAGGGCAAACGTTTTACAATTCTACGTGCGGGTAGTGATTTAGGCTTTTTGGAGGGGTGCAATTTTTTACTAAATTCTGAAAATACTGATCGTAATTACCATAAAACAATGAATGCAGAAGTTCTCCAAAAATGGGTGGTTAAACAACTACTTCCTGCTTTGAACATATTGCAAGGTAAATGTGTGGTGGTTAGGAAGGGCCGTGCGGTAGATTTTCTCAGTATGATGCAAGTCTTCGAAATGCCGCCCCTTAAATGTTTTTGTTTTTAAATAACCTTTAATTGGGATTTTTTAAAACTGCACAAAATGTACGAATACTATTTTAAAATAATGATAACAACTATCAATTACAACAATCTACTACAGTTTTACCCCTTTAACTTTAACTTTAGCAAATTCGTTAATTAGGGATGTGTAGTCTAGAGTGGCAGCCAATGTAGATTTAATAGAAATTAATGACAGATTTCTAAGTTTTGTTTGGCTTATTGAACTTCTTAAGTAGTGTTTTGTTAATTTTAATTTGGGAAAAGTTCTTTTCGCACTAGCTACAGGGAGTCTTAATAAAATTCTCAAAGTTACAACAGTATTCGGATACAAAGTAATTAAGTTATTTTGGCACAAATAATTTAAAACATCCAAAGGTTTCATAGAATATGGTAGCATTCGTAATTCTTCTTGAAGATCATTTGCATTTATATCTGATTCATTTTCGACTGAAAGTCATGACTGGAGACTGGTACAATAATTTTCTAGCATTTTCTCATCTATATCCTTGAGTTTGAAATGTCATATAAAAACTGAAAATTTTTGCTATGGGTTTCCAGAAGCGTAAATCGTTCATTCAGAGAATTAAGGGTAATGTCCAGAATATAAACTAACATTAAAACCAACATAGAAAAGCGTTGTGTAAAGATTTTTGGCAATCACGAAGAGAAGGTCTCTCCGGGTAATTCACAAGTGGTAAATAAGCTGAGTTAAGCAGCGCAATGAGCTGTATAGTGGGAAGTATAAAATTTTAAAGAACTTGTACGTATGAGTATGAACAATAAGTGAAGGAATTAGTAAATATCCTAACCTTATAGTGAATATTTTCATGTATGGAATATCAAAGATAGATGGCGATATACTTTACGTTATTCTTACGTTTGCGTCACTTGTGAATTACCCGGAGAGACCATCTCGTCGTGATTGCCAGATTTTTAATCATTGAATGGTTCAAATTGTATTTTGATTTCGCTGCTTATGCCGCCCCCTTACGGTGCCGCCTGATGCGGTCGCCTCTCTGCATCATAGCACGGCACGGCCCTGTGGTTATGGACAATGTACTATACCATTCGGGGCAAGTGGACAAGCCACCAACATTTTCTTGCAAAAAAAGTAAAATGCAGGATGCAGGAATGGTTGGTAAATCACAACCTAAATTTCGATCAAAATTTTACGAAAAAGCAGTTGTGGGAATTAATAAAACAATTTCGGCAGGACGCATCTAAAAAATATATTATTGACGATATTTTGAAGGAGCACGCGTGCCGGACACGAAGTTCTTAGATTAGCCCCAGCCATGTCATTGTCAATACAATCCAATTGAAATGGCATGGTCATTTTGTAAGAACTTTCACAACAAACACATAAATTCACAATCTCAATCGAAAGCTAGGGTTGAGAATTTATGGAGTGAGAGACTCTTTTAAAATGTACACCGGACATATGGCAAAATTTTTGTAATCATTGTGAAAAACTAATTTCGGCGGACTGGACAATAATTATGGGAAACCTTTCGGTAGAAAGCATTTCTTCTGTCATTACTACACTATCTAGCAGAATCTGAATCAGAATCAGATAGGATTGACGATGATGATTCGGATTTTTCTAGTGCTAGTGAAGTAATAGGTTGAATTAGGGAACCTTTAGGTCGAATAGGGTGAGAATTTCGATTTGGCTTCAAAATTTGACCGGGAACGTCTGGGAGCGTCCGCCGAACGCGAGTGAGTAGTCATGGTGATTGATAAAAGAGAATTGTAATCACCCGAGCAACGTCGGGTAAATCAGCTAGTGAATAATAAAAGTAAACAGAGTATAGTAACCTTTATCAACGTGTCCTCGATGAATAGCTTCTTCCATGATGAATAGGTCTCATAAGCATAAAATGTCATTTTGGCAGACGTCATTTACGTCTTATCAACAGACGTCATTTACAAAACTGAGGTTAATTAGCACGGCTGGAGCGGTATATGGAACTTTTTATGCACACACACACATACGAACATACACACGATATATGGCGAAAGTCATTTGGTAGCCACACCAGTTTATATAATTTTGTAATTAGGGAACACGCGGGTTGGAATATAAGATATAATACAATATGGATGGTACTACCTTTGCAGTGTCCACCTTGGATAATTTGACATTGAGGTTAGATATAGTGTAAGATTTATCAGGTACCGTACCGAAAAAGTTGTTCGTACAAAGATAACTTCGATTTCAGTATTCTTGCGTTATGTGCCAATCATGAATTTAGTTGAGTGTCAAAAATTCGTATTTCTATTGTGAATATAGTACGAAAACGACGTGTTCTCCATCACAAGGTAGTTATGCTTAAGCTTAAAAACATTATGACTTTGGTTATCAACTTAAACGCCTATAGTGTTAAAAAAGTTTAGTTCGTGCACATAAAAAACACGATCAAAAATATGCCTCCCAATGTAACCTTCACGTTTTAGAAGTAGAGCTTCTTTGCTATCTGCCTATTGATAAAAATTAACATTAACCTCTTTGGGAGTTTGGGATTCCCCCATTTCATGTAGCCGTCAAACTTCGTGATTGTGTTGACTTTTTCCCATTTCCAGTTGAAGTTTTATCGAAGATTCACTGAAAATGGCAGACAACGAAGATTTTAAACCCAGAGATTACCAGTTGCAGTTAATGCAAATTGCCCTTAAGCAAAACACAATAATATATTTACCAACAGGAACTGGTAAAACTTTTATAGCCATTATGACTTTAAAACAAATGTCTGCTTCTCTTTTAAGGTAATGTGTTGTACAAACCTTTGTGCACTATTTTTACTTCTAAAGTAATGTTTTAGATCTGTTGAAGGTGAAGGTAAAATTACTGCATTTCTAGTTAATACAGTAGCATTAGTAGATCAACATACACAATATTTAAGAAGACATACACCATTTAAAGTAGGTGCATATACTGGTAGTATGAATGTGGATTTTTGGGATGAAAAAATTTGGAAAGAAGAAATTAACAAACATCAAGTGCTCATTATGACATCACAAATATTTCTAAATATCGTTACAAGTTGCTTCTTAGGTAAGTTTAAAAGTGGTATTAAATTATAAGTGACAAAATGGTGCAGTAACTTTGCTCAAATGTAATGAGTTGTTAATCTATTTTTCTACTACCACTAATGTAAATGGCTCTTACCGTACAGCTTGCATGCATAGTGAGTCATAATGCACTGTAAGCAAAACACACACTTGTCTAGAAAGATCGAAGTAGCCTTACGTCAAACACTGCCTGCATGCATATAGTAAGTGAGTTATAACCATATACCTAATAAACATATATTGCTTGTAGTTCAAATGTTGCGTAACATAGTCAACGGTACAGACATAACATGACCTCAACAATTTTCATGCAGGCTCGGTTAGTAATCCTAGTTTTATTTGATTTTCTATGTTTGCTGCCAACTGTGAAAAGTACACCTTAGAAAGAGAGGTACATATTTCCATTTCATTCAATCGGCTTCACATTCCACTCATTGTGGAGATAGGGAAGGCGCGATATATGTTTATTAGGTATATGGTTATAACGCATAGTAAGCAAAACGCGCTTTTGTCTAGAAACTTCAAAGTAGGCTTACGTCAAAATTGACAAGACAACGTAATTACATGTGTATATCACAGACACGGTCTACTACACAGGTTGGGTACTCCCATTTAAAACCGACTGAGGCCGCTAACTAGTTCCGTAATTTATTCCACAGATGGCGATAAATCTAAGAACCGTTCGCCATAAATTATCGCTAGATGGCGATAAGTCTAAGAACCGGTTCGTGCACAAGAATTTGACAAAGTCTGCGAGGTTTATAAGCTTTCGCTTAAAAAAATCGCAAAATTCGAATTTAATCAATTAGAGGATTTATACAAAAATGTTTTAACTAAATTTTTAAGTCAGTTTTGTTCAAAATAAGATCCCACCTAGTGCAAGCACAGGTTCTTAAACTTATCGCCATCTAACCGATTTTTATGGCAAATTTTTGCACCCTGGCCTAAAAAACAAAAACATCAAGCGCCCTTTGCTAAAAATCTCGCCGCTCCAATATGTATCTGCGATTTCTCGTCAGTGCACGGTGATTCTCCTTTTAAACAGGGCTCGAAACCAAAAAAAAAATTGGTTAGTGGTTAACCGAAATCGAGGTTTTGTTTTTGGTTATAAACCGGTTTAAAGACCGGTTAAAAAACCGGTTTTTAACATAATATCGATTGGAAATGCAAAGTATCAAAAGATATTATCTATTTATAATTTTATAATATATATACATGTATACAGGGTGCCCATTTTTCTAACCTGTTGTATGGGTAACTCCGTTAATATTAGAGATACAGAAACGTTTAAATTAGCAAATTTGTGCAGAATTTAAAGGAAAATCTGATCCCATTTTCAAATTTGACCTACGTCATCAACTTTTTGAAATATTTTGAAAAAACTGAAAAAGGTCGATTTTTTCAAACTTGAATAATTCCGTAACCATATGAGTTAGAACCAAAATAAAAATTGGCTTTTATAGACGTTTTTACGTAGATTTCAAATATGTTAACGAAATTTTCATAGCACTCTCGATTTCCGAGTTATAGCACAAACTTGCATTTTTTTAAATGGAAGTCATAGTTGGCTATGGTCTTATTAAAAAGGTTATTTTTTTCTCGTTTCAATGATATAAGGGTTGTTATGCTTTACTTTTGTAGTTTTTCTTTAAATAAGCAAAAATCATTTTACATGTTCACTGCCTACTAATAGATGGGAGTTATCCCGTGTTGATGTTCTTTTTTTTTTCGATGTGACATTTAAGAGTTGTCTCTTATCGTTAGTGTAGCAATTATTAGGCAGTTACAGCCTTTTCAGTTGACACCACATTCAAGGGACAACTCCCGGGTAGATGATGTTGGTTTATAATTTACGTATTCCAGGACTCTCTCTTCATCTTCTTGCTTAAATTTAATTTTCAAACCTTTGGTTTTTGTAAATGACCTGTATTTTTTTAAATTGGTTTCTAATAACGAAAATAATTTCTTTCTTGGTTGCCTCATTTCCATAAATCTTTGCAAATATATATCACTTGAATTTCTACTATTTCTACCTATTACAAGCCTAGTAATAAAAAAGCATGTCGTTTCTTTCTTCATTAAAAAACATTGTTTTTGAAATTTACAATAAAGTCAATCAAAAATTGTGATCAACACGTGAGAGAGATTTATACGTATAACAAACAATAAATGTTATTTGACAAATTATGAGGTTTTGTTTTTAAAATTTGTAACTGGCTAATAACTGCTACACTAACGATAAGAGACAACTCTTAAATGTCACATCGAAAAAAAAAGAACATCAACACAGGATAACTCCCATCTATTAGTAGGCAGTGAACATGTAAAATGATTTTTGCTTATTTAAAGAAAAACTACAGCAGTAAAGCATAACAACTCTTATATCATTGAAACGAGAAAAAAATAACCTTTTTAATAAGATCATAGCCAACTATGACTTCCATTTAAAAAAATGCAAGTTTGTGCTATAACTCGGAAATCGAGAGTGCTATGAAAATTTCGTTAACATATTTGAAATCTACGTAAAAACATCTACATAAGCCAATTTTTATTTTGGTTCTAACTCATATGGTTACGGAATTATTCAAGTTTGAAAAAATCGACCTTTTTCAGTTTTTTCAAAATATTTCAAAAAGTTGATGACGTAGGTCAAATTTGAAAATGGGATCAGATTTTTCTTTAAATTCTGCACAACTTTGCTAATTTAAACGTTTCTGTATCTCTAAAATTAACGGAGTTACCCATACAACAGGTTAGAAAAATGGGCACCCTGTATATAGATAGGCGATTTACCCGGCATTGCACGGGTGATTACAATTCTCTTTTATCAATCACAGACTACTCGCGCTCGCTCCCGGCGGACGTTCTCAGACGTTCAATTACAGACTACTCGCGCTCGGCGGTCGTTTCCGGCCGTTCCCGGGCATTTCCGGCCGTTCTTTATACGACGTTTGATCCGTTAGGTCCTAAATAGTAACTGTGCAAAATTTGGTCCCGATCGGCCAACGGACCTAGGATTATATAGCAAACAAACAAACACACAAACAAGCTCTTTTATACAGGGTCCTGCATTAGTACGTCGGGCTTTCATAGCGCCCCGCCCGTAGGAGATAGAAAAAAAACTTAAATACAAAAAGTTATTGGTTTCAAAAGATCTACGTCTTAAAATTATTTTCAGCTATACAGGGTGTCCCATTTTCGTGCCATAACAAAAACAAAGATTTTTTTAAATGGAACACCCTGTATATTTTTAGGTCTTCGGATGTCATTTTTTAACCTCTACATGAATGTCTTTTCGTTTTTTGATTTTGTGTCAGGGTTGCCAACTTAATAATTTTTTTCCGAAAAATCTGACATTAGCAGGCCCAACTTTAAAAAATCGTAGCGACCTCGTTTCTTGAAGTTAAGAAATAAGTTTTATCAATAATGTTAGTTCGGTTAGGGAGCAACATTTTAAAAATAAAAAATAAAAATTTATTGATACAGGGTGTTCACAAAAAAATGCCAAACTTTCCAAACTTCAAAGTGACATAACTTATTTTTTTCAAATGTAAATACCCTTGTTTTATTATGCTATTCAATAGCATTTTTTTTCCCCTTCAATTTTTATGGGGGGTGTCCTATGTCTAAACCCCGTAGTTGTTGAGATATTCAATACTTTTCAAAAAAGTAGCCATTTAATTGCATTTTTATGCACCGAAGTAGGCCGCGCTTATGCAAAACAAGTGCCAAAATGTAAGCAAGTGTCAACTTAGCATTTGAATAAGTTTAGAATTTAAGCGGATATTAATTACGTAATAAAATTAATTGTTTTTATTCAAAAGCTATGAAAAGTAACAACAGTTTATCTTTTGAATAAAAACAATTAAGAAATTTAATTCTCTTTCGAAAACATTCAGGCTGTTTTTCACCTAAAATTGATATTTTCCGAGATATCGCGATTTTATTGTTAATTATTGGGGCAAAGTAATATTTTCAAGTAAGCCATGAAGGTAGACAGCGGTAATTTGAAACAATTGAAAGAAAAAACAAGAAACTTACAATTTTGTCGTTTGCCTACACATTTTTGACATTTTTTTATGAGAAAGTTGTAGATTTACCATTTTTACGTATAAATATAAGTTTCTCATCAGGGCCACAATATTTTTCATATAATTGAGTTTGATCTTTTGCCAAGTCCTAAAAACCCATTAATAATGTATTAGGTACGAGAACGGAACGCTGATTTAAAAAAAAAGTAGTACTGACTTGTCTAATTTTACATTTAGTGTCGTAGTGTCGTATCGTAAACAGACAAAAAATGGTTTATAGGATTTAGTAATTATCTTATAACACTGGTCCAATAAATAAATGCATAAATAATTTAAAAAAATCTCTATTTAACGTAAGTATTAACTTTCCTATAAAAATTTGTCAAAAGTGTGTAGTCAAACGATAAAATTATAAGTGTCTTGTTTTTTCTTTCAATTGTTTCAAATTACCGCTGTCTACCTTCATAGCCTACTTGAAAATATTACTTTGCCCTAATAATTAACAATAAAATCGCGATATCTCGGAAAATGTCAATTTTAGGTAAAAAACAGCCTGAATGTTTTCGAAAGAGAATTAAATTTTCTATAAGACGGTGTAAAAAAATATAGGGTGTTGTATTTAAAAAAAATGAGTTATCGATGTTTAAAGTTTCACAAGTTTGACCAAGCGTAAAAAACGCCCGGTACAATATTTTAAAAATGTAGGTGGTGCAAAGTGTTACACAATCTATTGTCAATCTTATCTCCAAGCGAATTTCTTCAGACTTGTCAAAGTTTTCAAATGTTGAAAATGTTTGAAAGTACTGTATTTTCATGAAAATGCAATTTTCACGAGAACGGTTGACTTTAGACCCATATAACCTTTTACATTTTTTGAATTAAATTCAAAGAGGAATCCAAAAATGTAAAAATATATAGAGTGTTCCATAAGAAAAAGTATAACTTTGATATGGCACTCTTTTGTGGAGCACCCTGTATGTTTGAAAATATTTTTAAAATGTAGCCCTTATTGACTTACATAATCTAACAGCGACAGAAATTGGAAAATATAAACCGTTTCGCCATAAAACTCCGACGCGTCCGTCGTGACTCACCCTGTATGTTTGGAATGACAAAAAAATAAGGAATTTAAGTAAGTCATAGCCAACTATGGGTTCCATTTAAAAAAATACAACTTTATATCACAACTCGAATTTCGGATTTTTTTTTGAAAAATTGACTACGCCACTTTTTTATCAAAAAAGTGCCTGTAGAACGTTAAAATTATTTTTGTTTATTTTCATAAACAAGCAAAATACAGCCATAAAACGAAAAGTCGAAAAATCGAGTTATCGGCGATAACTCGAAAACAAAAGACGATAACCAATTTTAGTTTTCACCATTAACTTTTTCTCGAAAAAAAGAAATCGAGGATGCGTGGTCCATTTTTTGATATCTCTTATAGTTACCGAGATTCCCTATTAAAACATCGAAATTTGCCCACCCTGTACATAGGTTATGCGCCTATGTACAATAGTCAGCATTCTTATGAATATTTACTTAAAAAATTGTGGCTCTATCTATATCCGAACTACGACGATGTAGGTACATAATTCAGGCTCATCCTATACATATTAATTATTTAATTTTGAAGTTATGTTTTATTTCTTTATGATAAATTGTTACGTATAAATCTTATAATAATAATATTTCTTAACCCCTTGAACATTACATTAAATTCCTTGGTTTATGCATTCGACAATGTCGCGGCTAGGGTTTGTCGGTTTTTAAAAATCGGTTTTGAAAAACCGGTTTTTTTGAAAAAAATTATGTATTCGAAAAACCGGTTTTTTTAACTAAAAAACCGGTTTTTAAGCCTAGATTTAACACGTAAAAAATAAATATCTACATAAAAATCTGTACACTTCTGCTTCATTTGCAAAATCCAAAAAACATTGTTACAAAAAAATCAAATGTATTTCCGCTGGCTTCAAGAACCGATGGATATAGTCAAGTTATCGGAAAAAATATTATCTAGAATTTACCCAAATTCTGCTATAGAATTGGAAACAAATTTCGATGAAGATGAAGATATTATTAAGGGTTTTTGGATTTGCTGTTTTTGTTAAAGGTTCCTCGATAAATCTAAGAATTGATTTCTCCATCTCTTCTTTCAAGACATTGTTTTTTTCATTAAAGGCAGAATTTGCAGTATTTGAATCAACTAATAAAAGAATAAAGAATTTGGGCACACTGTTTGAAGCTTTAAAAACAGTAAGACTCAGCTCAATAGTCAGCGAACCAGTGTTTTCTGTATCTGGTAATTTTGTATCTCAAATACGAACCAGATTAAGTCATGATTCCGTAAATGTTTTGTGTTTTTAAAATCATGTTTTCTAAAGAAAAAAGCAAATTAAAAAAATGCTATTTATGGTTTGTTGGAAGTTTAGAATTTTATTTTTATTTGTTATCTTATTATTTGGTTTTATTTGAAATTTGTTTTATATTTTATAAAATTATGAAATATAAATTATTTTATTACGTTTTAATTGTTTTTTTTTAACTATTCGAAAACCGGTTTTAACCGGTTTTTTGGAAAAACTGGTATTCGAAAACCGGTTTTTCAAAAGTCGGTTTTTGTATAAACCCTAGTCGCGGCGGCATAGGCTAACCTTTTTTTATGTTCCTTCTGTAATGAAGCTGTGAGTTAAAAAATACAACAATTAGGCTGTTCTCTATCAGCTCCTCAAAAAAATTTAATTTTTTGTTACAAAAATCACACGCAAAAACCGCGCGAACCCAACTTACCCAATTCTACCTGCATAAGATTTTTGGGTCAAGAAAAAAGAAGACTTTTGGCGTCGGTGACAAAGACCAACCTAATTTTTGTCTTTTTCCGACTTATAGCTTCAACACAGAATACACGTTATAAAAAAATCTGCCTACGCCGCCTTGATACTGTCCCGTGCATAAAACCAGCTCTAACGCACGATCAACTGAAATATCCGCTTTTCCGTGTACAAGGCCTCAAATCGTACAGCACGGCACAAACACGATAAAACCGCTCGAACCCAGTTCGTAGAACAAGGTCAACGGTGCAAAAGCGGTAAAAATGTCCAAATTTAAATCGTAGAGCCTCGGTATTAGCGCGAAAAGAACGCCCGAACTCAGTTCGTAGAGACCAGTCAAGGGGTTAAAATAAAATGCGTTAAAAAAGGGGCGCCATTTTAGGTATTTGCCAAGGGCGCCAAAAACATTGCTACGGCTCTGCATAATTATATATAAGAAAACAAACAAATTGAAAAAAAATCATTTGGAAAATAAAATCAAGTTCAGTATTTGTTGCGACCCAAAATAAAATCCACGCCACCCAAAACTGGGTGCGCCCCCTAGTTTATGGTTTAGCACAGAGCCGTGAGTAGTATACAATGCACACGGCACCCGGGTGTGAGTTATATTTAACTAATGTGGCAGTTAACGTGTTAAGAACCACTGTTCTAAAACAAAATAAACTTTTACTATTACTTGATATAGATGTATTTTGCGCTTAATTGGGACACTTTGGGCTTTGAACATTTTGGCCCAATTATGCAAAATTTTAAACAGAATTAAAGAACGAAATACATCTACCTAAAACAAATTGCTAGGTCGTCAATTGATTGTATAAAAACAAAGAATTTTGGGGTGATTTCAAACAAATCTGAAAATCAAAATCAAAACGTCTTGTGTTCCTTTAGTATATCTTATGTTTTTGGATTTATTAGATTTATTTATTAAATTAATATTACGAAATAAGTACTTTTTAGAATTCGAGTTATCGCATGGTGGCATTTGTTTACATGATTAATCAATAATTAAGTTTTAATATTTTTCACAAATTAATTTTTTATTTCAATTATTGTAGATCTCAACAAAGTTAATTTAGTAATATTTGATGAATGTCATCGTGGCGTGAACGATCATGCTATGAGGCAGATAATGATTGGGTTCAAAGGTCTGGAAGAGCAACCTCGAGTGATTGGTTTAACAGCTACATTGTTAAATGGAAACTGCAAAGCAAACCAGGTTTTAAAAGAAGTTTACGATTTGGAGACTACTTATCATAGTAAAGTGGCAACCATCGATGAACTACGTTATGTTATTGGGTAATGCCAAATATTTACAGGTTGTCCAAGTAACTTTCCTTGTCTCAATTATCTTGTGAGCTATGAATTTGGCTAACTAAGATCAACGTTGTACAATTCTGTGCTCACTAATAATGTACAAAAAAAACTTTTAATAGTATTCTTAGTTCGGAAGTTATTCAAATAATAGTTTAAAAAAATTGTTTAATTTCTTTATAGAGATGTCTAAACACTAAAAAACTTTTTTAAGTAACCACACACTGATATAATTTGAGTTTGAATGGGAATTTTATCTGTCTTAAATCATCTTCAACTGTAATGCTTGCTCTCAGGGCAAGAAACCGGTTTAAAAAACACAATTCGGTGGGTACACCCTGCATTGATTAACACCCTGGGTATGTTCTGTGACAACATAGTCGAGTTTAAATTTTGTTTCATTTTAGATAAGTACTGTTTTCCTTGGCAATGTTGATTTTGTGAGAAATAATTAGTTGCCTATTGCTTTTGAGATTTTTTATTTAAACTTTATACCAGAGTTAAACTAACGGCCAGTTCCTAGCGGCCACTGTACCTCGTCGATCCAGCCTTAGAATAAACTCGTCCTACGTAGTTCTATACTCTTTCAGCCTACTTTGGAGCGATAACTCTGTCATTCTCGATTCGAAGCGGTTTACGATAATTAAACAATAAATTAAATACTTGCGCCATAAGTTTTGTATAAGCAAAATTGTTTCAGCAATAGCATCCTTATGCTTATATACATCTACCATACAAATTTCAAAGTAGCTAATAGACCGGTAGCGAAGTTATATAATTAAAACCACCTACGCTATTATCATTACTTATTTAAAAAAATTCCTAACTTGGGCTTGTATGCTTGTATAAGCAAAATTGTTTCAGAAATAGCATCCTTATGCTTATATACATCTACCATACAAATTACAAAGTTGCTAATAGACCGGTACCGAAGTTATATAATTAAAACCGCCTACGTTATTATCATTACTTATTTTAAAAAATTCCTAACTTGGCCTTGTATGCTTGTATAAGCAAAATTGTTTCAGAAATAGCATCCTTATGCTTATATGCATCTACCATACAAATTACAAAGTTGCTAATAGACCGGTAGCGAAGTTATACAATTAAAACCGCCTACGCTATAATCATTACTTATTTAAAAAAATTCATAACTTGGCGTTGTATGCTTGTATAAGCAAAATTGTTTCAGATATAGCATCCTTATGCTTATACCGGGTCATTCAGTTTGACTGTCGCACCCCTATAACTTTTTAATTATTGAAAATAACCGCAGCAAACCTTATATTTTTGGAAACGGCGACAAATTCTGTATTAATGATGTGCATTTGTTATCTCTACGATGACGTATGTCAAATCTGCGATAGGCAACTGTTTTTTTAAAATTACATAGTATACATTTTTTTGGTGATTCGGATAGAGAATTTAATTCTGAATCCGACCATGTATTAAAAAAGTATGCATACATAAGAAAATTTTCGAGAAAAATCGGTTTAAAGTTTATTCAAATTATAGCAAACAGCCGATTTAACCTAACAAAAAACGATCAAATCTTAAAAATTTTACTGTAACTATCAATGGAAATGTAATAAAAATTAATTTTTAATAAAAATAAACACATAATAAACCTTGACATAAAAAATTAGACTCTAAAAAAAAGCATTTACACATAGAGGACAACTGTATTTGGAAGTCTAATTTTTTTATGTCAACGTTTATTTTTTGTTTTTATTTTTATTAAAAATTAATTTCTATTACATTTCCATTGAAAGTTATTGTAAAATTTTTAAGATTTGATCGTTTTTTGTTAGGTTAAATCGGCTGTTTGCTGTAATTTGAATAAACTTTGAACTGATTTTTTCGTTTTTTTTTTTATGTATGCATACTTTTTTAATACATGGTCGGATTCAGAATTAAATTCTCTATCCGAATCAACAAAAAAATGTATACTATGTAATTTAAAAAAAAACAGTTGCCTATCGCGGATTTGACATACGTCATCGTAGAGATCACGAATGCACATCACTTAATAGAGAATTTGTCACCGTTTCCAAAAATATAAGGTTTGTTGGGGTTAATTTCAATAATTAAAAAGTTATAGAGGTCAAAAATTTGTACGGAAAAGATAAATTTATAACTTTCTTGTTTTTTTCTTTCAATTGTTTAAATTAACACTGTCTTCCTTCATAGCCTACTTGAAAATATTATGTTGCCCTAATAATTAACAATAAAATCGCGATATCTCGGAAAATATCAATTTTAGGTGAAAAACATAATGGCTGTTTTCGAAAGAGAATTAAATTTTCTATAAGAATGTGTAAAAATATACAGGGTGTTGTATTTAAGAAAAATGAGTTATCGATGTTTAAAGTTGTTCAAGTTTGAACAAGCGTAAAAAACGCCCTGTATAATATTTTTAAAATGTACGTTGTGCAAAGTGTTAGTTTATTGTCAACATAAACTTTAAAACAAAATTACTTGCCATTTCAAAGTTCTTAAATGTTGAAAATTTTTGAAAGTGCTGTATAGCTCAAAATTTTCATAAAAATGTGATTTTAACGAAAACGGTTGACTTAAGCCCCATACAACCTTATACATTTTTTAAAGTAAATTTAAAGAGGAATCCAAAAATATGAAAATATACAGGGTGTTCTATTTAAAATTTCAAAGTTTAGGTCCGTTTCCGGTTGAACCGGAAGTCGTATCACAACCTCAATATTTTTATCGAATCCGGAATATACGATAACGGTCAGATACCAAATTTCATTGAAATATTTTTAATAGTGTTCTAGATATATGTTTTATGTTTGTTTCCATACTTTTGCGCATCCCTGTATACATCTACCCTACAAATTATAAAGTTGCTAATAGACCGGTAGCGAAGTTATACAATTAAAACCGCCTACGCTATAATCATTACTTACTTAAAAAAATTCATAACTTGGCGTTGTATCCTTGTATAAGCATTTAGAGAGAAATGCAATGCATGTTTTATTTTCGAAAAATTCCAAGAGGTTAGGTGTTAACAAAATAAAGATTGAGGTTTAAAGTTTAACGCTATTTAATGTAAAGGTTGTTTACAATGTGCACAATTTCAATCTGTAAGCGTTCATCTGTGCATTTCTTATCACAGTTAAACAACTTTTTGTCGTAACTTTTTGTTGCGACCTTTTAGCAGTCGAAAATCTTGCCTCTCTTCTGTCTAAGAAACTGCCAAATTTGTTAGTCTTCGTAAATATCTTGCGTTTACGAGTTTTGTAAAATTTTGGAATCTTGGAATTTTTCGAAAATAAAACATGCATTGTATTTCTCTCTAAATGAGCTTTCCGACGATATGCCACTCGACATATCCTTACATTTAAAAAAAAATTATTACGGGTTCTTGCACCCCTCTAGATAAAGATATCCCAAAAGCAATACTGCTGAAATGTATCTGGCGAAAAACTAAAATCGACGTGTTTTCGCAGGTTTTACCGATATACTGTATTCGCAAGTTACAGAATTTATTCCAGTTAAAGTTTGCACCCTGTATACATCTACCATACAAATTTCAAAGTTGCTAATAGACCGGTAGCGAAGTTATATAATTAAAACCGCCTACGCTATTACCATTACTTATTTTTAAAAAATTCATAACTTGGCCTTGTATGCTTGTATAAGCAAAATTGTTTCAGAAATCCTTATGCTTTTATCCATCTACTATACAAATTACAAAGTTGCTAATAGACTGGTAGCGAAGTTACACAATTAAAACCGCCCACGCTATTATCATATTTTCAAAAATTCATAACTTGACCTTGTATGTTTGTAGGAGCAAAATTATTTTGGAGATGGCTTCAATATGCTTATATTCATCAACCAAAAATGTTATAGATAATGCTACCGGTCTATTAGCAACAACAAAATTTGTATGGTAGATGGATAAAAGCATAAGGATGCTATTTCTGAAACAATTTTGCTTATGCAAGCATACAAGGCCAAGTTATGAATTTTTTAAAATAAGTAATGATAATAGCGTAGGCGGTTTTAATTGTATCACTTCACTACCGGTCTATTAGCAACTTTGTCATTTGTATGGTAGATGTATATAAGCATAAGCAGAGCTGGGCATTACTTAAGTATTTTTGTACTTCATTACTTTTTCAAGTACTTTTCCGGTACTTAAGACTGGTACTGCAGTACATTTTAAAATTAGGTACTTAAGACTTGAATCTCAAGTACTTCGGTGAAATACTGGTACTTAATACTTGTATTAGTACTTCAGTACCACAAAAATTACTTAAGTACTTTGTAAAATACTGCAGTACAGTGCAAAGTACTTAAGTACTTTTAGTAGACGCAAGTACTTTTTAAGATAATATGTTTTATAAGATAGGAACTGTGGTTTTCAACGTGTTTTAACTTGTCTAACGTTTTAAACACAACCCGCATTGGAGTGCATAGAATAGCTTCAGTTAAAAAGGCAGTGTGTGTAGTAAAATGGACAACAGTTTTATTTAATATTTTATTGAACTCTGCCAAAAATACGCTAAAAATTTTGTTTGAGAAATTAGAAATTAAAAATGCGATTAAAGATATTGATATCGAATACTTAAAAGAATACTGCTTAATCATTGAACCTCTTGCAGCAACAGTTGATCTATTGCAAGGAACAGTCAACATACTACGGGTATATATTTCCAAGTTTATTATCACTTAAAGTAAAATTTTAAAAAAAGTCAAATTTAAAACATACAACAATAATTTTAAATGCTTGTATCAACAGTTTACGCGATTTTTTTAAAAAACTATTATAATTTAAATCCAGAAATAAACGACGCAATTGTTGCTACAGTGACATTACCAAACTTTAAGTTAAGATGGTTCAGTGCAATAGAAGACGAAGTTAACCTAATTAGAAAAGATATTCAAAAGATAATAAAAGCAGCCGAAAATATGCAGACGGACACAGATGATACAACCCACAACACAGTGTAGAATTCATATCAAAAAACAATTTCTTATACATTCTTTACCATAAACAGCAATATTTTTTATTGTTGTTGCTTGTTATTAATAAATAGATATGTATATTTCAACTTTTGTTAAAAGGTAGCACTTTTTTGCAAGTACTTGTACTTAAGAATCAGTACTTTTAAAAATAGCGGTACTGGTACTTGAAATCCAAGTACTTCTCATAAGTACTTAAGACTTAAGACTTAAGTACTTTTTGGCCAGTACTTGCCCAGCTTTGAGCATAAGGATGCTATATCTGAAACAATTTTGCTTATACAAGCATACAAGACCAAGTTATGAATTTTTAAAATAATTAATGATTGTAGCGTAGGCGGTTTTAATTGTATAACTTCGCTACCGGTCTATTAGCAACTTTGTAATTTGTATAGCGTAGGCGGTTTTAATTGTATAACTTCGCTACCGGTCTATTAGCAACTTTGTAATTTGTATGGTAGATGTATATAAGCATAAGGATGCTATTTCTGAAACAATTTTGCTTATACAAGCATACGAGGCCAAGTTATGAATTTTTGAAAATAAGTAATGATTATAGCGTAGGCGGTTTTAATTGTATAACTTCGCTACCAGTCTATTAGCAACTTTGTTATTTGTATTGTAGATGAATATAAGCATAAGGATGCTATTTCTGAAACAATTTTGCTTATACAAAACTTATGGCGCAAGTATTTAATTTATTGTTTATTTATCGTAAACCGCTTCGAATCGAGAGTGACGGATATATCGCTCCTAAAGGTGCATTTAAATCAGAGCGAACAGAAGCGAACAAACGAATTCGTTCGGTCAAGCTCGCGCAATTTGCATGGCGAAGCGAAGGCGAGCGAACGAATTCGTTCGAGTTCGCACAGGTTCCGTCGCGTGTCGGTAAACAAGCGAATCATCAAAGGAAGTTCGTGCTCGATTTGCATGGTGCATTTTGTAGCTAGCGAATTCTCTATCCGACATGGTTTGTTTTCAGGTTTTCACACTAGCGCGGATCATCAACGAATGCGAATGTTCGTTCACATTGCATTGCGCAGAGAACGACCGAACGAACGAATACCTAAAAACCCGTTCGTTTGGTTCTGTTCGCTCTGATTTAAATGCACCTTTAGTAGGCTGAAAGAGTATAGAACTACGTAGGTGGAGCTTATTCTAAGGCTGAATCGACGAGCTACAGTGGCCGTTAGGAACTGGCCGTCAGTTTCACTGTGGTAAACTTTATTAATAGTGTCTTAACCACTATATTCAAAACTTTTAGTACTGTTTTCTAGTGCAAACATTCTATGAAATCATAAAAAATAACTAATTTAATGTTAGTCTAAACGAGATGATACATCTGGTATTAAATTTAATTATATCAATGTGGCAACACTAATAAGTTGCTTTGAAAAAGTGGAAAGATATCTCTAAAAAATATGAAAGGGAAACAAAAAAATTGCAGACTACTTATTAACACGTTAAGCGCCACGATGTTAAATAAAAAGGTTTTTTTTGGCCACCTTTTTTTTTTTAAATTTACGTTTCTTTATTGCCCTTAAGTAATATAAAAAAAATTCACAACAAAATAATAACATTTTAACCTGTTTTTAAACAAAAATTTACTTGTATCCATTTGGATACAGGCGGCCCATTGGGAAGAACATAGTGTTTCACCACTGTATCTTATTGAATACAAGTATGTATATGCTCGTAAAAACTTGCCGTTACTACCTACTTACTAAGAATTATAATCCAATGGTAGCAGGAAACAACTAATTAAATAATTACAGGATTAGTTAACCCCTAACGGTAAAAGTATACCAAAAATACCGTGTTCTACAAATCAATCATATTTAGAGCTACTCAAACGCGTAGTAAGTGTAATATGTGCGAAAAATATTTTTGCATGCAATGCTTTTTTGAATTACATAAGGGCTCAATTATATAGTTTTATTTTTGATAATTATAAGTTGTAAATTTAATTTTTGGATGAATAAATTTGTATCATAAAACTTTTTTTTTTTTTTTAATTTTTTTTTTATATCAATGTGTGTAAAAAAATCGCTGGCCACCAAGGTTTTCTGGTTCACCGGGCCATCCTTAAACCTTTTCTGGTATAGTTATATGTAATACATGTATGTCTAAGAATACAGGCAGCCGAATCTAAATGTAGGCTGGCTGTTGTATCCAAATGGATACAGGTGGCCCATTTGGCAAAAACGATTTGTATCCATATGGATACAAATGGTGCTTAACGTGTTAATATATTTTTTAAATTTTAAGACAAATATGTTAAGAACTATTTTTTTTTTGATTAGGTATATACAGGGTGTCACACAAAAAACGCCGCAAGCTGTAACTCCGTTGTTTGTGGTCCGATTTTTGTGAACAAAAAAGTAAATGAAATGGCTCCTCAAATACTATAAACTGAAATGGATTTCAATATTTTTCAAGTTCAACTTAAATGTCAAACGATAGTCAATTTTTTTTCCAAATGGCACCATCTATTTTTTTTAACTAAATCTGTTAGACATTTTTTTTCTGAATTCAATTATGTAATCATAAGTTAATTTTAGTGTTAAACTAATAAGAAATAAAAAATAAAAGTTTAACTAAAATAGGTTAGGTTTCACAAAATTTTCAAGCATGCCGTGGAAAACAAAAAAAATCTTTATCAACAAATGTCATTTAAACGTCAGTGTGGTATTTAAATGATATTTGTTGATTAAGATTTTTCATTTTCCACGGCACGCTTGAAAATTTTGTGAAACCTAACCTATTTTAGTTAAACTTTCATTTTTTATTTCTTATTAGTTTAGCACTAAAATTAACTCATGATTACATCATTGAATTCAGACAAAAAATGTCTACCAGAATTAGTAAAAAAAAATAGATGGTGCCATTTGGAAAAAAAAAATTGACTATCGTTTGACATTTAAGTTGAACTTGAAAAAAATTGAAATCCAATTCAGTTCATAGTATTTGAGGAGCCATTTCATTTAGTGTGTTATTCATCAAAATCGAACCACAAACAACGGAGTTATAGCTTGCGGCATTTTTTGTGTGACACCCTGTAGTTGTAGAGCATTCAATTGTGCAACTTTCATATAACTTAACCGATGCTCTTCAAATTAGTAGATACTAGCAGTAGGACAAGTTATTTGGATTGTGAATATTATCCTTTTGAAAAATCTCTTGGTAATGTATATTTGTATGTAGATATGCTACAAATCCCAAAGAACACGTCAGAACATTTGCATCTCATCAACTAAGCCATGTTGAATTGGAGATTCAGGTGCGTTTGAATAAACTGATTGATATATTATCTGATCTTGGGAAAAGCGGTGCACCACATCAAAATAAAAATTTGAAACGATTGGTCGAACCAAACAGTTTACAACCATTAATAAATATGATTCAAGATGCTCGTTATCATATTGAACTCTTCGGAATATTTGGTGGAAGTGTAACAGTTACTGCATATTTAATACAACTAGAACGTATAAAAAAAAATTGCCAAGAGAAGACGTCAGCTTTAGTTGTAGATGTGGTCATATCAACATTTAATGTTATAAAATGTGGACTACACGAAGCCATGAAATCATATTCTGATGAAGAAAAGTTGTACCAGTTTTCATCACCAAAAGTGTTGAAATTAATTGATGTCTTGGAAGAGTATTTGAAAGAATCAAAAGAACCATTATGCGGTATAATTTTTGTACGACGAAGATTCACAGCAAAAATTTTATCTCATGTTTTGTTAGCACTTAAATCGGCAAAAGATATTTTTAAAGGCATAAATTCAAGTTTTGTAGTAGGTTTTAATTGTAATCCTTACAATAGCACACGAGAAGATTTATACAATACCAAAATGAATAAAAAGGTTATTCAGCAATTTTGTAAAAAAGAAGTGAATTTAATAGTGGCTTCAAATGTTCTTGAAGAAGGTATAGATATTCCAAATTGTACTTTTATTTGCATGTTTGATGCACCATTGGATTATCGAGCATATATGCAATCAAAAGGAAGAGCTAGACATAAAAACAGTTTTTATTATATTATGGTTGAAGAATCTATTGTACAAAACTATAGAGGACGTTACCAATCATTTCAAGAAGTGGAAAATATATTACATACAGTAAGTTACAATAACTAGCTAGAGAATTTTAAGATTAAAATCAAAATAATGTTTGTCAAATACAGGGTGTATGTTTTAACACGATGATGATAGGGTCTCAGAAACCATTAGTGTTGTAAGATTAGTTGACACGTTCGCTGCCAACTATGAGAATACTCGTAGTTGGTGTATGTGTCTCCCAGGCTAAGTACGAGTACACTCCAGTGGCGTACGGTCCATGGATGCTGTGCATATTCTAAAATTCACGTCAATAATATTTTCATACCGTTTCATATTTGAATTTCGTGTAGTCTTATTGCGCTTTGATTTATTTTTGGTTGCTTGACTATGATAAATATTATATATACGATGTTTTGCCTGCTCAAAAATTTGCATAAATCCATCTATCTCCAGCAAGCAGCTGACAAAATGCATGCGATGCGTCTATAGTCGATTACCTGCGTCGTTGCAACACTGGATGCGGTTTCTACGTTTGCTTCTCTATGGACAATTCGCTTGGAAGGCACACTCGATTAATTTTCCGCACGCTACACCCTAAAGTATTTACTGAGGAGCTGGTTGGTTCACTCATTTATACAAAGATAATCATTTCCGTTGTAAGTTGATTTTATGATGTAGTTATCGACGAATTTTGTGATAAAGAGGGAAGAATAAATTAAGTTTTAAAATAGGTCGTTTTTATGGACAGTTTCCTCTAGTTGAAAAGTCACCGCACGTCACTGGTACACTCGTATATTGATATCTGACCTCCTAGGCCAAGTACGAGGTAGTTCGTAGTATACATATGTTAAAATGGATGCTTGACCTCTGAAAGCATAGAGTGTGGGTGTTCGTCAGAAAAAAAATTAATTGATGCAATATAAAATAAAAACTATACAGGGTGAGTCATTAGTGGCGGATCGGTCGATTGTGGCAAAACGGTTTGAGATAGAAAGTTGATTCAAACGGCATTCCATACAGTTTTTTTTTCCGAACACGATAAAAATATTTTCAAATATACAGGGTGAGCCACCTCTCTGGAACCAATAGCAACTTTTATACAGGGATGCGCAAAAGTATGGAAACAAGCAAATATAGAGAACACTATTAAATATATTTCAATGAAATCAATCTGACCGTTATCGTATATTCCGTATTCGATAAAACTATTGAGGTTGCGATACGACTTCCGGTTCAACCGGAAACGGACCTAAACTTTGAAATTTTAAATAGAACACCCTGTATATTTTCATATTTTTGGATTCCTTTTTAAATTTACTTCAAAAAATGTATTATGTTGTATGGGGCTAAAGTCAACCGTTTTCGTTAAAATCACATTTTTATGAAAATTTTGAGCTATACAGCACTTTCAAAAATTTTCAACATTTAAGGTTTTACGCATAAAATTAAGTGCAATAGATGGGCAAATAACAAAAGGCTGTGGCGTATGCTAACTATGAGATATCTCGTACTGAGTTTTTATGGTCAAAAGAGGTTGGCCTGTGAGCAGTTTATGCGCTGGGGCCGTGGCAGTGAGCGTGTTAAATTAGTAAAAATTGAGTTTTTACGTGTGTAGTAAGAATTAAAGCAAAAAATGTGGAAATTTACTATAGTTCCAGAAATAATGTAATAAATCTTCAATTTTAAGTGTAACTATTTTTGTTATTATCAACATTAGGAATTTAAAATTGGTATTTGTGCGTTGTGCAAATGTCTTAATCGCATGGAGTTGTTCGAATTGACCCAGCCGCCTGTGTTTTGAAATGAGATAGTCAACTTTTTTATTGCGTATGAGCATGATATTGAATTTATATGCCACCAGTGGACATGTGCCCATAAGATGCCAGCTGATCAAAACTGTCTTATATACAACTGGTAGAACTGATACATTTACCAGATCTGATCAGTGCTCACTCTTAAGCGTGCACACACGGTCAAAAAAAATGCACAAGCCTAATATTTATTGTTAAACTGTGATTTTATATTTACATAATGCAGCTTTGTGAAATATTTTGTGTTTAGAACAACAGCTAAACAAACGAATTTTAGGCTGTTTAAAAAGATGTGTATAGTTATTTTAGCTATTTTTCTTGTTAACCACTGCAACGGAGATATTCAAAATTTTAAATTTGAATTAAATAATGTAGCATATATTTAGTTATGAATTCAGTATTTATTATTAAAGTTAACATAATTTTAACAACTAAAAAATGTAATAATAAGATAATATAAACTCACAATTTTAAATACTTTTAGTTTTTGATTGGACATAATGAATCTAGAGAGGGTCCAACAGAAACTGATTTAGAAGAATTGTATAATGATCATGATCTTCCACCATATTATGTTGATGGACCAGGATCTCCACAGGTTAATATGGTAACTGCTGTGCCTTTACTTTGTCGATATTGTCAATCTCTTCCTGCTGATAAATATACTTCATATGCTCCAGATTGGTATATTGAAAAGCAAGATTCACAATGCAGAATCGTTGTGGAACTACCCATTATATGTCCTGTTGTGGGACCTTTTACGGTAATTAGTAACCATCTACAGGTTTCTTGTTGTAGAATAACAAAACCTCGCACATACCAAACTATACAGTGTGTCCCTGATGTAATTACCATCTCAATTATTTAGTTTGTTTTTAGAAATAACCTCAACAAAACCTATGTATTATTAAATGGCAGGGCAAACCGTAAACCTACAATGGGGTAAAAATATGTTAAAAATTGTAGTATACAGGGTGTTTCTTAAGTATTGCAAAAAAAATTGGGAGGTGATTTCTTATCAAAAATTAAGGGGGGTCTTTCATATAAAATTTTTTCCTTAGACATCTCCTTTCGGAGTACACCCACCCTAAAGGGGAGCGGAAAATTAGGTTTATATTTTATTTCTCAAATGTAGATAAATTTAGGAGAATGCTATTTGGTAGATGTTTTATCTTTATTAAAAGGTTTCCCATAGTAATATTTTTAATCATCTCCCACCTTCACAGGGGGCTGAAAAGTGCGTCACTTGTTGGTTTTTTTACCAGAACTTTTTGGTGGGTTAAAGTTTTGCAATTAAAAAAATTCCTTTTGAAAGCTTGTTTTGTTTAAAAACTTTTTTTATTCTTTAGTTTTCTCGTAAAATCTACCGTTTTTGAGTAAAAAATAAAATAAGTAAACGTGAACCATCAAATATTCCAATATAAAACGATTCATTTTGGTGGTTGCCATGGTTTGTTTATGTTCATATTGGGTAGAATTGACGGGTGTAATTCATTTTGACGTTTACGCGGCGAAACCCCAAAACGCCCTTCAATTCTACCCAATATGAACATAAACAAACCATGGCAACCACCAAAATGAATCGTTTTATATTGGAATATTTGATGGTTTATGTTTGCTTATTTTATTTTTTACTCAAAAACGGTTGGTTTTACGAGAAAAAGTTAAGAATAAAAAAAGTTTCTTAATAAATCAAGCCTTAAAAAAATATTTTGTAATTGGAAAATTTTTACTCACCAAAAAGTTCTGATAAAACAACCAACAGAGGTCGCACATTTCAGCCCCCTGTGAAGGTAGGAGATGATTAAAAATATTAGTATGGAAAACATTTTAGTCAGTATTTAACATCTACCAAATATCATTCTCCTACATGTAACCAAATTTGAGAAATAAAATAAAAACCTAATTTAAGCGCTTCCCTTTAGGGGGTTGTCCGAAAGGAGACATCTAAGGAAAAAAAAATATGTGAAAGACCCCCCTTAATTTTCGATAAGGAATCACCTCCGGATTTTTTTTGCAATACTTAAGAAACACCCTGTATACAGGGTGTCCCAGTTTTGAACAGCATGTGGGTCTCGTAAACGGTAAGAGATACAGAGTTGGTTAAATGGGTGAGAATGATGTTTTAAGAGAAAATATTCCATGAAAAAAAATCTTGAAAAAAATGTAGTTTTTGCACTATTCGTAAAAACAAAAAAATGACGTTTTCGATTTTTGCCTATAACTTGCTTATTTAAAATGATACCCAAAATATTTTTCGACATTATTAGGACACTTTTTTGCGTAGATTTAAAATTAGTTGATAAAATTTACCTATCTTCATTTGTTTTTGTTATTTTAACATCAACTTTCTTATTTTAAATACTGATCGTAGTTGGCTGTGACATCATTAAAAAGAGATTTTTTTTCTCGTTTCATTGATGTATGGGTTGTTAGGTTTATTTTTAAAAATAAGCAAGTTATAGCAATATTCTTGTATTTGTAAAGTTTAATCAAGTGGCCATTGGAAAACAAAACAAAACATCACATAAATAAACTAGCTGTACTTAATTTAAAACAAAGGCACCTAAATAATTTAAGATATTTTTCAAATTACATAATAATTTATGATTTTTCAATTGCTATTACTATTGAATCTAAATTATAACATGCATTCAAAGTGTAGCCCTCTCTCTATTGGCAAAGCAAATTTGAAATTTGCACTTTGTAGATAATAATGTTTTCCTAAGCATATTACTTTTTGTTTGATGAAATGTTCTTAAAACAGCTAATCATAAAAAGACAGTTGAACACAATTACAAAATTAAGATTGCCTAGTTTAACAAAAGTTTATCAAATAAAAAGAAATATGCTTAGGAAAACATTATTATCTACAAAGTGCAAATTTCAAATTTGCATTGCCCATAGAGAGAGGGCTACACTTTGAACGCATGTTATAATTTAGATTCATTAGTAATAGTAATTGAAAAATCATAAATTATTATGTAATTTGAAAAATATCTTAAATTATTTAGGTGCCTTTGTTTTAAATTAAGTACAGCTAGTTTATTTATGTGATGTTTTGTTTTGTTTTCCAATGACCACTTGATTAAACTTAACAAATACAAGAATATTGCTATAACTTGCTTATTTTTAAAAATAAACCTAACAACCCATATATTTTTTAATTATATAAAATCCAGCTTTTCCAAAATACAATGTTGTCAAATATCTCTGATAGTAAACAATGTTTAAACAAATAAATCTTGCCATTTAATACTACTGAAAAATATCTTCCTATCAACAATTACAGTGAATATACTCAAGAATAAAAATTTTTGCTAATTTTAGTATATTAAAACAATATATGTGCTGTTTATTATTGAACATTTTAAAAGTGGTAGCTGATGTATAGATTAAGTCATGATCACGGTCTACTACACAGGTTGGGAAACTCCCATATAAAACCGACTGAGGCCGGTAACTAGTTCCGTAAATTATCCCACAGAGGCGATAAGTCTAAGAACCATTCGCCATAAATGATCACTAGATGGCGATACGTCTAAGAACCGGTTCGTGCACAAGATTTTGACATAATCAGCGAGATTTATAAGCCTTCGCTTAAAAAATTCGAATTTAATCAATCAGATGATGTATATAAAAATGTTTTAATTGAATTTTTAAGTCAGGTTTGTTTAAAATAGGTTTTTAAACTTAATCGCCATCTAACGGATTTTTATGGCGAATGGTTCTTAGACTTATCGCCGTCTAGCGGAAATTTATGTCGAAAAGTTCCAGATTTTTTGACAGACTTCCTAACCTGTGTAGTAGACCGTGGTCATGATCTACAAAAAAGCTGACACGTGCACCATATAGATGCCGGTTTGTCTCGGTACTTGGTAGAAAGTGAAATCATATTTTGAACCTGTCTGTTAACGTAACCTGCAGTTTATTGGACTTGAACTTGTCTGGTATTCGTTTTTCTTGTAAAAATAACTTACCAAAATTGTTCACTGGGTATAATACAAAATGTAAAGTTAAAAATATCATTGATCAAGCATTATAAAAAATATTTTTTTAGGGATCTTTTATGAAAACAAAAAAAAATGCTAAAAGAGCCGTAGCTTTAAAGGTCTGCGAAATGTTGCATAAATGTGGAGAATTGGATAACAATTTATTGCCCAAAAAATATATTGAAGAAGATACTAGTTTTCTTTTTAAACATTGGCCAGTGATTAAAGAAACATTTGTCGGAAACATGAAGAGTAGACGAGCCCATGCAATTCAGGTTGGAAGAAAGATTGTGAATATGTTCTTATTCCCACTGTTTTTGCTTTGACGATGTTCCTATTCATCTTTAAGTATACATGTAAAAGTATTCACAATTTTTATTTTATAAGTATCCACATGGTACGCCAAGGGTCTGCAATATTTTTCACATTAAGTGGCATGTGATAGCCTCTCACACTTTCTCATGTTTTCAATGGTGTTGTACTTTTCGATGGTCGTCCAGAACAATCATCGTCTTCGAAAGGTGTTAGTTCATTCTTAAATTGTTTTACCATTAAATTTTTTTATCTCTACATATAGCATTCTCACCAAATGCTTTCATAAGCATTCGGTGCATTTTTGCAGCAGTTTTTTTAAGTTTAAAGTAAACTTTTTGATGCAAATTCTCTATTCTTAAAATCTACCATTTAGCTGGTTAAAAAAATCGCCAAATAACATGATAAACTTGCAAAATAATAAATGCAGCCTCTCACTTTAGCGGCGATGGCATACTAATGCACAAAGAACACATCTCATAAAGCAGAGCCAGCCCACACTATAACCCATTGGCACTCTAGCGGTGAATTCCTCGATCTATTGGGTAGCACATATTTATAAGCCAGAACTAATTACTAAGGCACTACTTACTGAAAGAACAACTAGTTTGTAAAGAAGCCATGTGAACCCAACAGTTTCATCATATTTATTGCTTCCAGAATCTCATTTGTTATAGATAGCATCCGTTTGTTTTAACATACATTAAAATATGGTATTTAGGGGTAATCCGTTTCAGGCCCTAGAGTAGCAAAGTTGCCATTTGATACAAACATTTTAACAGGAAAAAAATATAATAATAAATTAAAAATATAACTCTAAAAATATGTTTTCATTACTAAAAGTGTAAATAAATTGATATGTGAACTAAACTTATAACTGAACTTTACAAACAAAAAAGTGGGATGTCCCTGACATGTCATTCGCAAGCAAGTGCTTTTTCTGTCCATACGGTTCGTTCTAGCATCTGTCTTCATTGTAGAATCCTGATTTTATTTGTAACAATTTTTCGTTGTAGGATCGATCGTTCTAGCCCACTGTATTTTAATGTTTTCTGATTTTTAGTCGGTTCACCCTTTCTAGGGGGTCTGTCTGGGCATTGATTGCTATTACAGGGCCAAAAATTACTCTCGACAACCCTGAAGTCAGATGAAAAAATATAAAAATTTTCTTAAAAGGCATTTATGTAAATTTCATTCACGTTTACATTTTATAGTTTATACATTATGGTTACGTTGTTGTTCCCTAAAACTATTATTTGTTTGTAAGTTGTGCGTTTTGTGCATTTTAAACTTATTTTGGATTAAAATGGGTAGTTAGATAATGATCAAGTCGATTTTTTTCTGTTAATAGTTAACAATGTATGGTTTTAGGTTCCTTCTATATGCAGAGGACAAATAAAATGTGGAACAGTAAGTTACCTACATGTAATCCAGCTTATACCATCATTTCCATCCAGTGATGAGTGCTATGGCCAGAAATTGATGCATAAATTAATTTCTTCAAGTTTGTGCTTTGGTATAATTACTTCACAACAGTTACGCCCCATTTGCAAGTTTCCGGTTTACATTTCGTTGGGAGAAATACAAGTTCAACTAATTGTTAATAGCAAACTAGTCGTGTTAAGTGAAGAAACTTTTCGAAACATACGTGTATTTCACCATTTACTATTTAACGACATATTAAAAATTGTCAAACCTTTTTTAATATTTAATAATGATCCCAATGCAGAAATGATGCTTGTGGTACCAGTATCTTACAATGGTGATTATAATATTGCCACAGATGTGCTTACAAAATATAAAACTGTTGCTGATCAAAAGCTAGAACCACCAGAAAAAGAAAAATTTTGTCTAGAAGTAAACGAAGAAAGATATTTGGAAAAAATTGTTACCCCATGGTACAGAAATGATGACAGGGTATGTAATTTTAATGTATATTTTGTAGAATTTAAGTTATTACATTAATATATTATACTTCGACACCGAGAGGTACAAGAGGAACCGATTAAGAAGAAGATTAATATATTATTGTTTCAAAGGATTTTAATGAATACTTTGTTAACATCACCAAAGATGTACTCATAAACAACCCACAGCCTAACATTCATGCAACAAGTTTAATGCAAAATGTTATAACTAACAATGTGTCTTTCGCGCTATCAGAAGTTTCTTTCAACGAAGTACGGGATGTGATTAATAATCTAAAAAATAGTAACAGTCTCGACTATTACGGTCTAAATAGCTGCATCATAAAACATATAAAAAAAATAATTTTACAACCTCCCACAAAACTTATAAATCGAGCCATTAAAGAAAATAAGTTTCCCACTGCTTTCAAAATATCTGGAGTCATTCCCATATACAAAAAAGACGACCCATCGAATAGAAGTAACTATCGTCCTATTTCGATAATACCTATATTTGGAAAAATCTGCATTAAAAATAGAGTCATGCAATACTTTGAAAACAATCATTTGTTCTGTGGAAACCAGTTTGGTTTTAGACAGAATAAATCTACAGTTCTAGCATTAACAGAATTCGTAAAATACAACTTTCTAAATAATAACTTGTATGCGAGTGCTCTTTTCTGCGACTTAACAAAAGCGTTCGATTGCGTTCCGCATGACATTCTATTAGAAAAACTGAAGTTTTACAACTTTAATTCCAACAGCATTCTATTCTTTAAATCATATTTAAACAATAGAGTTCAGTACGTGGAAGTAAATAATACTAAATCCAGTGTCAAACCTATAAGCATTGGTATCCTGCAGGGTTCCGTTATCGGCCCTTTACTTTTCTTAATCTTTATGAATGACCTGGAACACTATATTAATACATCTAAATTAATCCTATTCGCAGACGATACCACTGCGTTAAATTCAAATAGCGATCTAATCAAAGTCATTGCCGAAGCCAAAAATGGAAAATCTCAGTTAGAAACATGGTTCACTTCAAACAAACTTAATTTAAACAAATCCAAAACACATCTCATGATCCTCAGTACTAGGGACGTGACAAAATTCAAAAATCCGGATAATGTAAAACTACTTGGAATTTACTTAGATCCCACCATAACATGGCAGCACCACTGTGACCACGTCGCCAACAAATTAGGATCGATAATATATCTGCTAAGGAACATTACGGTATTACGGTATCCAAACGAGTATTATTAAATGTATACCACAGCCTCTTCGAGACTACTGTGACGTACGGTATACTTATCTGGGGGCATTCGGCATCAGCCAGGCGTATTTTTTCATTACAAAGAAAGGCCATAAGAGTAATTACAAAAACTTCATACAGATCTGAAACTAAGCCACAATTTACTTCATTAAGGATCGTTACACTTCCAGCACACTACATTTTATCTTGTTTAACGCACATAAAAACGCATCTCCAAAATTATCTTAACGTAAATACGATACACAAATATAATACCAGAAATAAATTAAATATTTACCCATTACACTGCCGGTTGTCTAAAACCCAAAACAGCATAGAATATCACTCAGGTAAATTGTTCAATAGTTTGCCGTTAACCATTAGAAATCTAAGGGTCCAAAAATTTAAAACCCATATTAAGGCATCTTACAGGAAACCGCTCCTTTTAGCATAGATGAATTTTTGATATATAAGTATAACTAAAATTCTGATATTGACTCGTGTAAATACTACTCTATATGTATCTTGGCTAGGGTTGCCAACATTCCGGTGATGCTGACCCGA
The DNA here is from genome assembly GCA_947652605.1 of Elmis aenea. NCBI lineage: Eukaryota > Metazoa > Arthropoda > Insecta > Coleoptera > Elmidae > Elmis > Elmis aenea. The sequence continues at coordinate 32,015,171 of OX393576.1, read as the reverse complement.
ATAAAAATAATTTGGGGGGGGAGTGATTTTTTTTGTTAAATAGTTTTCAACAATTTAGAGATATAATTCCAAAAATTATAAAACAAACTTCTGCATGGCAAGGAATCACACTTAAAATATAGGAGTATTGTTTAACAATCATAACGTAAAATAAAACACTATTCGCAACCGAAACGAATGCTGGATACAAGGCGACTGTCTTAATTAAGACTATAATGAAATAAGAATTGAGCTTGTCGGCTGTCGGCGGCTATCAAGCTAGAAACACATCATTATCACGTCACCTCACCTCACGTGAGCTCACGATTTCATCAAATGTGTGAGGGCGAGATAAACAATAGATTTTTATTGTTTAACTTACTCTTACACATTTGATGGAAACTTGAGCTCACGTGAGATGACGTACGGGATACTCGGTTTAACCGGTATAATTTTCGTAAATGCTTAAGGCAGTGGTTTCCAACCTGTGGGGCGCGCCCCCCTAGGGGGGCGCGAGACTATTGCAAGGGGGGCGCGGAGCTGTTCCCAAAATATAATTTTTTAACATAAACAAACAAAACGAACTTTTTTATACAGAATATGGTATATTGTTTTGTAGCCCATTACCTAAATAATTATTATATCAGGACAGTGTTTATGAAATTGGATTGTTACGAAAAGTGAGGGGGGCGCGAAATGTTTTTTATAAAAAAGGGGGCGGAGGTCCAAAAAGGTTGGAAACCACTGGCTTAAGGTGTCTAGGGTATGTTATGGGTTTGTTCTAACAAGGCTATGTACAATCCAATGTAGTATCAGGATTCTACGCAGTATTGATATCACGTTCCATCACAGTCTCTGATAGTTCACCGGACGGTTTAGTCGGCTGTTCCATCTGTTACAAAATTAATACATAAACTAGTCAGTGTACAGTCAAAACAGTACTTGAATGAAAGCAATTACTAGCACTTGGATTTTTACACTCATGCGCTGGTCACAACTAACGTGAGCTCAGGTAGCTATGCATCGCCCTCCCAATCCCCTTAAGCACTGGATTTTTAAGGTGTTTACCCTTGCGATGCGCTCATTTCTATGAACCCAATAGACACAAATGTCATTTACAGTTAGGCCAGTTGTAAAAGCGTTCCAATAATGGCTAATACTGACCAATACATTTATTAGTACATAATTCACGCATGCGAATAAACCAGTTCATGTACTAAGCCAGGAATTGGTTTTAAATCGCTTGAGGGTACAAACCTTGTGTCATCTTAATCAGAATTTTTTACACTAACTTTTCGTGCAAAAGTCCTTTGTGATGCATATTAAGAATAAAAAAGTTAATTGTTGATCGTGTTGAGAATAAGAAAATGCTTTTTGAAAATGTTTTTAATTTCTTGATATTTCTAAAAGTCGAGGAAATATTTTGAAAATTAAATTATTTTATTTTAAATTTTTCAATTATAAAGCCTCTGGCAACTTTCCTTTCAGACTGTTAATCACCACCAAATTACACAACTTTGTGACCAATTTACGTGTCTTCATAGCTCTTAAGATAAGCCATTTCCCCATGGTGGACCTCCATGATTAACTGAATTTTTTTGTTGCAGCAATATATTGTAACCAGTGTTTGTAGTGATCTAAATGCTTTAAGTGAATTTCCATCACAGGAGTTTAATACATATTCAGATTATTACAAAGAGAAGTATCATGTGAGAGTATTAAATCCCATGCAGCCTCTTCTTCTAGTTAAAGGTTTATCAAAGCAATTAAATTGCTTAAAACCTCGTGGTTGCAGCAGTAGCAGCAAGAAAAGACCCAGAGATAAAATATATGAAGATGTAAATGAACATTTACTTGCAGAACTGTGTGTCAGACAAGAATTTCCAGCGACACTTTGGATTCAGGCACATTTGCTACCAAGTATATTACATCGTATTAATTGCTTTTTAAGAGCTGAAGAGCTTAGGAGAACTATTGCGATACAAACTAATCTTGGCATGTATGAAGTAAAAAGAGGTGAAGCATGGGCACCGTTATTATTAGATAAGAGTTTACCAAATTTTGAAGAAAAGAGTAAGCCAAAGGAAAGTCCAGACTCTAAAAAAAACATTTTATGTAACGATGAAACGATGGATACAACTTCGTTAATGCAACCAATTTATTCAGTCATAGAACAGTTAGATAGCGAGTTGGTAGATCAACTGTTGAACGAACAGTACCCTTGGAGCGAACAAGAAGAACCAATAGATATAGAACGCAATTTCAATGTTACAATCATGGATATACATTATTATGAAAACTTCTTATGTAAGGTAGTTGCTATTCCGGAAAGAACTAAAAATGATGTAGTTCTTGGTAATCCTCAAATACGAGCGATTTCATATGATAAAAAATATGTTTTTAAAGGTATTAAATTGCTGGAAAATTTAACTTTAGATAAGGGACCTGAATTAGCTGAAATCTACAAAGCTTTATGTCCCGCAAAATGTAATGAAATTGTTAATCTAGAAAGACTGGAGACATTAGGTGACTCATTTTTGAAAGTAAGCGTTTCGCTATACATTATCTTAAAATATCCGCAATATAATGAGGGCAGTGCAACTGCCCTTAAAGGTAAAATGGTCAGTAACAAAAATCTTTTTTATGTTGCATTAAATAAAAACTTAGGTGGATATTTAATTGCGTCAGAATTTTCACCAAGTTTCGAATGGCTACCTCCCGGTTATTGCATACCACAATGTTTAACCGATATTAGGGACAATCAATTGCCAATGAGTTCCTTATTTAATGTTAACATATCTCTTGAGGAACAACTAAGTGGCATTCTCACACGAGACACTATTGATAAACTTCATCAGCATGTTGAAAAAACATTAGAAGATGGCAATGTAAAACCAACATGCGGTTCGTTGTATTCGTTAGTGGGACTTCAAGAAATAACAGATAAAACTGTGGCCGATAATGTTGAAGCACTTTTGGGAGCGTATTTTCAAGCTTTAGGTTTTAATAGCACCCTTCGTTTACTGGAATGGTTAAATATTATTCCAAAGTCGGAAAATATAAGTGATATTTTAAATGGTCCTCCACCGAATCCTGTACTAAATGAAAAGTGTACTCAAGATAACATAGATTACCATATTCCTTCATGGTCTTTACTAGAAGAAAGACTGGGCTATCATTTTAAAAATCGTGCATATTTATTGCAAGCACTAACACATTCGACGTACACACCTAATCGTATAACAAACTGCTATCAAAGACTGGAATTTTTGGGTGATGCTGTTTTGGACTTTCTTATTACATGTCATATTTTTGAGAAATGTGAAAATCTTACTCCCGGACAACTCACTGATTTAAGATCAGCGCTCGTCAATAACAATACATTTGCAAGCTTTAGTGTAAGATGTGGTTTTCACAAGTTTTTGCTATTTTCCAATATTGTACTGCACGAGCATATTAACAATTTTGTTAAATATCAAGAAGCCAAAGATTTTGAAATTGATGAACATGTGTTAATATTGTTAGAGGAGGAAGACATGCACTTAGCAGAACATGTGGATGTACCTAAAGTAAGTATGAGATATATTTCCAGAGATCATTAACACTTTGATTGTCTCGTTTGGTTTTGAAAATTACACTAACAAATTTTATGCTTTATTAATTGGAAGAAATATGCTTACAGTAGCATTAAAATACATGAGAAACTTTTATGTAACAAAAAAGGATTATTCCACATTATAATCAACTAAACTGGTCTGGCCACCAAACTACTTTTTCCATTTAGTGTATGTGTGTATGTATCTATGTCTGTATGTGTATTTGTAACTAACCTTATTTTTGTAAATAACGTCTTTCAACTTGACAGCATACATACAGCTTACAGGTTTTTATATAATGGAAATGACATAGTGACATAAGTCGACCATGGACCGCAAGCGTTAAAATATGTCTTCGGGGGCGTCCCGACATAGTACCCCAAAGGGTTAAGTCAGAAAGAAAGGAGAGAAAATTATCCAAGCCTGTGATAATACTAAACTATATCGAGGGTCTCATATCAGAGGGGCGTATGCGCCAAAAATACAATAATGGAGATTCCTCACCAAAAATGTGTTAAGCTAAAGAAAATGGTATATTTTACAACAAGAAATGAAAGTCCAGTTTTTTTCGTGAGGTGAGATTTATTCACGAGCCACGAAGCGGCAAGTGAGCAAATCTCACGAACGAAAAAAACTGATTTCATCTCGAGTCGTAAATGCTATTTTTTCTACGAAATTTAAATTACATTATAGAACGAAAGTTAATGTAAACGAACTAAATAACAATAATTATTATTATGTATTAAGTATTAATTAATCATTTCATTTCCATAGCGACACCTCCACACTGACTTTGACATAAATAAAATTATAACCTGCAAACGAAATATATTTAATATTTTTTTTTTTACCATTCTTAGGCTTTTATATAAAATGCTACATTAAAATTTAATTATTTGATACGAGTATTAACGCAATTTTAGTTTATTATGAGTTGACATTGACATTATTTTCGCCACCAGTGTAAAAAAGTAAAACTTTCATGTAGCGTAGGCAGTGAGAAAATGACAACTTTCATATACATGAGTAGAAGAAAGATAAATCTTTAAATGTCAGAAAAATCAACATATTTTGATATAGGCAAATCCAAGTTTAATGGCGAAGAGCGGGGGTATGTTCACGCAGCAGACACCACAATATGGTCCACAGACTCTTAAACCATAGGCGGGTATACATTATTATAAACGTATTACAAAAAATTTAAAGATAAAATATACTTGACACATTTAGCAGTAGTTATTGAATTGTAAATTATTATCATACTATGCAAAATTCAAAAAATATCATTCCTACAAATAGAAATAAAGGTTGACGGCGTTAATAATAAGTATAGTTTTCAAAAATAAAAATTTTACCAATAAAATAGAGTTCTCTCTGCGTTTGATGCTTTATAATTTGAAAGTCGTTGTAAAGTCCTACGTGTTTTTAAGACAATTAAAAAATATTTGTCTAATATTGAATAAAAAAAGTTTATGACACTATACAGTATTGGCCAGATAAAAGTTAACAGCTCTATAAAATGCGAATGACAAATTTTTAAATTAAATTCTCAATGGAACTTTTGTCCCACGGTTTTTTCTATCTAGTATACTATGTTTTAAGGACTTTTAATTAAAAAAATAGGATTTACATCATTTTACATTAATTATTACCTTAATTGTTTTACATTTATTTATTTATTTAGTCATGAGTCCTTCTACTGCTAGGTGTAGGACTGTTGAGTTGTGTTGTGCTGACTTTTTTTCCATGTTTTTCTGTCTTACATTTGTTTGTTCAGCAAAAGCATAAAGGCTCCCCCAGACAGACGCGATATGCCTGCCGCTCGGTACGATACAGTCGGTACATAACTCGGTATGATTATCGCTGCTTACCGCAATGAGTACCCACACAAGTGCGACACTCGGGACGTTCGGAAAAATATGCAAGTGACAGTATTTCATATACCGAAATGTTATTAGATATCGTACCGAGCGGCGCATATCGCGTCTGTCTGGGGGAGCCTTAATGTTGTACAATTACTAGTCATTTCAAATTTTACCAAAATATTTAATTTTCTTGATTTTATAATATAAACAAAGTTAATTCAAATCAATGTTATTAATATTACTTAAAATACTAGAATAGACGGCTTTTTCATTAGCAGATAGCTTACGCGCTATATTACTATGTAAAATAACTACGAGCGATTAAACTGCTATTATCAATAAATCAGTCATAATTAAGTGACATTTGCGGCATTTGTTTACCTAAGACCTCAAAACATAGTATAGTAGATAGAAAAAACCGTGGAACAAAAATTATTCCATTGAGGATTTAATTTAAAAACTTGTAATCGCATTTTATAAAGGTGTAATGGTGCCTGTCAACGTGAGAGTAAACTATTCTCGATAGCAGTGTCGCCAAGGATACAGCCAATCGCGAGTTACTCTCAGGGGCTGTATCCTTGGCGACGCTGCTATCGAGAGTAGTTTACTCTCACGTGGACAGGCACCATTAACTTTTATCTGGCCAATACTGTATATGTACACGCATTTTACTATTACTATAGTATCGGGTAATATCCATATCAGTTTACGAAAATGGAATAGACATTTGAGAAACAGGTACAGCCTTGGAAGTATAATATGTTATACCTATTATCGTAAAATAACCCTTTTTAAATTCCGTAACGGTACGCCACTGTATACCAAAACAACTAAGTAAGTAGGTGTGTTTAATTCCAATTGTGTTTAGTGCGCACCCCCACCCTTCGCCATTAAACTTGGATTTGGCTATATACAGTGTGACCCATTTCAAAGCGGATCACCCCTATAAAAAGTTTATTTATGGTCCGATTTTCATGAATTTTTTTTTAAACGATAAAGCATCAAAAACTACTTTGGCACTTTATTTATAAATTCAGTTTACGCTCACAAAGCCTACTATGATTTTTTTTCGATGTCAAAATAGGCAAAATTTGTTTAGCGATTTTTTAATTTAAAATCTGACTACCCCACTGGATTCAGGATGCCCTCAAATGGGTTTGTACCAAATTTCATGAAAAAATATTTATTATTTTTTCTTTGTATTTTTGTATCTTTTTTTGTAAATTTAATCGCACACCAATCGAAAATTAAATAAAAGTTGCGATTTTAATACTGACACGAATAAATTGTTGCTTATTTAAGAGATCTTACATCAAATAAAGTTTTTTTTCCAACTTTTGTTTTTTACATAGCATAGTACACTGCGTTTCCAATATTGATATTAATTTAATCACAAATATTGAATTCATAATTAATCTCCTAATAAAAAATATTGTTACGCATGTGCGTTTGTACCAGGTCGGGTGCCTAATTTATATGTAAAGAAAGTATGGAATTGAAAATAAAACTTTAATTATGATCGATTTAAGCAATTAATAAACAAAATACCTTACATTACCCTTAAAATCTAAACATAACATAAACTAACATTAATACTTATAGTAAACCCAATTCCACAGGTACATAGGCGTGGCCACAGATCTGCGCGAATTGACGGTACCAGTGGCGTTGTAATGGGTAGAGAATTGAGCTATTCTACACTTCGACTAACACACGAACGATAATGGACGGCACTGAACAGTGGGAATCACCTCGTTGAACGTAATAGACTCGCCCGTTAATTTTTTGCGTTCTGCGCATTATGACGTATGTGTACCTGTGGAATCGGGTTTACTATAATTACTACTTACATAATTACCGTGACTTCTGCTTAACACGTGTCACTTGCTCTTGGCCACCACTTATCAATTAACATAATCGTGGCCAGTCCCACTGGATTACCGCTTAGCCCCGCCATCCAGCGATGCTTAAACGCGGGGTTTGTAACAATATTATTTCATGAAATTTGGTACAAACCCATTTGAGGCGGGTATCCTGAATCCAGTGGTGTAGTCAGATTTTAAATAAAAAAATCGCTTAACAGTTTTTTCCAATTTTGACATTAAAAAAAATCATAATAGGCTTTGTGAGTGTAAACTGAATTTTTAAATAGGGTGCCAAAGTACAGTTTTTGATACTTTCTCATTAAAAAAAATTCATGAAAATCGGACCATAAATAAACTTTTTATAGGGGTGATCCGCTTTGAGATGGGTCACACTGTATAGGCAGGAACAGAATTGAAGTGATTGTATATTTGAATTTGTATTTACAGGAAGTTTTTCTCTTTTCTTGAACAATTTTACAGATGGCTCATACGCCTCTCTGATATGAATGAGACTCTCGATATTAGTGAAAACTTACTAAACAACACAAGCACCTTGCCTATAGACACACATACAATGTAATGTATAATTATTTTGAGGACACCCTGCATATTTTAGAATACAGAATTCCAACATTTTTAAAAGTAACTTCTACAATGTTAGCATCCAAAGTTAAAAAATATTAATTATTAGTAAGTGGTTTCAGTACCATAAAAGAAAAACTTGAAAACTTTTGGTACCACCACCAAATAACAAAAATAATTCTCCCGCGACATATTAAGTTGTAATTAATGAGCAATCTAGCATAACGTATCAACTACTTCTTTCTAAATTACCACTGATGATACACGTATCACCAGTTGAGAATTACTGCACTAGAATATTATTCATTTGGAATCTCATGTTTTATTTGTCCATACTTTTACCAAAACAGATGTGAAAATGGTTTGAATACATTTTAATTTACAAATTAGTATGTGCATGTGTTATGTAAAAGCCCGAAAATTGGTAAATCTTAGGTTTGACAGGTAAATCCTAGCATTTACCACAGTGAGGTGTTAAAAGTCTGAAATTAGCTTCATTTTTATTATTTACTTAAAATAAAACTTGAACCAACATTTAATCTGACCATATGAAAGAAGGTCAGGTGGGAAGCTTAGTTAAGCTTTTTTTAAATAAAAACACATAAAAGCCCTTAATAGAAGCATTTACAGGCTTTTTTCAGACTTTTACCCACCTCGCTATGGTAAATGCTAGGATTTACCAGTAAAACGTAAGATTTACCAATTTTCGGGCTTCTGCAGTAACACATACACTGACTAGTAAGTGTACATATTTACCGAGTTAACGCTTCTACTGCAACATACAGGGTGGTCCACTTTTTTGTAGCAGGACTAACAATCGATAGAAAAACTTATTTTAAAGCGAATATTCCATATCAACAGGGGTTCATAAACGCTTCATTTTAAAGTTACAGCGTGTTGAAATTTTCAAAAAATATAGATGATTTTTAACCGTTTCAAAAATATCGATAATTTTTAACCGTTTCCCAACCAGTAGATATATTAAAACCAAATTTGGTATACAGCACCACCTTACAGGTTACCACATTCGGTAAGAATGTCAAGCCCCACAAGCAACCAGTGGCGGAGTTGTGGGGGTTCAAGTTTAATACATTTTATAAAAGTTGTACGGCCCTTGTTCAAAATCAAACTCGAACTTGTTTTTGGGTAGAGCATTTATTCTAAACAAAAAGCGTCTCTTGACTTTTCTTCGTACCTACGAGGGCGTATTGAAAAGTAAGGTCTCCAACGATGCCATTTCCGAACGCGAGTTGCTAGGCGAAATTTGACAACAGCGTTGCATTCCTTGGTTTCCCCACCACAGTGTAGAACCATCCGCGAGACCTTGGAACGCTAGGTCGCTGCGTAGCAGTCGTTTGAGATGGGGTTCCCGCTTAGCTCGCCCGCCAGGTGCGAACTGCGCTCAGTCATTCGATTTTTGAATGCAAAAAAGGTTTCTCCGATAGACATTCATCGCCAGTTAGTGGAAGTATACGGTGCGAATTGTATGGACATAAAAAACGTGCGGACGTGGTGCCGGGAGTTTTCTGAGGGCCGGGAAAACGTCCACGATGAACAGCGGTCGGGGCGGCCGAGTTTGCCGGAATCAACGGCGAGCCGAATCGACGAGATGGTGCGCAATAACCGGAGAATAACTTTTCATGAGAAGTAGCCACACTCTTCATTAAGACCTTCCCTTATCCCGTACACTTCCACTAACTGGCGATGAATGTCTATCGGGGAAACCTTTTTTGCATTCAAAAATCGAATGACTGAGCGCAGTTCGCACCTGGCGGGCGAGCTAAGCAGGAGCCCCAACCTAAACGACTGTTACGCAGCGATTGAGCGTCCCAAGGTCTCGCGGATGGTTCTACACTGTGGTGGAGGAACCAAGGAATGCAGCGCTGTTGTCAAATTTTGCCTAGCAACTCGCGTTCGGAAATGGCATCGCTGGAGACCTTACTTTTCAATACGCCCTCGTACTATCGTTTGGCACGGAATTTGATTTATTTTACTATTCTCACGAAAAATTAGCTCATAAGTTCGATCTAAAAGTATCTCTGTGTTCGAAATAAAAAAGTAATTACCGATTTTTGCAGTTTTTAATAACAGGTTATGCCAATTAACAATTAATTATCCACATTTTGAGCATTTACTCTGCAACTTGCAATTTTCTGCTTCTCGCGTTATTTTTAGATCTTACTTATGAGCTAATTTTTCGCGAGAATAGTAAAATACATCAAATTCCACGTCAAACGATAGTAGATACGAAGAAAAGTTGAGAGACACTTTTTGTTTAGTAATTTTTTCTATTTATAGTTAAAGCATAAATAAAGTTTCTAAATAAATCAAGCTTTCAAATAAAAATTTTTAAATTGCAAAATTTCAACCCTCCCAGAAAGTTCTGATTAAAAAACCAACCACTTTTCAGCCCCTTGTGAAGGTGGGAGATGATTAAAAATATAACTATGAGAAACCTTTTAATAAGTACAAAACATCTACCAAATATTCTCCTACAGATGTATATCCAAATTTGAGAAATAAAATAAAAACCTAACGCTGCTCTTTAGGGGGTCGTAACTCCAAAAGGAGATGTCTAAGGGAAGTTATATAAAAACCCCCCCTTAATTTTCCATAAGGAATTACCTCCTGAATTTTTTCGCAATATTTAAGAAACACCCTGTATATGTCAAAGTTGGATATTTTCATTTCTTATTGTTGACAACTCAATGTTTTTGCCTAAGTTAATAAAACCATCAGCAAAAATTTTAAAAATACCAGTGACCAGCTTACATGTTATTCATTTAAATGGAATTAACATATTAGCGGAGCAAATTTTAATAAGATCTTTATCTTTATTGTTTAAAACGGTTTAAACTTAAGCTCATTTATTCAAAAAGTGTTAACATTTATATAATTTTTTTTTTTCTAGGTACTTGGTGATGTATTTGAGGCCTTAGCCGGTGCTATATATTTAGACTGTGGTATGGACTTGAAGACTGTTTGGAGCATATTTTATCCAATAATGTGGAAAGAAATTGAATCTTTTAGCAATAATGTTCCAAAAAATCCAGTGAGAGTGTTATATGAAACTGTTGGAGCTCATCCAATGTTTAGGTAATATTTAATATTTAAATGTTTTGCTTAACATTTCTTTTTCTATTCTGTAGCACGAGCCCTTTTATGTGTTTATTATACATATGTAATAAACGTGGCAGCTCTGTTTTAAACATTTTACAAAAAAATTATAAAGATGAAAGTTTTTAAGATCCAAAACTACATACAAATCACAGTAATGTTTAGCTCCCTGTTAAAAAGTAATTCATGACATGTTAATTTGGTGAAAGTGAAAGTCTTCCCAATAATAGGTATTTAAGATCTAATCCTCGTTTTACCACTGTGTTGATTAATAGTTCTAGTTGGCAGAGAACTATTTAAAATAAAAATCAGTAAGGAATAAAAATTGTTAATTAAAAGTAAACAAAAAACTTTATTTAATTTTATAAACTAATTTGTGAAAATTAACATTAACATTAACTACATAAAAGCACACAAGTGTCACAAATTGGAATTTTTAAGTAATTGTATTTCAAATAAACTTCTGGATGCCATAAAAAACTTAAGAAAGTTTTGTTTGATTTATTTAAATATATTGTTAAATTAATTATTGTTTACAGACGACCAATGGAAGTGGAGAATAAAACCATGGTTACCTTGGATTTTATGTTAAATGGTGACAAGAAAAGTGTGCACGGTTTTGGTGATAATAAAGGTTTAGCTAAAAGAGCAGCAGCCAAGATAGCCCTACGATTATTACAAGGAACTTCTATTATGAACTAAAAGGAAACTAATATTAAATGTATATATGAAAGCATCCGGGTGTAAAACCTGTTAAGTAACCAAAAAGAAATTTTACAGGAAAGTGGAAAAGCACTTTCAGAACCACTAAAAAATTAATTTTAGTGCAAATGGTTTTGTTATACTTTATAATTCGTATAATTTATTTGTTTAATAATCATACTCTTTATTATTATATATGTTTTATTCAGTAGCGTTACATTCAGTGTTCGTTGACATATGTACCTAGTGTTCTGCTTTACCGGCCGCGCTTGCATCTTAAAATACATAACATCTCCCTTTTTTCTTACAAACAAAAATATTCAATTCTATTAATACAAATGAGCTTTAATTATAAAACTTATATTATTAAACATAGTCTGCTAAATAAGCTGATTTTATAATTGCACGCCCACTTCGCATAGATTTTGTTTCGTGAATTGTCTCACTATTTCTAGTTTTTTTATTATCACTTTCCACTAATGTTTCTTTTTCCACACTGTTCTCGTGCTCAATGTTTTCATTTTCTTCTATTTTTTCTACTTTTGATCTTGCTGTCTTGGTCTTAAGAATCGACTATTTCTATCCATAATGGACGACTCTTTCACCCTAACTGTATACGATCTTGGTCTCTTTGGTATATCAATTATTTTTTATTTTATCCATTCTTGGCCTTCTCTTACCCAAACAGGTTGATCCCTCTCCAACGGTGCAAGATTCTTAGTTCCGTGATTTTTATAATAATATCTCTGCTCTTGTTGATTATTTTGCAGCTTTTCTTAGTGGTTGTTGATCAGCTTTGGTTTAAAACGTTATTTTAGTGGGACTTTTATTAGCATTCCCTATACCTAAGTGCAGTAATTTTTTAGATTTTTATACTTTTTAGATTTTTTTTTAAATTTTCATCGTGATGCTTAATATTATCTAACGCCGCCATTTTTGAAGAAAAACCGCTCAAATTTAGAACATGCCTAGAAGAAACCTTGGGAGTACAGCCTGGAATTTTTGCAATCGATGCATTACTTACAGGGTGTCCAAAATTTAATTTTCTTTTAATACAACTTCAGACCACTAAAACTCGTTTTTTTTCAAATACAATGCCCAAACTTTTTTTTCATTTTCTGTTGCAAAATGACATTCTTCATCAATCTGTATTAGCGTTTCCTATACCTATCCGCAACAATTTTCGAGTTATTAAGAATTTTTGATAAAGTTAAGAGAAATTGCAACATTTTTAAATAGTAAGCCTTGGAAATGACAACAAATGCAAATAATAATAACTGTAAACCACTTTTATTGCGTTTGTCTGAAGTATCCATAAAAATGGAATATCAAGAGTATTCGAACACGGATATTTTAAATTTATTTTACATTCATAGACAATATCACAAGATTATTGAAACTGCGAACGAATAGTTGTGCATTTTTAATGTAGCTTGTACAGCATAGTATGTTAAATCCGAGTCTTGCGCTGCCAATCGAATTGACCGCTGAGGATGGTCATTGAAATATCCTAGGATGTTAACTTCGTTAGTTTCATTATTTGTTACACGCTTAGGTCGAATTCTAGCAGATTTCACTCTTTTAAATTGCAAAAACATTGATTCTATTCATTGAAATTTCTTTCTGGTCATTACAGTCAAAATGAGGATACCTTTCACTGAACACACGGCAAGTTCTTTCAATAATCTTGTGACATTCTTCATGAATATAAAATAAGTTCAAAATATTCATGCTTGAATACTCTTTTTATCTTCCATTTTCATGGATACGAGACAAACGCAGTAAAAGTGGTTTACAGTTATTAATGTTGGCATTTGTTGTCATTTCCAAGGCTTACTATTTAAAAATGTTGCAATTTCTCTCAACTTTATCAAAAATTCTTAATAACTGGAAAATTGTTGCGGATAGGTATAGGAAACGCTAATACAGATTGATGAATGTAATTTTGTTGTAATTTTGCAACAGAAAATGAAAAAAAAATGTTGGGCAATTATGATATGTTTATAATAGTGTATACCCGCCTATGGTTTAAAGGTCGTGGACCATATTGTAGCATCTGCTGCACAAAAACACCCCCACCGCTCGCCTTTAAATTTGAATTTTACTCTGGAGGTTTTGCGATATTTGACACCAAAGGCTTACATATTGTGCACTATACAGGGTGTCTCAATCTGCATTGCATTTCATGGTTATCTAAGTTATTACCAAGGTCATTAAATTGACTTTTAAGAGCGTATACATAAAAGCACCATAATAATTAGTCACTCTATTTCCACTTAAATATTATCAAAGATAGCCATAAAATACTACACAGATTAAAACACTCTGTATAAATAAAAGCTCACAGTATATACATTATTCAGACTGTGAGCAAAAAGATATATGAAGTATTTGTTTCATCATATTGTTACGTTTTGTACTTCTTATGATTATTTAGCAGTTACTATAGTTTTCAGTTATGAATTTTGTATTTTATTATGAGTATGTTTTAATTTGAAAAATATTTTCTAGTTGTAATTTTTATTGTTACGGAACTGTTGTACAAATGGAACATAATAGATAAAAGCTATATTTTCTTATAAAAATAAAGAAAACCGATTTTGTAGACTTTCTGTGAAATGATTTTTTTAAATTTTTACAATAAAACATTACATTATTGTTGCACTTTTCGTTTCTTAAGTGATGGTCTTTCAAAAACTTGCCGAATTCCTCCAGCTTGACTAGCATGAAATTTCAGATTTTGTGAAGTTTCACTAACCCATGGTGAATCAAACTGTGTGGTGTCTTGATCTACTAAGTGTGTGTACTTTGTACGGCCAGATCGACCAAAATTTTTTACTTGCATAACTTTGGGCAGAATTGTTTTATCAAAGTGATCGTCCAGAGTTGCTTGTGAGAAATCTCTTTTAAATACATCCTCCTCTCTATCCAAGTAGAAGGCACCTCTGTGGTAATACTTTTGTAAAAATTTGTATTTGCCTTTAGCAGCTTTGTTGGTTACTTGTTTAGGATTTACACGCATTTCTAAACGACGCTCTTCTTCCGTCATGTTTCTCATTCTTTCAATTTCTAAACGTTCTTTCTCCAACCTGTAAAATAATAGTAAAATGTAAACAATACATTGCTCTAAACCAGAGACAAAAGTAAACAATTGACAACCAAAATTGTTAAAGTAGGATACACTAAATTAAATTCTTTTTAGATTGAAAATTAATAATAATTGAGTTCACCATTTAAAAATTATGTTTGCTATCATGACCTTCATAATTTTCAACAAAAAAGTGTTTCCAAGATTATTATTTATATGACTTACGCTTCTCTTTCTTCTCTATCTCTTTTAACTCTTTTTAATTCTCGTAATTTCCATGCTTCATATTCCACTTCATCATTTTCATCATCTGTACATACATCATTAAGATTGGGTTCATTACTGTCTTTATTTTTAGCTTGTTGTTCTTTTCGTATTGATTCTTCTACCATTCGTAATGTTTGTCTGCGTCTTTCTTCGGCTTGTTTTTGCGCCTCTTGTTCCAATTGCTTTTGTTTTTGAGCTTCTTTTTCTTTCTCTAGTATCGTGATACGATCTCGTTTTCGCACAAACACAGGTTTCAACCTTGGACCTAGAACAAGTGTTATAACAGCACATCAAACACTGCTGTAAAGGGCAATCTTAAAAATACGCAGGCTATGGATTATTTACAAGTAACGTAACATAAGCATTAACATGAAATTTGAAATAAGATCAGTTAACAAGAAACTTATGGATATTTACTACCAGTGGTGGCTCGTGCATAAGCACTGCTGCACTGTGCAGCACCCCCAGCAAAAAAATGTAAAATCAAAATTTATTTTTATTTTTTTAAATAATATTGAAAACAATATTTACAAGCATTATATGAATACAATATAACACGTTAAAGATATAAATTGCGTTTGGACATCGTAATTAAACGATTAAATGCTCTAGAGGCAGATTGCGAAGCAGTGGAACTGCCAGTCTCGGCAGTACCACTTCTCCCATATTCGATTAGTCTCGGGCTAGATTCGGCGGTATTCGTCGCCACCAAGTAAATTCAACACCGGCACTGCTAATTTAGCAGTGCCAATACAGTCGGTCATATCCAAAGTGCTTGCAAACGCCTACATTGTTTGTTTGGGCTACTTAAAGCAGTAAGAGACGAATTTTTAATTAAAATTATTTTGTTTATAACCAACATATAATTATTTATTTATTACAATTTAAGGGTTAAAATATGACGAGTCTTAATGTTAAACATATAAATTAAACAAAAATTTCACAACTAACGTTAAATGAAAAATAGAAATAAAAAATAAAGGTCGTACAACATCGGATAATGTTATTAGTCAAGAAGGAATAAGTAAAAATCATATTTAAGGAATACTGTGAGTCAAGAATGTTTAACAGCACTATCTATGTCAATTAAAAAACTATTATTTCACGAATTACAAACTTAAATGAAAAAGTCATTTAAAAATGTTGCCAAAGCAAGAGCAAAAAAATGGACTTTATTTAAAATGATAAATTTTTACAAAATGCCAATTTTTTTTACACAGCTTAAGTTTCTCATAAATATTATGTGTATCTCCTTTTTAATGAATTACAAATTTATTTAATCTATTACGTATATACTTTTTAATTAATTGTTTACAAATGAACAGTACCCCTACTCAAAATTTTCACTGCCCCCACTGATTACTAACGGGTGTTCCAATAAGACGAAAAGATGTTAAATGTGAATTAGGCTTTAACGTCAAAAGATTTTGGCATCTGGTTTTAACATTTGACAAGTTCAGTCTTTGGCAATTTTAACCATGGGAAAATTGACAATCGAACAACGTGTTAAAGTTATTGAAGCCTATTACGAAAATGGGCTTTAAAACAGAAATGCACTTCGCGATATTTTTGGTCAGCATAATTGGCGAACCGAGAGTGCAATTGTAAAAATTGTTCAAAAATTCAAACAAACTGGGTCGGTGACAGATGTAAAAACACCATTGCATGCTCGTGTACGTCGTTCAGCTGAAAACATTGCTGCAGTGCGCGAGAATGTGGCCGAGAGTCCAGACACCTCTATTCGTAATAGCGCACAGGAATTGAACCTCTCCGCAACCATGTTACATCGCATTTTGAAGAAAGATTTGTCTCTACATGCTTACAAAATTCAATTTACTCAAGAACTGAAGCCTGCGGACCATTTGAAGCGCCGTACGTTCGCCGATTGGATGCAAGAGCAAAACAGCGAAGTCAATTGGCCACCAAGATCGTGCGATTTGACGCCTTTGGACTTCTTTCTTGGGCTTATCTCAAGAGCAAGGTCTATGCCAACAAGCCAACAACAATTCAACAGCTAAAGGATGAGATAATAAGGCATATTGGTGAGATCGAGGAGCAATTATGCAGAGATGTCATCAAAAATTTTGACCATCTTGTGTAGGTGTGTTGCCGAAGCCTTGGTGAACATTTGGGCGATATTATCTTTCACACATAATTGCCATGTGCCAAATAACATGATTCAATAAAAAAATTTAAAAAAATCAAAATTAACATCGTCTTATTTACTGTTAACATCTTTCCGTCTTATTGGAACACCCTTTACATAACATTACACTAAATGTGACAGATTTGTAACATTTTGCGACTACGACAAATAACTATAACTATAGAAACCACTTTTATATTAATGCTTATGACTGCAGCCTTTGTGAACAACTCATAAACCACATTAAAGATTTTCAGAAAAAGTACATAGGTGGCCCGATATATTATATCAACGTAATATTGTTAAAAAATTAAATATTAATAAAGTTTATTTACCAGCTTCTTCTTCCGAATCAGTATACTCTTCATATTCTGAACTTTCAGACGATTCTGAATCTGATTTTTTTTCCTCTTCTTTAACCATAAATTCATGTTCTTCTTGCTTACTTAATACGCGTTGTTTTAATAGCTCACGTCTCCGTTCAATTTCACCATCACTTAATTCTGTTTCTGATTCATCATCATCAGGTGCCTCCAACATATGTTTAGGTTCTGAAAGTATATATAATTATTTATTTACTGACTAAACATCCACATAATATACCAGGTAAATGAATTTGTTCTTGCTCTTTATCGTCATCACTATCCTCCAAAACTTCGGGTTCATGAACGTGCCTTCGTCTTTCTGGTCTTATTTCAGTATCGGTTTCTCTAATCTTGAGCCTACGTAATCTAGGATCATTCATATCATCATCGCTATGAACAACTTCTGGAGTTGGTGCTCTTATATGTGGTTGATTCCGTCTTTCCATGAAGTCTTCATCTTCACTTTCTGTATCTGAACGTTGATCTTGTGCGTAGTCTGGCCGTTTACCAGATACATATCTGTGCACTTTTACCTTTTGCATAGATATCTCTCCTAAAATTAAACAGAATAAATATAATGAGGGCAATATTATTTTTTTAACTAACCTTTTTCATTGCGAATTGGTATTGCTCCGGCAGTGCTTTGAATACCAAACGCTGTCGCAGGGTTCATCATTTTGATTCTTAATCTAAAGCTTTAAACACTAATGTATTTAAAATATGACTGAATTAAAATTTTAGATTGTTTTGATGTCAAATGAACTGCCACACAAGTTGGGAGAAAACAACTAAATCGATAACAAAAATCCCTAATAATTAAGTGTTGCCAAAGTTAGCATAAAGTATTGACCCATATTACTTTATTATTTTACTGCTGGTGATCCTGTTATGCCACCTGTTGTGAAGGTTGAATAACGCGGAATGTTAGCATGCAAAGACGCGAATAAGTTATGCTGTAGCGGTGAATAGAATTGTGCATGTGTTTTTACGTAAAACTGAACAGAATAAACTAAACAGTGTTTTCAGTAGTGTTTAAATACAATTGTGTTTTATTATAAAGTTTTATATGTACAGTTTCTTGGATTTTTAACAGATAACTTTTTAAAAAGGTAATCGATGCTTGTTTTTTCTTACATTTCAAAAGGTGTGCAAATTTTTATATATATTTCAATTAATATGTGTTCTTTAACTTAATCTATATGAATATAATAACTAATTATTTTTATTTATTAGCGATTTTACCGTAATTTAATGAAATTAAAGTTTGTTGATCTTGCCAGAGTTTTGTTTACATACTTGCTCGAGATAAAAATGTATGCAGTTTCCATGTTTTACTAGTTTACGCTGTCGTGTTATCTTAGTAAAATATTTATCTGGACTTTTAAGTGAAAAATCTCAAAAGAAACAAAGTAGGCGCGGCAAATTCTTGTTTCTTGTATGTCAGCACGATCAAGTAGTCTGTGTTAAGTCTGTACTCAAAGGTAGGGCACGTCGAGACGCGGCGTGTATGTTATTATGTAAAGATACACAACAATCAAGGACATGGACCCAACTAGGCCCAACCCGATCTCACAAAACTCATAATTGGCAGTTGTGTAGACGGTTGAAGATGACGTTACCGTAGAGAATAGGTCAACGACTCGCATCATAGTGTGTCCTTCTTTTATCCCGTGCTTTTCATTGATGGTCCACGATATTGTTATGACTGCTCAACACCATTCAGTGTATTTACGTATTACACAACCTAGTTAACTTTACTTACATTAGCCCTATTGAGAATAATACGTTTTTTGTCATTGGACATTTAAACGCCGTTGCTTTCGTCCACCTATTGAAATATCACATTAATGCCAAATTCTACTAGATAATTTTAAATAAAGTAAAAGTTGATTGTAAACCTAAATAACAAATCATGAGTGAATGTGTTTTTGACAACAAAAAAAAGAAACCTATTCCGTATAAGTATAAAAGTAAATGGATGTATGACAGACTGCGTAGCATGTAGAGTGGCCAGATTTTGAAAAACCAAATACGGGACAGGTGAAAAACAGCTACTGCAAATTCCAGAACCTTTTTATTAAATGATACACAGTGTTTCTTAAATAATGCGAAAAAATTCGGGTGATGATTCCTTATTGAAAATTAAGGTGGGGCTTTTATATAACTTTTTTCCCTTAGCCTTAGACGTCTCCTTTCAGAGGTGTGAAAATACAATATGGCGGCCATAAGAAATAAAAAAGTTGACTATTGCAACTTGAAATCTAGAAGGGTTAGAAAATTTCTGTTGGCGTCATCAAACCCAGGACGGTCAAAAACATAAAGTGACCAAGTTTAAATGAAATAGCGTCAATGGTAGGGAAGATAATAATATTTTTCTAAAATCACATTTTTCAGTTTTTTTGTAATAAATCAAAAACGAATCAAGATATCTAGGATATCTTTTCAGATTCTTAATCGTCATAAAAATGTGCAACTTTTCTCTAATTTAACCGACCTTGTATCTCTTACCGTTTCCAAGATAGCAATGGTGAGCATCGAAAAAAGCACCACTCTGTATATGTATATTGACGTATTGTCAATATTTAAAATATTGATAGTGAGGTTTGATGAAAAGCAAAATATCGTGGAACAAGATAAGTTGTGTTGATAGAAAAGTATGATTTTGATCGTCTGAAGCCATAGGCGGCGCGTCGGGGGGGGGGGGCACTTTTTTCAAATCAAAACTTCACAATCTTCACATAATTACGAGTATTAATAGATCAGACTAGGAAATTATTTTCTGCATAACTTTATATAGTATAAAAATCATATATTCGTATATCGTATTTACAATTTAGCATTAGCAATTAGTGATTTTTACATTGGTTGGTGCGTTGGAGTAGGGTACATTAACAATAAGGGCAACCTACAACGAATGCAGTGACGCAACTAGGGGGTAAAGCACTTGTTACTTGCGGTCTTGTTAAGGCGCATTTTTCTAGTAAGTATATTTAACTTGAAAGTGTAAATTCACGATTAAACTGACCACATTATATTAAATTTTAGAATATGTCTAAAAAACAAACAAATTTATTTGCCTTTCTGGGAAATGCATTAAAAAGACTAAAAACCTATCTCAGAAGTACTATGGGCGATGAACGATGAAATGGCCTGGCTTTAATGGCTATAGAACAAGAAACTGTGGCTGACATGATTTTAAATGAATCGCATTTAGAAAAATTAATTAATAATTTTATTGCAAATAAAAACAGAAGAATGATGTTTTTTTAAAGATATATTTTGTTGTTTTTTACTATTATGAAGGGTATATTCTTTGTTTCTTAGTTTTTTTAATATTTTGGAACTTTAAAAATTATTTTTGTTAAATAATATCTACTTATTTTATTTTTGTTACTTAATATGGTTTATAATAAAGTGTAGGTAATATACATGGATAAGTTGTGCCCCCCCACTTTTTTAGGTCACGCGCCGCCACTGTCTGAAGCCCTCTTTACAGATCTGTATCCGTCAATATTTTCAAAAAAAAACTTAAATAACTCAAAAACTAATGATTTTAAGTAAATTTTGGGAAAAAAATTTAATTTGTTCTAATCCATAGATAAGTTCTAATCTAAAAAGTGAAAAATATACAGTGTATCATTTAAAGTAAAAATTTACATATCGGTGCTCGGCAACTAAACCCTCGGTATAGCTGAAAAAGTGAAAACTATTTTAGGCTATGTATCTATAGGCCTACCACACGTCCCGGTTTGACCGGGACAGTCCCGGTTTTAAAGTTACATCCCGGTGTCCCGGTCGGTTTCGCGTTTGTCCCGGTTAAAAAAATATTCCGTACTATTTTATGTTTATATCTCCTTTACCTAAATGGATATTATTAGTGAAAGTTTTTACCTTTATTAAAAATAAGTTTGTGAGGAGTGCGATCTGATTAAAAAAATCAGAAGAGTTTGCCATAAAACTGCAATTTTGGATGATAAAGTATGTAGATACTCTACATCAGCGATTCTTGACCGGGGGGCCGCGAAAATTTTCAAGGGGGTCCACGAAAGGTTTCAAGGGGGCCCACGAAAAACTTATTAAACGTTTTTACTTTTTTAAATATCGAAGTCTTTAAAAAAATATTTTCTGCTCCTTATTTTACTCGAACCATCGGAGAGATATCTTCTTAAATAACTCGTAACATTTTTGTTCAGCAATTTAAAAAAATAACACGATATCGTCGCCTTAGTTTTGTGTAGCGTCGATGCGGTACTTTTCTATTGGCCGCTCCGCTTTGCACTAACTTCTTTTCGCACACACTTAGGAATGTGGAAGGAAAAATACTGATGAGGAAGAATCTAGTGAACCCTCGTAACCATCAGGGTATACAACATATTGTTGAAAATATTGTCGCAAAAGATAGTTATTTTATTCTACGAAATTGTTTTCCGTGATTTATTTGCGTATTGATGTTAAAACAAAATTGACAAAAGCAGTCCAGTTTCCACAGTAAATAAACAAATGCGTTAAAATATAAAGGAGTGTTTTTATGAGCATTTGCAACATTCAAGGTGTAACCTTCGATTTGTGGTATTAATTTGTGATGTAATGGCCATTTACACGATCAAGCGCCGCGTGTAGGTGGATTTGTGTTACTCTTGACTCAGCTGGCTGTATATTTGTAGGTGTATTTCATGAAGTTGTGTTCGTCATTTAAAAAAAATATGTAATCATTGTAAAAGCGAAATTTTTGTAATGTTTAGATTGACCTTACATGGTTATAAATGTGTTGTTTGTCTAGAAAAAAACGATAGCGCTGTCAAATCTTAAAAAGAAGAGGCACTGTATAATTTGGTTAAAATATTTTTGCAATTTTTGTGGTAAATGTGTAGATTAGTAACCTAAACACAGCATGAACGGAAAAAGCTGCAAGATAAAGTGTAAAGTGGGAACGCTGCTATGTATACATGCCTTTAAGAATTCCAACTTTTAACTCATTAAAAAAACAACCTTGTGCATAAATCGCTTGTTAAAAACAATATGTTGTTAATTCATTTCACATAGAAAGGAATATCTGTTGTTAAACCTATCGTGTCATTAGCTAAAATTGATGCCATCATCTTAGGAATTTTAATTGCACATTTTTATGGTAAATTTAACTAATACAATCACTCGAGACTGAGAATTTAGAATTTTCAGAAACAAATTTGTCATATTTTGTAGATTTTATCGATTTAAAATATTTTGTTCTGTTTATAAGAATTATTTTATAAATAAGAAATTAATTCTTAACGATTTGAGATAAAATGTGTTTTATTTAATAAAATAAATTATTTATGTAGAGTTAAATTTTTAACAATTTTCTGAATAAATAAAAGATCCTGTATACAATGCCTAATTTGGTTTTTATAATACCATTCATCGACATATTATTAAGAAAATAATTTCAAACATTGATGTTAAACATCGTTTCCCTAGTAACATCATTTGGAAAATAAAGGTTATTTATAATGGGTGTAAAAAATTGTGATAGTTTGTTGGGAGGTCATTTTGAGTTAAAAATGTTATATGAACATATCTTAATTTGGTTGCATCAAAGGTTTACAGTAAGTAGATTCCTAATAAGTATAGATAATTACTTCCCAAAACCAAAACAAAAATCTTCAAGAATAAATGCTCAAAATGTGCTCCTTCCATTTCCAAAGCAAAACAATTGATGAATCACAGGATCATATACATATGTAGTGTAGACAGGATAAAGATAATTTCTTTTTGATATGAAGTTTTTTGTTTTACGACGAATTAATTATATTAGTTATGTACTTACTATTAAAACTTCGATTTCTTGTATATTTGTACCAAATGAGATGGAACTTGTGTTGTTTTTTTCTACTTAAAATGACTTCTCCAATAAACTGTAACATTTTTTTACACCCGTTACAAATCACCCTGTATAGGACGTTGTATTTAAAAGTGCAATGTTAAACCTTTACAGGATACTCTATGAAATTAGAAATATTGTTGATATTTTTTTGAGTCTATAACAGCTTTATTATTTGAATTTTTTAATGTCTTGTAAAACAAGGTAATTTAAAAGAATTTCAGAATCGTGACGGACCTTTTTTTATACCGTACTAATTTGCTGCGTCTTATTGACGCAAAAATAACTTACATTACCTACATAATTAACTATTTCAGGAACTTATTGTAGAAATTTGGAAATAATATTTTAATATCAAGTGTCAAGGCAAGATTGATCCACTGTAAACGTTTTATAAACCTTGTTACATGTTACTGTTATTTTTATGTGGCGACTCTTTAAACCGTCATAAAATGCCTGGATCAATATGATTAATTTAATCGAAATCCTGTTGGTAACGATTTAGCTGATTTTATCGACTTTTTTTTTAATTCCATACCTGTTTGAAACAGTGTTTCGTGTATCCGCCTGTATAGCTTATCGAATATATTTCTTAATCTCCATTAATCCATTTTTATACCTTTTCGTGCACCGCTTCTCAATGTGTGCTGCTAAGGCTGCGGTTACAGTACAGCCGTATTCGCGCGATGGGCTTCGCGCGTATGCGACCGTATACGCGCGAATCAAAGAAACCAATGCAAGCATATGAGAGTGGTTTCGAGCGAATTCTCGCCTGTAGTGTAACCACTCTTATATGCTTGCATTGGTTTGTTTCAGTCGCGCGAATACGGACGCGTACGCGCGAAGCTCATTCGCGCGAATACGCTTGTACTGTACTTTGGTCGTCGTATGTGTGTACGCATACATACAATTGCTAGTACTTACAAACGCGCGACTCAAGTCGCGCGACAGAAAACGCTCTGTCTGCTAGGCCTTAAAGTCGTGGTGGACTCCACACTTCACAGACAATACGGAAGTTTATTGTTGATATTTTTCACATTCTAACAAACTTTTGAAAAGCTTACGTTTTTGGATTTTAGAATCAATGTCAAAATATACCTATCCAAAATTATCGGAAAATGTTGTACTTTTTTTTGAAGTTCAAAGTTAAATATTCGCGTTGAAAAATTACATACAATAAAATTTAACAAGTATGATTTAATTTTTATCTTATTTATCTCTCACTTTCTTAATAATTAATCAAGTGATTTCATAAATATTTACTCTATATAATTTTTTAAAACTTAAATTCTAACTATATGCGTTGATATTGGGCTCCCCAATAATTTTTTTGCAACGTGAAGTAGGTACTGCGAAATCCGAAAGTTTGGAACCACTGATAGTATAATAAAACAACGGATTTGTATTTATTTTAAGAACTTACTAATTTGCAAATTTAAACTTAAATTAAGAAATGAATTTTGATAATAATTTTTTTGCAGTAGTTTGACGGTTTGAAATCATGAAATCGTATTCTTTTGAACAATGTTGTGTTTTAAGTTTAAATATTGCTAGTGTAGAGTGTAGATCATTTTTTGCAACTCCATTTGCCACGAATAAACGAAATATTGATTTGTTAGAGATATTATTCTAAAACTCGAACGTTTTGAGTCGATATTAGGCTTAGTTTTTGTCGTAGTGGGTTGGCAATTAAAGTCTCCTTGATGTTTGGTGTCAGTATTACATAGGAAAATAGGGAATGTTGTAGACCTAAACCTCGCATTCTTTGTTGTTCCTGCTCGTTGACCTGCTGATGAGTCTTGGCCTAGCCTCTGGCTACTTCACTGTTACCGTCCCCCTCGCCTCTTCGACAGCCATATTCTATGCATGTCTTGCTTACTGCACTAGCCGCCGGAATCGCGTTACCTACCACACAAAACAAACTCGCATGGCTTCTCCTAGTCGATGGAATGATTCACGCGACCTAGTTCCATCACGTACCATCGACCACTTACGTTCTTGCAAATCACTGTAGTCTAATAACCTTTCATTAATGGATTAAGAAATTTGCCGTATATTATTACAATGACAATAAAATAAATGAAGTTTGCCCTTTGTTTGGATTCGTTTCACAAAGACATTATTCTGCAAATAATTATGTACATGATAATAATTATAATGCGCTAAATAAAAACCTTCTGTATAGAGATTTGCTTGTATAGGGTGAATATTATGTTCCAGGCCGATGTTGTTTTTGAATAACCCGGAAATGAATCACATTTTTTTAAATTTGGATTTTTTTATTCAACAGTAGGCTTATGACAATTATGTATGGAATATGACATCGCTCAAGTGACCACCTCTGGCAGCGTTAAAAATGCCTGTTCTTTTAATCATATTTTTCATGACATTCTCGCACGTTTCGCGTGTTATTTCCGCAATTTCATGTCGAATATTGTCCTGAAGCATTGGAATTGTTGTTGGTTTATTAGCGTAGACTTTTCCTTTCAGGTACCCCCACAGAAAATAGTCGGGTGACGTTAAATCGGGTGATCGCGGGGGCCAGTCTACTATACGTTGAATCGTTGACTTGCATGGCACATGATGAAGTCCAAAAAAAATCACGCAGTTTTCTTCGCGTATTCACAATTGAACGATTATTTAGATAAAATGTTTTAATGACTTCAACACGTTGTTGAGGCGTCAGATGCTCCATAATAAATTGTAATTGACTACTCTTTAAGACTGCCAATTACTAAATGTCAAATATACAAGTTGTATAAGCATAAGCCATAATATCGTTTTTAGAATGGAAAGCCAAAATAAAGAAATTAAAACTTATGCAAGAACTACACAGGACGATAATTAATTATTAGCTTTAAAGACATGACATTCCAATCAGCTTTTTACTCATAAAATCATTGTAACACGTACTTTAACATTAATAATTCTGAATTTGCAAAATCAGTTAAAGAAAGAAAAAGTATTGTCCAAGAACTAGGTCGAAGTGCGGAGTTTCCTATCCATCGTATCTAGAAAAGAAAACTTTTTTTTTATGAGATAGGTACTGATGAAACTTAAGATCACCTTGTAGCAATTTTTTTTTGTTTTATCGCCAGGTGGACACTGATTTCTCAAGTAGACGAACGATTTATGTCAGTTCCTTAAATTAAGAACATAATAAAATGTTTAATTTTTTTGTTAAAGAAAATTGCTCTCCAAAACTGTTAAAGATAAATGTAAACAGATTTTGTTAAAAACTTTTGGATGTTCTAAATGTAGGTAGATAAAAAATTTACAAATGAATTTTCTTAATATAAAATATACCTAATAGAATAAAAATCCTCATTTTCAATCAAACCATTACTTGATTAAATTTATTCTACATAAAATAATTATTATGAAATTTTCTCCAACTTACATTACACATAAAATTTATGTAACACTTCCGGTAACTGTGACCAGTGCAGAACGCTCGTCTAGTAAATTAAAGTTATTCAAAACATACCTGAGATATACAATGTTTCAAAAAACTTAATTCATTTGCAACATTATCCATCGAAAAAAAAAATACAGAAGTTGAAATGAAAGACTTTGAAGATATAAATCTTCAAAGTCTTTTGAATTAATAATGGCTTGGTGAACTTTAAACAAGATCATTAGAAAATGTTGCCATCCTCAGATCTCACATTTTAAAAGCTAAATCTCAAGTAATAATAAATTAATGCTAAACGCTTAACCTTGGCCTGAGTCATAATTTATTTAAAAATTGCGGTTATAAGCTTATAACATGAATTATATCTAATAAAGTATAACATTTTGTTTAAAGGTATCATAGCATGCATGCTTTAAACCTTGCCATTTACCTCAATTGTAAACAGCTCACTATATTTAAATTACAGTATGGTCTACCTGCAAAATAGTTCGAGAATCGATGCGAATTTTATGCCTTAAAAGTAATAAAACATTGATAATTCCGTCCGGGGTGTTGTGTATTTTATGTGAGGTTGTGTACCTATATGTCGACGTATGATGCATTTTTTTTAACTTTAAATTCCAAAATTGTCCTCAAACACGGACGATGAATTCAAAAGTAATTTAAAATTAAGATTTCAAATCAGTTGTAACTTTATTATTTATTTTCGTGGAAAGTTACGAGAGCAAATTTCAAGGCAATCGTGTAATTTATAATTTATGACAACATAATGTCCATGCAGGATTGTATGACAAATACAATGCTGTTCCGTATGTGCCAGAGAAAAAAAAAACTAGCCCCAAAGTAAAAGCTAACTTGCACCGTGTCTTTTATGTAACAAGTTAAATGCATAAAACGTAAAATAGTTAAATGTGCATGGTGCACACGTAATTATTAGAATTTATGTTATGCAAATGAAGATTGTGGTTAGAGAAACATTGGATACCTATCGCAAAACATTTATTTGTGTATGATTTTGCATGTGCATGGTATTATTCATATTTTCAATCTATTTTTCTCTGTAAAATGTAAATTTTCAAAAAAAAAAATCCCACAAGGAAACGTGGTAGTCACTTCGGTTCGGCGTTTTTTTGAAAACTGCTTCTACGGTAACCATCATATCATTTTTGGTTTTTCTCTGAAATACATTTTGTTTAATAATTTTTAGAGTAGCCAAAAAAAAACTAATCCTTGGCGTAGCTGATTTTTATTTTTTCAATTTTTTGCAAAATGGCGAATATCTGAATGTAAATTTCGGATTTTTGACTACAAATTTGATCTTCGTTAGTTTATAAAATATGAACTACGACGTTTAAAAATAATCGTATGATAAAGACTAGATAATTGTATCAAGATTCACTGTAACAAATCTCATGTAAATCGGTCCATCCGTTTTTGAGATATAATAGTTACCGTTTTTAGAAACACCATTTTGAAAAAATATTGGGGCGCGGTCACGCAGCGCTGTTGCCAAGAGTGCGAACGCGTCTTGCAGCAATGTCTCACAGCTGTGCGAGCGCTTATTTAGTACTGAAAATGGCGTATTTTGGAGTTCACAGGTATAAAAGTCTCACCCGCGTTTTAGCGGACTAAAATGAGTGAGTTTAAGCGTTTTAGAAGTGAGATTCGCGATATACCTAACGACAGTATTATACCGGCGCGCAAGGGGGCGCTTGACCCTGTGTAACTTCGCCAAGTTTTGGAAGTTTTTACTGAAATTTTCAGAGAATATGACTAAAAGGTTATACCATCGAATAAAGATATTTTTGAAAAATCTGTTTTCTTGACCTACCTAGTACCTACTACTACCTACTGTAGGTGTATGTAGCCCCTTAACTTTGTTAAAGTCACAAGCTTAAAATTTTAAAAAAGTTTGGTATGGGTCCTAGTTATTACTAAGTATTTTTAATATTTTTAGTTCTAATGGCCCAACGCCATTAAAATTTTTGCAATAATTTTGTCTTGTTCCGCGCCGCACGTATAAACCCAAAAGCAACACGTTCAAGGGGTCAAAGAAAAAAAAATCAGAATATTTTATTGTATGAGGGTTATGCAACGAATAATTTTATTACGGTGTGTGTACTACTTAATATCATTTTTGAATAATTATCCTGAAGTTGTTAAAAGAGTAATTGTAATTGGATTTACTTAAATTTATCACGTGACCTCATATGCACAAATTTCATTGCATTTTTATTCAAGCAAAAAATGTATCATAATTTACTGACGTATTTCGGTATTGTTTAATTATTTTCTGTGAAAGTCGGTAGTATTGGGTAACTTTTCAGTTGCCATAAAGTTCTTTTTTTTTAAATATAGTTTTGCCCAACAGCTAAAGTTACCTGATTTTGTAAATCAATTGATAGATAACCTTTGTTACGTTGTAGTAGATCTTGATCAAATATAAATAAGTAGGTCCTAAATTTCTTTTGTTTAAATTGAAAAGTAATGAGAAATGGGTTGAGTCTGATTTCGTTTACACTGGAACTGGATACGTGTTTGTTTCTACATACGTTCACGTACTGTGAGCTGAATTGCTTTTAAATTTCAACCGTTGACATGATTTTCGTTGTTGGTAAGGCATCATAAACATTCATTTGCTTAGTCTGGCGCCTAATATATTAAAATAATTGTTGATAAATATTTGTAAGTTTTTTTATTTACTTATTACTGTATCACCTTAAATGAATTCCTTTAAATGTACATGGAATGAATGTCTGTTTAGTCGATATATTGTTTGAAATGTTATTAAAAAAAAAAAAAAAAAAATAACTTCTATTTATTTTTGGTGTCCTACAAATTTTGCTTGTTTAAATTTTGTGTCAATATGAAATGTAAGTTTAAGTTTGCCATTTTAACTTGGCTTGTGTAATGCTACAATATTTTATTTAACTACAATATTTATTGTAGAGAGTTCAATGGCTTCGATTATTGTAAACTTTTTAGAGTGCAAGTCGTGCATTTTGTTTAGTTAAACCATATTAATATTAAGAGCTTATCGCTCATTCCCAGCATTATAAACTCTACAAGATGACCCGCCCAATGAAATTTGTTAACATGATAATTACGAAACGACAAATTTAAATGACGTCAGATATGACGTCTTACAAATGTGTATAAGGTGAAGAATTTGCCATAGTATGTCACAAATTTATAAAATGTCCAGATTCACTTTAGCAATAAAACTTATTATATTTGGCAACGAAATAAGCCAAAACATATTATCTAAAAATGTATTTTAGGTGAGCTATTTAATTAATGTCATACTTCATGGTCATACGTAAACGGAACTCTGCCTCTAAAGATTTATTTCTTTTATTAAACTGTTAAAAGTTTAAACTGTAGGGTAGAGATGGATAAGAATGCGCACCTAATTCGTTTTGTGTTGATGCTACTTTATTATTTCATCAATTCTATTAAAATTGATATACGAATGAAGTTAAAACTTTAAATGTACAAAAATGGTGGCAAAATTGTTATAATTTTAATATCTAAAGCAGCGATTCTTAACCGGGGGGCCGCGAAACATTTATAAAACGTTTTTGCTTTTGAAAATATTGAATTCTTTAAAAAAATATTTTTTGCTCCTTATTTTACTTGAACTATCAGAGAGATATCTTCTTAAATAAATCGTCATATTTTTGTTAATACAAACTAAGGGGGCGCGAAAATATTTTAGGATATTTAGTGGGCCGCGGCTACTAAAAGGTTAAGAACCACTGATCTAAAGGAAATAAAAAACAAATACTGTTGTAAAGCAAACGCGCAATCTTCAATGTACAACTTTATAAGAATGCGCATTTTAGTGTACAAGAGCGCGCAAGCATTTTTTATGTCAGAGAAATCTAAAACTAAACAGGAAAAAAAGGTATTTTTAACCTTTACACACAAAATTAAAAGTTTTCATAAATCTTTTGCCATTTTTGCAATAATCCTTGTAATTTTTGTGCCACCATATTTTACATTTAAAGCATTGTGTTCAATCCTGTTTGGGTGGAGGTGGAGCGGTGTAAATTTCTCCATAACCGCGGCAGCTGCTATCACCGTGATTTTCGTCTTTAGTTAATTTTTTTTCCAACACAGTTTTGTTGTGCTTCAGAACAGATTTTCCTCTTCATTTGCTTTGTATTAGAAATTTTTACTTGTCTAATACTTTCATCGAGAGACTTCGCACTCTTAAGCCGCGTACACACCGGGTTCGCGAACTGTTCGCGAACTGTTCGCGAACCCGGTGTGTACCTGGAGTATGCAAACAGTTCGCGAACAGCTCGCCAGTTCGGACAGAGTTCGCTCTGGAGGTGGTACATCAAAGGGGCTGTTCGCGAACTCGTGTCTGACATAACCTCACTTACTGACTGCACACGTTATTTGTGGTTGGTTTTTTATCATCGACAAGTCCTAAGATTGATGACATATTTATTTACAAAACGCAAACCCTTTACCAACTTTTTTGGAGCTGTTACGAACACAATAATGTTTTGATGTGGACGTGTTTGCGAACCTGTCATGGACGAGAGTTTGCAAACTGAGTGCGCGAACCGAGTTCCCGAACCGAGTTCGCGAACCGTGTTCGCGAACCGTGTTCGCGAACCCATTTTGGTCAGTACGGGGCTTTATACATAGAGGTTCCCTGTCTTATACAACTACCGTGCCATCTTTTGTGATGAAGACAAACTAAATTTAGAAATTTAAGATTATACCAGTTTCAACATTTCAATTAGAAATTACATAGAAGTGTAAATAAAAACTCACAAAACTAATTGTTGATTAAATGCATTAGTTATTACTCTCTTTTAACGGTAAAAATATATTGACACAACTACATATCTTAAAAATGTTTTTTTTTTTTTAAATCTGAGCACTCACAACAGCAAATTGTTAACTCCCGCTTAATTGTGTTCAAGAATGGTTTGTAAAAATACCCATTTCACTTATATAAGTAAACTTTTAGTGCTTAAAAAGACAATTCGTGTTTTTATCAACTGCGCATTCTTATCCATCTTTACCCTAATAATGGTAAAATTATAGAACATAATAAAACATGATGGCTAATAGTCTAAATATAAGGAAGATATAAAATTATAGCAGTATTCTAAAGTACATCATCTAGGGCTAGGGTAAAATAAATAAAAAATTTGGCTTCTGACTGGAGGATTAAATATATTTGGTCGTTGAAATTTTGCTATCCAAGATTATTAAAGGATGTTTTCTTGTTTGAAAAGTATGATATATTTTACTCTAGTCTTGATTATACTGCTTTAATATAACAGGCCACTACTGCACAACCTCTGCTTCCAAATAATGTATTCATAGCTTAACCTCAACTTTACACTGTTTCAGGTACTTATACCAAAATTACTTTAATGTTAGATACTCTACAGTGGCGTAGTATTAAACAACGGATAATTTTTAATACGACTATTTTCATTTTCAAGATTATAAATAACCTGCTTCCAAATTCTTTGTTTAAATGACATTTGTCACACGTCAGTGTGGTATTTAAATGACATTTGTTAATTAAGATTTTTTTGTTTTCCACGGCACGCTTGAAAATTTTGTGAAACCTAACCTATTTTAGTTATACTTTTATTTTTTATTTCTTATTAGTTTTGCACTAAAATTAACTTATGATTACATCATTGAATTCAGAAAAAAAAATGTCTACCAGAATTAGTAAAAAAAATAGGTGGTGCCATTCGGGAAAAAAAATTGACTATCGTTTGACATTTAAGTTCAACTTGAAAAAAATTGAAATCCAATTCAGTTTATAGTATTTGAGGAGCCATTTCAT
Organism: Elmis aenea; assembly: GCA_947652605.1. Lineage (NCBI taxonomy): Eukaryota > Metazoa > Arthropoda > Insecta > Coleoptera > Elmidae > Elmis > Elmis aenea. The sequence goes on along the minus strand of OX393576.1, from coordinate 31,982,494 downwards.
TTACTTTTTTGTTCACCAAAATCGGACCACAAACAACGGAGTTACAGCTTGCGGCGTTTTTGTGTGACACCCTGTATATAACCCAAAATTCTGTGATTCATAATTATACGACTAGATACTGTAAAAACAGGGGTTTGGAGCAGTCCAATTTTTTAATTGCTCCGCTCCAGCTCCGCACCGGCATCAAGATGCCTGCTCCAGCTCCGCTCCATGCTCCAAATATTGTTAACATTTAAAAAAAAAGTTTTTTGATTAAAAAAAATTGTTATAAACAAAGTTTTAATTTTATCGGATATGTAGAAGATGGTCAAAAATAACAACATTTCACCCTAACAAACAAGTTAAGTTAGATAAATGTTTGAAAAAACAGATTATTGATCTTCAAATGTTGAAAAAAGGAAACAAAAGTAGTTTTTTTTTAAATTTTATATAAAAAAAACTGGAGCAGTGGAGCAATCAAAATTATTTGCTCCGGGCTCCGCTCCTGCTCCGGGCAAAAACCCATTGCTCCACTGCTCCGCGATCCAGCTCCGAGCTCCGCTCCAAACCCCTGGTAAAAACTTTACATTGCCATTTAGGAAACGAAATTACGCTTAAAATTCTTTAATTTTTAAAGGACCGAAATGTTATAACGATCTAACCAGCGAACTTAAAAGTGAAACTAATATTGCAAGGCTTAGACGTAAGCTCAGTAGCTTAATTCAGGAATAGTTTTAATTGTTATATATTCATATAGGTACCTAGGTAAGTTATAAAATTGTAAACACAATTAGCAAAACGTTAAATTAATTGCATTATTATTATTAGATATTATTATATCAACACGATACCGTTTGTGAGATGAAAAAATTAAGATTTTAATTTTTTTTACTCTGGTTTTGACGATATAACCTTTTTAAATTTGATATATCATATGGTTAAATTAACAACAGTTAAAGAAAGAACAAATAATAAGAACCTTAAGTAGAGAGCTATAATAATATAATGTTAAAAAAAATTGTTGGACCCTTATGGTTTTATTTCACGAAATATTAAAAAATATCTTTAGAACTTGTAGTAATAGCAATAGCCAATAGCGCTCCATATAAACTAATTGTAGGCTTTTATGCAAGCATGTTATATAAGACCAAAATGTACGGTCTTTATAAGCAAAAAGTGATTTTTTAAACATTACGAACACACGGTTAAAATTCTGTAAAGCTTATACCTAACTAAATCCGCATATTTTAAAAATATCAATATCAATGAAGTCACTTCCGAATACCTTAGTAACACAGTAGTCTTATGGAAATGGCCCATCCTGTTCAGTTTATTATACTTGACTCACTCATTCCTTCACGGTTTTTGTTTTTTGTTGTTATGGAATTTTCATACTTTATGTGATCATCAATTACGTCTTTAAAATCATTCAAAGCGCCGTTTGCACCCGCATTATATTTTTGCCTGATTTTAACAAACACAGTGATATGTTTTTCTTTGTGTACTTCAATTTATCAATTATGTGTATTCCGAGAATTTTAATTCTCCCTATTTGCTACTTGTCCTTCCGACAAAAGACTGCGACCCGCATTATCAAGATAAGCCAAGTCTTAAATAAAACGAACTTTGTAATTTATAGTTTTACCGAAATATGTTTGTACAAGTGTAAGAAAAGAAAATGAATGTTTGTAATATGAAGCTGAAGTTTTATAGGCCCACATAAGTGACCACCAAGATCCAACTCGTCACTGGCAAATTGAGTTGATACATATTATGTCGAAAAGATTTTTGTTATAAGCCATTTTATAAAGTTTATAAAGCTTTATGATTTATTCAAGGTGTAATTAATCAATTGACTTAATTCGGGTCTTACTACTTGATATGAAGTAAACATGAACAAAAGAAAACCCTGTTTTGGTTAGAATTGACACTTTTAGAGAAAAACAAATGCTATCTGTTCCAAAAAGTCTAATATGACGTGCGTAATAAAATCAATTTTTTCTGTCTCTGTAACTGTGTTTAAAAAAAAAACTGATGTCAAAATTAATTGGGTTGGAAAATTTATTACAGCGCAAAAATTTAGTTTTTTATTTTCAAAACTGCAATAATATAAAAATTCTTTAATGCCTTTGCTTTTATTACTTATTAATCTTATTATACATTAGAATATCGCTATAAATTAAGCATAATGCAATAATAATCCTTTATGACCCTCAAATACCAAAGTTGAGAATGTTTTACAGTAGACGAAACGTTATTACAGAAGCAAGTGTTAAGTATTCCCAGAATATATTAAGATCTAAGAGAATTGATTTTTTTTCTCAGATTCCTGTTTCGTTTAAAATTACGCAACTTTCCCTCAGTTTAACCCACCTCGTAGCTCTAAGGGCAAGATCCGTATGATGAGTTTTTTTTTGTCGACCCTGTTAACGACATTTAACGTCAGAACACATCATTATCACGTCTCGTGAGTTTATTTGGTATCCCAGTCACCGAAACCCTTGAAAAGAAAATGGATTTCTGCAGCTCGATTTTATCGAATTTTTAAGAGGATTTGGAAATTGTTATTGTAGCTGGTCAAAGAAGAAAATGGATACACGAAGTAAACTTAAAAAAAAGTGGAGTTGGGTAATTTAAATATGTAGATCTAAGTGTTTTAGATCGACCAAGAAAGAATTTTATTTTCTGCACGACCTTATCAAAGAGGAAATACAAAAGCAAGTAAACAGTTATTTTTCCTGTTAGTAATTCTTCCATATTTTACGTATCACGCCTCACGAAAGTGTGTTGAATTGAAACAGAAAATGAAAGATGCGTGAGAAGTAGAAGCATATATCATGCATGTGATATCACCAGTTTCCAGTTGGTGACAGTAGTGTGTTTCCAAGTAATTAAAATCAATTGTAAAACTCGCTCTCACACATTTGATAAGAACGTGAAATCACATGAACTCACGTGGCGTGTTAATGTAATGTTTCTACGAGTACTGTGCAATAATTGTTAAGCAATAATAAAACCAACCGACGTTATTTTACGCAAATAAAGCTGTCGTTTTATCTTAATGATTTGTAACATCTTACGTAAAACTAACATATAATATGCTGTGTAAAGTTCTTAAGGTTTATTACTACTATAAAAGATATTTTTAATTATAAAGGCCACTGAAGTAGATTAACGAATGTGTTTGCATTAATTATTTTCAAGATGTAACCTTTTAATTTCATATTCATAATTTCTTTATGCAAATATAATATGGTTGGGGTCTGTAACGTTAAAAAAAGTATAGATAGTTATTTTTATGGCTGAATAAATATTTATTAGTGTATTTTAAGAGCTGCAATCATCATAAAAATTAAGATATGGCGAAGTCACCCAATGTACACTACCTATATATAATGAAATATTTGCTGTTGCTATGTATGTAAGATACTGTTTAGCAGAAAAACGATTAAATAATCTTTCTTAGAATTTTCTATGCAAAGTTCCTCAAGATTTATAGGAAAATAACACAACTGCAGCTATATAAAATAAAATAAACTAATGGAAATTGTAATAAAATAACGGAAGTTTAATCGTTTTATTAAAGAATTTTTTTAAGTGTAAGTGTTTAAAGATTTAAGTAGATTTTATTGAAAAGTATGAGACAGCTGATGTATCATTTTAGCAAAACGTAGTAAATATTTGAATACACAAGTGCGTATACAAAATAATTGATAACCTCAAAGCAATAGTTGTTTACAAATAAACTGCTGCTTCACAATAAAGCTTCTGTGACATTTTTTAAATTTTTGAATAGTAACTAAATATTAAGTGTAGTTTTTCGAGCCAATTCAGCAATCTGTATTATAATTTTTGTACTCAATTTATAAATGCACGTTATGTTTTTTATATTATTTATGTGGGTTGTTTCTGTATTGGAGCTTTTCGAATAATTCATCGCGGCAATGGTGTCTTTGCGCATTTGCTTGTTTTAGATACAAGTAATCATACACAAAAATTAAAAAATCTGTTTCAAAATATAACGATTGCATACCTAATATGTCGGCTAAATATTTAGACGTTTGCTTTGTTTATTTGTACTGCGAGGTTCACAACTGTTTGCAAAAACTAAAAGGCGCACAGGAAGTGTATATCTTTATTTGTTTATTTGGTTGGTACCAATTAATGACGAGGGACATCTTTACCACAGTCGTGACAGTTGGAATATAATGTGGTGATGTCAGTTTCCTTTGTTGAAGTACCTATTTAAAAAAATTGCGTCACAATTTTTGTTTGTTATGTCTATTAACAATTTAAAAACGTAGTCAAAAAGGTAGCTTAATGTTATTATTTATTTATAAACTTTAATTTTTGTAATTAAAATGATAATGGTATCAACAAGAATATTTTTTGCAAAATACACTAATAAAGAAAATCGACAAGTTTTTATTTTAACTGCGACAACATTTCCAAAAGTCGACAAAAAAGATTATTTGTAACCTGATATAGTTCACATTTTTACTTTAGTTATTATCGTTACAACTTATGAACATCAAAGTCGGCCAAACAAGACAAACATTTCGCTACAGACTTTTTGATACAGACAATGTGCATACACAAATTTGGAAAGATAATCATTTATATAATATGTAACTAATTATGTGAAAAGAGCATTAAACACACGAACATTTATTATACAATTTTCCTGTAGACGCTCAAAATAAGCTCACAGTTGCTATAAATTAAACAGTTAAAAGAAATCAACAAAATGTGCCCCTATTTCAGTATTATTATTTAAGATTTAAAGTATAACTGTGAGCCATATCTGCAAAGCCAAGATGTCAAATTTTGCTCTTGAGATACACTATCAAAGAATTGTAAACCTGTGTGGTCGTAAATATTGCCCTACTTAGCAAAAAAAACAGTTAAATATATTTTTTTTAATTATTCGATAAATTAAATTTGTTGTATCCTAGCAGAATCGCTTTTCGGTTTCCTTCATCCTTTTGTGTCCCATTCTTTTCGAGTTTTTTAAAGCCCGATTATACAGTTGTATATTTAATAAATTACTCCTATTTAATATTTAAAAACATGTAATTACTCCCACGCATTTGATGCTCTGTGAAATGATAGTTATTTACATTGCGTCAGTAAAATCAAACGGCATCCTACGGATATCGCCTGGCTTGTGTAATTAAAATTAAATATAAAGTGTTTGTCCGCGGAGTTGTTTTGTCGTTTAATTTGAAAACTATTATCGTTTTACAGTCAGCATTAGTCATTTTATTAATACACGCTTTTTAACATTTCATTAAGTTGTATGCAGAGGTTGTGAATTTTCACTTGAATCGTGTCGTAAAGTTTTATAAATTATTTCCTTTTTTGTGTAGAAGTTGCATCACCGTTGTATTTATATTCAGAAATTCGCAGGTTTAATTTTAAAGATAAATATTCGTGCTTCTCTCATAATCTTTAAAAGTTGATGTTTTTTTATATGATATTCAGTATGGCAAGAATCTCCTACGTTACATTGGTTACTTTGTTAGAGCAAGAGTTAAAGCGTTGGTTTAATTAGCAACGTTGAGCAGAAGTGCGTATAAAATTTAATGCCGCTCAAAATATTAACCAGCGTTGGCAAATTTTTGAACAAACTGTAGAAAACTGAAAAATGACAAAATATCAGACATTTTCAATGTTGGTTAAGGACTAATTTCCTGTACTTTATGTTGCAGTTTGTAGTAGGTTTTGCTTCGAAATGAACAAAAAAATAAAAATTAAAAAAAGAGATTTGTTGGCTAATTTCGTTATCAGTAGAGATTTTCAATTAAGTTAGGCGAGCCGCTGACGTGCAATTAATCAGTTCTGCAACAGTTTGATCCGCGAATGGCTAAACTGCGGTCACATACAGTGGAAGCCAATTATAACGCGGAGGTATAGCCGACCCGCGTTATATGATAACCGCGGTATAACCGAATTGTTGAAGATTATTATTTTTTATTATTTTTTCAATTTTGTTGGTTATTTAGTAATTATAAAATAAAAATTAACTTTGTTCACATATCAGCAAAGACATTCAAAAACGAAACAATTGCAATTGCTTTACAATAATTACTCACCCAGAAATGATTCGATGCTCTCAAATTAAACTACATAACAATTACAATTTACGATTAATATTATTGGTTCCAATAAGTATTCCAACAACATTTCCAGTATTTTTATTTGCCTTTATTTTTCACGCGTCAATACAAAAAAGACACAAAAAAGTCCCGCGGTATATCTGAATCAGGAGTCGCATAGATGCAAGCAAACAAGCAACTAAATTGTTTGGTTTCAACTTTCAACATGGATTTCTACGAGTTAGCTACGGTGTGTGTTCTTGAGATGATAAGGAGGACGAAATTCAAACATGTACTACACAAAACAGTTGTACGAAGTCGCGTAATCTTTCAGTTTGTGTCTCGAATTGCCCAAATTGACGGTTGCACACAGGGCCGTTCACAGAAAATTCGGGCCCCGGGAAAGCAATAGACAACGGGCCCCCCATTACTCTTAGAAAGGTTTAAATTTAATAGTATTTGTAAACAAAATATTGTGTATTAGCTCGAATCCGGGCCCCCTTGGCAACACCGGGCCCCGGGAATTAGTCCCGTCTACCCCCCCCCCCCCCAATCAATGGCAATGACTCTCACAACCAAACTTGCACAAATGATTATTACATGTCAGCGCCTAGCCTAATATTTGCAAATGTGCGAAAAAATTGTAATTTTGTGTTAAATTCCATGTAGCTTATCTGTTGTAGTTTTTTCATTTTTAATTTCATACACTTGGCGCTACTTTGATAGATTCTTTTGGTTAATTTTATGAACATTTATGATTTGATTAAATGTGTAAATATTTTTTTCCTGTACCTATGTGTGCTACATATTTGTGTCCTAACTTCCATTTGTTTTATTTTAAAATAGGAGGTGTAAAAAGATAATAATTGTTATTAATTTCTATAGTAACTTTATTGTGTTTGTGTATAGTAGGTACTTAAATAATATACAAACTTACTGAAATTGTAACATTTGGGCATATAATAAAACATATAAGCAAAAAAGTTTCTCATTTGCGATGTAATAAAGCTTTAAAACTGTTTTAACTAAACAGACCTTAAGAAAAATACAATTCAAGGGAAAAGTGATTGTTAATTATACACTTTAAAACTACAAAATGAGTCACAATCAAACAAACACAGCCAAGGAAAAATGTATTGCAGTAATTTCCACAAATTCTTGAATTAATTTGCATGCATGTAGTCGCATGTGATTTTTTAGGTAAACATATTTATTAATTTTTTTAACCATAAATTTGTCTTACTATTAGCTGCTCGGTAAATGAAATCTGAGTCTTATTGTGCTTACAGTCAAACCAATAAAGTAAGACAACAGTTATCCGGTATACACACGTATATATCCCAATGTTACAGTGAATGGTTAATAGTTTTTCTATATCTTTTGTAAAATTGCATAAGCAAATGTGCTGTTATTTCACACGCATGAGTACACATTTATAGAGGAAGAGTAGGTGTTAGGAATAAAATTAAGACGTTCATTGTACGGTTCTTAAATTGACTGCCCTGGAAATGCCTTCAGGATGCACTTACATTCCAGTGTCTATTTGTTATACAGTTTAAACATAACTGTTTTCTAAGAAGAATTATTATTGGAGTATTCCAGAATATATTAGAAGCATTTTTGTACTGGAAGCTGATTAAGTTAACCACTTTTTAAGTGATTCATATAAATTTAAATATGTTGACCAATTAACAGTTCATATAAAAATAATTTTATTTATATTCCAGGTCTGTTAACCTGTAAATATTTAACTTATTGGATATCGTTTTATTTATTTGCGTTAACTTGAAATCCGGTTATTACATGTATGTAATTTCTTACGTAATGAAAACGATTTTTCAAGTTCTTTTATTGCAGTGCACTTTTTTGAGTTTTTATCACCTTGAAACAATATCAGATGTTTTGGTCGTTTTGTCAAGCATCTGGCTTTAACCATTTTTTGTGAAATTAAATATTAAGAGGCTGCCGCTGCAAGTTTTAGTATTTATTCATGAAAATATTATTTTTTTTTACAGCAAACAGCATTATTCAGTATGCAAGATATTCTAAAGACCATTCCTACATATTTATAACGTTTAGTTTTAGAAATAACCCCAACATAAAAATATATTCAAAATTGGTACGTATTCAAAAAGTCGTTTATCAATATAATGAATATACCGGGTGTAAATAAAGTGTGGTACACCCCCTTTTTTTCTTTAGTTTTGATTTTAGATAAATGAAATTTAAGACATATGTGCAAAAAAAAACGGGCTTTTTGAGCACATGCACACATTTGTTTCACTTCCGGTTTCGCCTGAAACGACCCCAACTGTTATTTTGAACGGAACACCCTGTATATTTTTACATTTTTGGAAATAGGAAGCGATTTTAGATACAAGTGCACTATTTTGGTTAATTTTTATAACCTCAAAAAAAAATTGAAACAAAATGTAGATTTTTATTAAGGGTGCCGTGCATAAATTGAATTTTATTATGTCAACAATAATTGTCCAAAAAACCTTTAGGTTACTTTAATCGGTTTTGAAGGTTGCGAAATCGGTATTTTGACAAAAACTCAATTTTTTCAAATGGAACTATGGTGATACAAGCGGTTTTATTAATGGAGCATATTCTAACGAATCCATCGATACCAATAACTTGTATTTTTATTAAGAGTCTGCTTCAAAAACTTCAAATAATTGCAAAGATTTATTAGGAGATCCTTTTAATCGCAGTAATCTAATTATGTAAAAATGATAACCAACATTTTTAGCCTTTTTAATTAAATCACTATACATAGTAGTTAAACATAAAACAACGATAATTTGTTTTGTTGCAGTTATGCACAGTGTACTGCGATTAACAGGATCTCTAATTAAATCTTCACAATTATTTGAAGTTTTTGAAGCAGACTCTTAATAAAAATACAAGTTATTGATATCGATGGATTCGTTAGAAGATGCTCCATTTGAATAAACGCTTGTACCACCATAGTTTCATTAAAAAAATTGACTTTTTGTCAAAAAACCGATTCCGCAACCTTCAAAGTCGATTAAAGTAACCTAAATGTCATTTAAAATTTACAAAAACGTTTTTTGGACAATGGTTGACATAAAAAAAATCAATTTGTGCAGGTCACGGCACTCTTAATAAAAATCTAAATATTTTTGAGGTTATAAAAATTAACCAAAATAGTGCACTTGTATCCAAAATTCCAAAATCGCTTCCTCTTTCCAAAAATGTAAAAATATACAGGGTGTTCCATTTAAAATAAAAAAGTTGGGGTCGTTTCCGGCGAAACCGGAAGTGAAACAAATATGTGCATGTCCTCAAAAAACCCGTTTTTTTGCACATAGCATATGTCTAAAATTTCATTTAGCTAAATCAAAACTAAAGAAAAAGAGGGGGTGTACCACACTTCATTTACACCCGGTATATATATTTTCAAATAACGCTAGTATCTTTTTTTAAAATTAAAATCACTAAATTTTTTATCATATCGGCTATGAAAACATGATAATACATTAACAATTATTATTAACAAGTCTTCTATACTTAATAATAAATTACTACTCAACATATGTATTTATCCAATAATGCTTAATTGCAATTTCTTTTTAGTAATTACCATAACTTTCCATACTTATTTTTATGTAACCCTTTGTTAGTAAATTGTTTATAAAACGTTTGACACATTTTTAATAAATTAATTTAAAGTGTTTTCGCGATGGTACTTAGGTGTTTTCTAAGTAAGCTGTCCTTTGAATAAAAACCGCAGAATGTTGTCAGCAGAACTATGTCAAAATGTATTCATTCATTCGCCGTATACTATTTAGATGCAACCATTAATTTTAAGCAGTTTTGCGGTCACATCATTTCCATTGTAGGTTAAGTAAAAGTTACTTTTACAAGCGAACTTAAGTTTGATACATTTAATATACATAACCGAGTTAACTTAATTAAATGTCTGTGATATTTAAATATATTTCTTATAGCTTGCAAATTTTGGAAACATGTTTATTTGATTGCAGTATGTTTTTTTATGCAAATATTTAGATTTAATGTGCAAGATTAAGTTACAAATAAGAAATATCACTTGGAAAAAAAAAGAGGAAATGCTTAACACGAGTTGCATATGTATGTGTGTGTTTATCTTGCAACCAAACCTACATTCAAGAATGTTGTCCGTCACGCAAAAAGTGTTTTATAATTACTGTAAGATGAGAAGTAGAACTTGTTTTAATTTAATTCGTACAGTTATGTCACTTAATATTAACGTTTAATGTTAATAATGAATTGATATTTCCATATATTAACAATTATCCTATTCCTATTACCGTTGTAGCAACTTGTTTGGTACCTGTTTTACATTTTTTAATAATGTGCGCTTTCACGTGGCAATAATTGGAGTAAAATATAATAACAGACAATTTTTAAAACTTGTTTATACAGTTTGTAAAGGGCGATTAGAAAAATATTACAATTTGTATTGTTAAAATTATTGGAACTTGGCACTTAGCAGTATACCTTGCTGACATAATTAAAAATGTTCCAAAATTATTTCATAAGTATTTGCTGAATTTTTCAAATTTGAATATACCAGTTAATAAAAATTACACAAAAACCAAAGCCTAAAACCGCATTAAATTTCAAACGCCATCGCATTTCAAAATGCTTAAAAAGTTGGCACTTCGTTTTAAATGTAGCCCACGTTTAGTTTTAAATCTTTTAAAACGTGTCTATAATTTAAGACAAAAAGTGCATTTAAAGTTTTACCCTACAAAACTTTAAACATTAAACAGTTAATAACTCGTATGTAGGTACCTATGTATCTACGCGATCTTGATATTTTCTGCTCAAGGCGCCGTTTTCCAAATACTTTTAGCCCCTCTTACTCAACGCATTGCAACACTCAACACAGTTTATTTAGTAGGTACACATGGTATCTGTCTGTCATTAAATAAATACTAGGTCTGTTCCAACAGGGGCAACAGGGCTACTACCATCATATAGGGCTATTATAATCCAATAAACTATCAGGATTCTGCGCACTATCGATATATTATAGTCTTTAATGGTACGCTATATCGATAGTGCGCAGAATCCTGATAGTTGATTGGATTATAATAGCCCTATAGACCTATTGTCTTCATGTTTAAATACTGCTGGAAATGGGCGGAGCAATAAATCGTATGGCGCGGTAAGGCCTCACATACACAGAGCGTTTTCTGTCGCGCGATTGTGAAGTACTAGAGCAATTGAGGCGTTGTTTGCATAAACAACACTTGTCAATTTTAGAAATTTTCATTTTTGCTACTTTGGCTGCTGTTGTCGTCTGCATCAATATCAGGAGCTGGAGGAATTACTGGGGTTATTACGGAATTATTTTGCATAAGGGATGTCAGAAATGGCGCCAATTATCCATTGAAAGTGTAGTCTCAGATTTGAAAAAAAAACTGACAAGTGTTGTTTATGCAAACAACGCCCCAATTGCTTGTACCCGTACACACATTTGGTCGTCGTATGCTCGTATGTATGTACGCGTACATGCAATAATTGCTAGTACTTCACAAACGCGCGACTCAAGTCGCGCGACAGAAAACGCTCTGTGTGCTAGGCTGCTAGGAAAACCCGGCTTTACTGTCACTTGAGTGCTACCGAAAATCGGTTTTGGGTACTACATAAAAGGAATTTAAGTTTTAGCACAGTAAGTTAAAAAATTTGTCGCACATTTTTAACTTCACTAACAAAATTTAAAATTAAATTTTTACTTGATTTAAATAATTAAAATACAAGATGTAAACTTTGAAATTATTCAGATGTGTCAACGTTGTATCTACTGAATAAATATATTGCAATTTCGAAGCGATATGCCGTGCCAAGTTCAAAGCGCCGCGGGTTCAGAAATTTAGACCTAATACAAGTTGCATGTAAACTTTGAAACACTTTGTTTGAATTTTGAAACTTTCAAAAAGAAGTCTTAACTTTTATCGATTTGGTTTAAGATGAGTTAAACATTTCATAGTTTCTAATCTTGAATTTAATATTGTTTTTAATACACTAGTTTATGTAACTAGTTCTTTTTTTTTAAATGTGGTTTTAAAAACTGCAATTTAGTGAACGAATCGGACTATAAAATTTTATTCTGTTCAGTTTTGTGAACAAGATGAACAATAAGAAAATGCAATTGTTTACTTACATTTCCAAAATAACTTATAAAATGTTTGCCTCATTTCAATATAAAAATAACTGCAATGCTGAGTACGCGCATGGATTGACTTCAAAGATGAATCGTAAATGCTTTGTAACTTAACGTATATCTATAATTATCAGATGATTATATTTTTCACATACATATTTAAGTTTACTACAACTACGTTAATGGCCAAATTATCCAGTGACTTGTGTAAATTTAGTCATAGTGATAATTATATTCGAAGTTACTTTAAAATTGTGTTTTGTAAATGGAAAAATAAAGACCACGTAAGGAAGTGTCATAGTCTGCTTTTAAATTCATTAATATTCGTTGTCTGCTTATTATTCAGCACAAGTTTTATCCCATTGGAATGCAATACCTAATAAGAAGTGTCAAGTAGGAAGGTCATCTACTACTAGACAGACGGAATTTTTGTTTTAGAATCTAAGTCTGCTTACAATGAAGTTTTAATTTTGATTTTTCTTGTCCTTTATGTATATCTAGTTTTGAACTTGAAAAAGAGTTGTGTTCGTACGTGAACTGACCTAACTTCAGCTCGAAAAATGAAGTACATTATAATTAAAGTTCGTATCAAACTGATTATACGCTTAATCAGTGTTTCTCAACCGGGGTTTCCTGGAACCTTAAGCGGGGTTCAGACGATCAATATATATTGTCAATAAAATATAGTCAATACTGTCAATAAATATTGACAAACTGCATTTACCTCACATGATCAATATTTATAGACAATATATTCAGTTTAAGTTTGACAGGCAGTCAACAATGTCGTGTAAAACGAAAGCTTGTCTTGTTACAATTATAGCGTTATCGGTGAAAACACAAAAAAAAATGGACTAAGGAGTGGCTGATAAAAGAAGAAACGCGTTTCCCCACACCAATTTGTTAAACGAAGTTCGTATTATCACCCCAAAAGATTTTGAAAATGATTATCGCATGACTAGCACGTCTTTCGAGGAACTGTTAAATCTAGTAGGACCAGCTATCGCGAAATAAGATATAAGGCCTCTACTCACCTACCAATTTGTCGGTACAACCGACCGATCATTCCGATAAATTGTTTAATGTGTAGTCTGTCACCCGACCAACCCGACAGTTGGACAAGTTGGAACGGTCGGGAGGCCAGACCATCATCCAACAAGCCAACCGCCCCACCACATTCCTCTAGATAAGGACTATTAAACCGAAAATTTAACGCTATTTATAAATTTCTTCATTAGAAAACATTGTTTTTGAAATTTACAATAAACTCAATCAAAAATTTTGATCAACACGAGAGAGAGATTTATACGTAAGTATAACAAATAATGAATTTTATTTGACAAACTCTGAGGTTTTGTTTTTTAAATTTGTAACTGGCTAATAACTGATACACTAACATTAAGAGACAACTCTTAAATGTCACATCGAAAAAAAAGAACATCAACACGAGATAGATAACTCCCATCTATTAGTAGGCAGTGAACCTGTAAAATGATTTTTGCTTATTTAAAGAAAAACTACAAGAGAAAAGCATAACAAACCTTATATCATAACCTTTTTTAATAAGACCACAGCCAACTATGACTTCCATTTAAATAAATGCAAGTTTGTGCTATAACTTGGAAATCGAGAGTGCTATGAAAATTTCGTTAACATATTTGAAATCTACGTAAAAATATCTATAAAAGCAAATTTTTATTTTTGTTCTAGCTCATGCGGTTACGGAATTATTCAAGTTTGAAAAAATCGACCTTTTTCAGTTTTTTCAAGATATTTCAAAAAATTGATGTAGGTCGAATTTGAAAATGGCATCAGATTTCCCTTTAAATTCTGCACAAATTTGCTAATTTAAACGTTTCTGTATCTCTAATATTAACGGAGTTACCTATACAACAGGTTAGAAAAATGGGCACCCTGTATATTGATCGTCTGAACCCCGCTTTAGGGTTACGCGAAAAATCGCGATACATGGGCTAATTATATGTAAAGTTTTTTACCTTTAATTTAATTTATGATTTGTATAGAAATATATACACATAAACGATATACCTATAGGTAATAGATTTTATGTAGGGTTTCCTTGACACATGAATATCATTCTAAGGGTTCCGCAAGTATGAAAAGGTTGAGAAATGCTGTGTTGCTCTGAATCCAGGAGTTGTTTGTTTACATCGGACGCTTTTATGCATGATAATTTAAGAGGCCTATTTATTATTATTAAATGTGATATCACTACTGTCTTTTTCTTTCAAAAATAAGTAGAAATGCACATTTACATGCTTCTAACGTATGGAAAAACAAATGAGTTACGAGAAAATGTATAACAAAACAAATCCAGATATTATCTTTGAGCGATACCTTAAAAACGGATTAAATATTTGTTTTTCGTCTTTAATGTTGGATTTTACTCATAACTTTGTATAGTTCGTATGTTATTAGTTTTTTTTATTACTTGTAATTGAAATGTGCTACGCCTTCCCAACTCTGTTTTTTTTTTTAAATTGCACTATTATCTAAAAATTTTCAGTTATGGGCAGTTACCTACTAGTTTGTTTTTATTTTGTCAAATAACGATAAAAACTTTGGTGTTCCAAGTTAAAAAAAAAAAACAGGGGTTTGGAGCGGAGCTCGGAGCTGGAGCACGGAGCAGTGGAGCAGTGGGATTTTGCCTGGAGCAGGAGCGGAGCCCGGAGCAAATAATTTTGATTGCTCCACTGCTCCAGTTTATTATGTACAATTTGTTAAAAAACTACTTTTTTCCCCTTTTTTTCAACGTTTGAAGATCAATAATCTGTTTTTTCAAACATTTATTTAACTTCGCTTGTTTGTTAGGGCCAAATATTGTTATTTTTGACCAACTTCTACATATCCGATAAAATTAAAACTTTGTTTTTAAAAACAATTTTTTTTAATCAAAAAACTTTTTTAAAAAATGTTAACAATATTTAAAGCATGGAGCGGAGCTGGAGCAGGCATTTTGATACCGGAGCGGAGCAATTAAAAAATTGGACTGCTCCAAACCCCTGAAAAAAAACTATGGTTTAAAGTTTTTTTTGTCAAGATGCTGTTTTTGCCGTCTGTACTTATTATCATTCTTGTGCATTTGTTCGTTTATAGCAACGAGTTGTAACCAATTTTGGTTTAAAACCATTTAAAAGCGGGATTATTATATTCGTAATGTTTCTGCCTAGGATTACACAAATTTTAGACTTTTTACGATTAGAAACTGCATTTTTTAATAGTTTAAAAACCAGAATGCATAGCAAACGTTATATAATTTCGGCAGCTCTATGAATAACAGTTTGCATAAAATTACAATAATTCCTAAATAGTATAGTTAAAATTTGGTGAAATGATGTAATTTACTTTCGTTTTGTTGCTAATAGTTACGCAAACCTTAAAAGATTATACTTTACAACACACAATAAAGAAGTCTTACATTCAAAATTGCATTATAGTTAGTAGATTTAAACAATTTTTAAAGCTGCAGTATTTGAATAAGTAGGATCGAATAATTTAATGCGACTGCCTCATTGTACTAAAAACTTTATATCATCATTTACTTGTTAACGCAGTGATGTCCTTTTTGAGGCTGGGAGCTACTTTAGCTATTTCAAAACTTTGGCGGGCTCCTTGATCGCAATCATTAACATGTTTATGATCAGACCATTCCTGTGTTTTGTTTTGATGATATTTAGCTGTGAAAATGCCATTTCGCAGAGGTATGAAGAAGCGAAAAATGGTTTTACCCTTTTCGCACATTTTATAAGATTCGGATATATGGCAAGGTCTGTTGTTTGCCAAAAACCATCATTTCCAATAGCTTTTAGTTGGAGGTCATTTTGTAAAGTTATAATTTCAATTTCTGGATTATCGACAAATGTAAACTTTTGCTACATTGCTTGCATCACATGATACGAATGGATTCGCCAAAAATAATAATAGTGGCTCGATTCCCTTTAGATCCTGAAAACATCTATCGAATTAATCTTTAAGCAATTGAAGGTTATCAATGTGCTTTTGTGGTTGATAATTGTTGTCATTGTCTTCTGTCATATTTTTAATTGATGCTAATTGTTCGTATCTGAAGGATTTTTAATGAGAAATCCATAAAAGCAACTTACTTTTTAAAAGTGTTTATGGCACTTATCATATTTAAAATGTGTTTATCTTTACCTGAAGTGTTAAATTTAAGTCGTTCAAATGTGGAGTTATATCTGTTAAAAATGCTAAATCAGTCAATCACATTACATTAATTCATTGCAAGTTTCATTTCTAGAGAATAAAAAAGATTTGATTTCGGGCAATAAATTTAAAAGAGAAATAAGTACTTTGCCTCGACTTAGCCATCTGATTTCTGAGTGATATATGATATCACTATGCTGAGAGGTTTCTAATTCTTCAAGCAAACTTTTGAATAGTCGGTGTTGCAGTGGTCTTCCTCGAATTGAGTGAATAATTTTTGTGACAACGTTCATGACGTGAGAATATTTTAATACTTTTCCACAAAGACTTTGCTGACGAAGCACGCAATGATAGCTTTTAAACTTGGGAAAATCGCTATCATTATCACATAGTGCTATTAAACCTATGTATGCACATATGAGAATGAAACGAGCGGCTATGTCATCTGTCGGCTTTATTTTAGTTGATTACGATTATTTTTTTGTCTAATATTTTTACTTCTAATTTAGAAAAACTACTCGCGGGCGCCTTGACATACCCTCGCGGGCTACCAGGGCCCCCCAGAGGCACCGGTTGGAAATCACTGTGTTAACGTATGGTAGTTAAGCCGACAGAGGAATTTTGAAACACAGAAATAAAAATTAATCAGGTTTTGCCATTTGAACAACTGACATGAAAAAAAAGCGTTGAAAATTTGCTATTAATAACAATCCCTGATTGGAGTAAATTAAAATTATTTAATTAGTTGATTAATGTAAAATTAGTTTTTAAATAAAATAGTGTAATAGAATTAATTACAAATTTTCGAAAGTATTCAAACTATTTCTGTTTTTTATTTACATTTCAAATTCCATCATTGGTATTCATGTCGTAAATTTCTGCAATTACTGTCAAGTTTTATGACAGTTATCCATTATTTAAAAGTAGTTGTCACTTGCGCTTAAACCTCTTAATTAACTTTATTTAAGTAAATAACTGCATGCTGTTACACTGTAAATAAAATTCAAGTCACATTGTAGAAAACGTTAACATTCAAAACAATTCGATTTCAAATGATGCAGTACCTAACGTAAGGAATACGAAAGTCAAAAAATTCCTTACTTTCAATGATTAAGTTCGTACATCTTTTAATTTTATTAAAAGTCTACCAATAAATGAATTATAGTAAGTTTATCCGTATAAACATTTTATTTTATTAAAGTAATAAGTAATCGTTATAACGCGATGCGTCATTATGCACGGACAGTAATATTTTAGTAAAATTTTGTTTTTGGCGTTCAGAAGGTGCTGTAAGCCAGGGGTTTGGAGCGGAGCGCGGAGCTGGAGCGCGGAGCAGTGGAGCAATGGGTTTTTGCCCGGAGCAAATAATTTTGATTGCTCCACTGCTCCACTTTACTATTATAAACTACAATTTTATTTTTTTTATTTATTATTCTCATGGATATAGTATTTAATAAAATTATAAATAAACTAAATTTGATTTTTTTGAAGTAAAATTATTATAATGTAACTTTTCTGAATATTAATTTTCATTATTTTTTATTTGAATTTTGAAAAATTTTAAAGAACTTTTTTTTCTTTTTTTAACTTTTGAAGATCAATAATTTGTTCATTTATTTAACTTCACTTGTTTCTTAGGGTCAAATATTGTAATTTTTGGTCCATTTCCACATATCTCATAAAATTTTAGCTTTGTTTTAAAAAACAAATTTTTAAATAAAAACACTTATTTTATTAATATTTGGAGCGCGGAGCGGAGCGGGAGCGGAGCTGGAGCAGGCATCTTGATGCCGGAGCGGAGCAACTAAAAAATTGGACTGCTCCAAACCCCTGGCTGTAACTATTGTATACGTGCATGTACGATATTGATTGCTAAAAAGACTTAAAAGTATTTTACGTGTAGTCATTTTTTTAAATCTGCAATAAAATTAAGGATTAACGTATTTTTTATACAAAATGTGTTTGGCATGGTACGTTAATTTATTTAATGAATTATGTGCCATGTGTTCTGCAGTAAAATAATTTTTGTGGATGGCTGGCTACATGATATAAAAAATATTTTTCAATCATAGCTAACATAAAATATCACTTAATGACACTATTACTTTTATATAGGTAATATTTCATTTGCATTCAAGCAAGTATATCACGTACAGAAATAATAATGTCATAAAGTGATATTTTATGTTAGCTGTGATTGAAAAATATTTTTTAAGAAATCTTACACAAAGATAAATGTAATAACAAAAAACCTATTCAAATTATTTATTGCAACGGTATTTTTTTCGTTAACTTAATTTGCACGAAAACTGATTTTGCTAAAAAAAATATGATCTGAATAGGTATCCAAAAGCAGTTATTTGTGTAAATATAATTCAGTTTTGTTCTTCAAGATTTTGATTTCATTATTAATTTACAATTAAAAAGCAAGTTAAATGTTTGATGCATGTAATAATTTCAATCAGATAGCTTTTTTTAAGTTTCTTTTATACTTACTTTAATTAAATTAGATGATATAATTTTTAATAAATAAGTACAATTGCTTTAAAATTTAAAAATATCTTTTACTGTTCACTATTTTATCATTGATACTGTCATTGAACAAGCGTGTTCGTTTACGTGGGTTTTGTAAGTCCATCCACATTTTAAAATAATATGCCGCTTATAATTCGTGACACATGTACGTTCTAAAACAATAAAAAAATAATGCTTGAATCATCTGACTATTGCAATACCTTTGTAGGTAGACACTTTTCAACTATATTTTTAGTATTATACAAATAATATATTTCATATATTAGGCTTATAATAGTCGTATAAGACGAGCTGACATTGGATTAATTACCTATTTTCATTTATAATGATCTTAAACGAAAACATATCCAAATTTAATATAGTTTTTGCATTCTTTTAAATAAATTCATGTTACACAGAAGCTAAACTTGTTGTTTTTAAGTCTGGATTCTCCGTTATGAGAAAAGATTTTAATATTATATAATAATAATATTATATTATATCGTTAAAGTTTTTTTTTTAATAAGAAGTCGATTTTGTTTCTGGTCTGGTATTCGTGAATAGTTTTGTATTAAATTTTTAAGTCATGTAATGAGGTAAAAAATAATTGGTGCAATGGACGAAACATAAATAAAACAAGCTTGCGATTAAAAGAACACGACTCATAATAGGTATAGATACTAAAGATAAATCATCACTGGCAAAACATTTTTGACGACTCTTAGAAATCGTATAATTTACCCAAATATCGGGGGTCATCTTATACGCCAGATACAAAAACAGGGAGCTTGGTTTCTTGGATGAATATTTAGTTATCTTATAATACATCCTCATGCAGGATAATTTCAGAATTTATTTAAGAAAATAAGTTAAGCTTTTAAACTACATACCTACATTTATTTAAAAGTATGCAGAAAATAAATCTTTCTTAAAAATGTATTACTAAGATATATTTTCTCAATTGAATTCCCTAATTTCGTCTTTGAATTGTTTAATACCATTTTTAGAACGTTTAAAAGTGTGGGTTGTTAAAGTGAAAGAAATAATTTAGTTTGAAATAGAATACAATTGTACTTAATTTTTTACTCTCTTGGTTTTATATGCAATGGTTTTAACAAAAAAAGAAATCCTAAAGTAATCTTTATTCAATGGTCGTGGTTCGAAATCAAAAGTGCATATTTAAACAAACTGTTTACAATTTACGTTTCGTAAACACAACCATTTTTGTTTCGTTTACAGCATTAGAAACTTTAATTTAATTAAAAGTTTTAAGATTTCCTTTCTTGTGCTACATCATGCATTTAAAATACTTACGATTACAAATCGGGGATTGTTTGTATAATATTTAGATGTTAAGAAGTAATTTGTTGCTCCTAATGCATTTGTGTAACTTTGACCACTGTGGCTTATTGGAACAAACGCTGTTTGGGGTTAAATAAACTGATTTTAAGTTACTGAAGTAATTGTCTTAAAAAATACCCTTTTATGGCCGCAGAAGGAATGTATTTTGAGTAAAATACTTACCCCAAAAAATGCCCGTGTCTAGTTGTTTTTAAAAAGTTCGGTTCGTTTTGCGACAGACTTTCTAAAATCAAAACCGAATTTACCTTTTTATTTCTATAGATAGAGCATTTTTTGGTGGTGTCATTTTCCCAGGTAACCCTCAAAGTTATTTAAGTAGATTAAAAATCTCACAACTTTAAAATAAATAATGGTATTGTGATTATTGTGCAAATCCCATAATGTAAAATTTAACAAAATTCCAGTTATATCCGCAAACTAAAAAATCTACAGTTTCATTTAAAACAGTCTAGCAATACGTTGTTTGTTCTTTACACATTTCTAACTGCTGTTGTGGTCACTGCTACTAGTATATAGAACGCGGTATTATCAGGGTTTATCATAAAAGTAACTTTATTGCTAAGTATACTGTTATCGTCAGTTCTAGATATAAACTTGTAATATTACCAACACCCGTATCGCAATTTATTATTAATTTGCTTTGTTTTGCACGTACCCAGTGTCACTCCCGATAATAAAACTAAATTGTACGTATGTTGGAATTTTTATGTCGATTCACTTCAAACTAAACTTCAAAAACGGGTTTCTAGTTATCTAAGGAATTTGGTATGTATATACAATTTGTTGTATCCTTTTCAAACAGTTTTTTTTTTATAACGAATAAGTAAATAATAAAATTTGCTGCCGCGATAAAAGAGAAATCTGCGATAAAAAGCAATTTCCTGGTAAATTTAATCAATAATTTAAATAAACAAGAAGTGAAGGAAGTCTCGGATGGAATATACATACATACATAATTAATGTAGGTATCCGTCGTTTTTCAAACCTGGTATACGTCATTATCGGATAAAAACATACGATCTTTAATCGATTAAACCCGGCTTAAAACATCACAATCCCTAAATTCGCATATATAACGGATAATTTT
This sequence comes from Elmis aenea, assembly GCA_947652605.1. Classification (NCBI taxonomy): domain Eukaryota; kingdom Metazoa; phylum Arthropoda; class Insecta; order Coleoptera; family Elmidae; genus Elmis; species Elmis aenea. Next base: position 31,961,088 of record OX393576.1, on the reverse strand, counting down.
AAAGTCTGTTGCTGATTATGCAATATGCTTAACGTAAAATTCAAATTATTGCAGTTTTTGTTGCAAACTTTTAGTGCAGTTTAAAGGCAATGGCTTAGGACGAAAATATGGAGTTTTTTTCTGTTAGCGACAGTGTAAAATGATGTTGTAGCCAACCCCCGATTTAACATACTGACACGTTTAAAATTTTTCGTTTATCTTCGCAATATAAGTGTGTATGTTGTAGTGTCATCTCACCTTAGTTATCATTATCAGATACTTTAACACAAGTAAATGTAATCGTTTTATTTTTCGTAAAAGTGTATCTATGCTTTTTTCTTTTTAATAATTTAAATAGCTTTTTTAACCGTTGTGTTAAGCTGCCATATCAATTAAGTTGATAATATACTTCAGTGTCATTCAAACTGTGGGGTTCCGCAAGTTGTCCATAAGCACATTTTATGATTGATTCTTTAGCCTGCAGAAATCCAAAAGAATGGATTCGATTCGGGTTTAGGTTCGTTACTATGAAAAAAAACAAACTTTTTATCAAAATATTTTATTCGCTTTAAGTTCGGCTTGGATAGGATTAAGGAACCTTGAGGAATTGAGACGATTTAAAAAGGCACTTCAAGCTAAAATGTGGTAAACGAGAACTTGAAATGGTGCCAAATAAGCCCGCTCAAAATATTCGGTTTCGAACGTACTTAAATATGTGTTCCGTTTCGGTTTCGTTGAATGAACAATGATGCAAAGAAGCGGTTTAGGTTTAGTTAGGTTGGATGGGACAAATAGTTGATTTAGATCCAGTTTTTGATTTAGATAAGGTTCGTACTTTCATTTAACTTTTTATGGAATTTTAATTGCTTCTCTTGCGAATATTTCTTGTTTTGAACGCTTTAAAGTTAAAACTAATTTTAAACTAATCTTGACCGTTCACTTTTAATTAGGCTTTTTTACAGTTAATTTTATAGTATAACTATCAGCTGATTTGTAAAATTGCTAATAAAAATAAAAAAGGTCGTTGAATTATTTAAAATAAATTTTCTGCGCCCAGTATAAAATTTGCTGCTCCTAGAAATAGCTTAAATATTGAGTAAGGTTATAGCTTCCTACTAAAAAACTAGTTTTTATTTAAATTTGTGTTAACCAAAATACGACAGGATTAACTAATAATGTTACAAATTAGATTATTGCTACTATTTTCATCATGTATATGTCTTGCCTTCGGGTGCTATTCGAGGTCCTTGAATTATATATTTACGTTTTTTATTGTAAAAAAGATAAGATCTGCAAATCTACGTTTTTTCTTGATAATGGTAAAGATTTTTGTTTAAATAATTTTATAAATCAAACTGGCCCAGTCTAGACAATGTATAAAGTACTTGCTCATATTTAAACAAATGCCGATTGTCAAAACAATCCATCTTAAGCAAAGCATCTCAACCCCATTTAAAAGTTGTTAACAGATTTTTTTCTCACTTTTCGCTTTAATATTATGCTATTATCGTAACAAAATCGTTCGTCCAATAAATACTCTAAATTTGCATATTTTCCAGTTTTTACCGACTTTTTATGAGTTACATCCATTTGATCAACACATGCAGTATACGCAATTTGCTTACAAAACAATTGGAAAATACACTTATTTACACTATTAATTAAGTGGAAAATATACGCTTGAAGTTTACTCAATTTCAACACCCCCTTAGTAACCTTTTATGTTATAATTAATTTCTTTAATAAACGCTTAGTATAAAAAGTCAATTTTATTGCATTTCTTAATCAAATGTTACTCTTTAAATTAAGCAATTAAGAATTTTAAACCTCTACAGTCTGAGTTATTGCCCCGCTTAACTTAAAAATGTGTAATTATTTAAAAAAAAATGGCTTATCTAACCGGTTAAAAAATTTAAGGGTTATCCCTTAATATTACTTATAATTGTTACACCAGCAGCGCTAACATTCATAAGAAGAATGAATGTAAGAATACATCATAAACATATATAGTTTTAATGTTAATTTTGGCCATATGATTTAGTTGTTAACTTCTGCCAGCAACCAACGAAATCTCAAATATTTTAATTGAGACCGACGAAGTCTGAATCGTTTTATTAATAATCAAGTAATGTTGCAGTTACCTTTAATTATCATTTAATGTGGAATGCATATACATCGTTGAGCATATATTAATGAGTTTTATATGAATATTTACGAAATATGCGATAATGGCATGTTTGCTGGGTGCTTTGTTTGAGCTAATTTAAACAAATGTTTGCAACATTGTGCTTTCATGTTTCTGTAACAGATTAGTTAAGTTTCGTAAGACACATCTATACAAATGGTTTTATCTTTGTTTAAAAACTAAAGATTCATAAGAACACATTTATTTACTTAAGTGACGTTAAAAGTAAATATTTTAACCTTACAACTTGTTTGTTAGATTATTTGTGGCGCAAAATACGTACCTGTACAACAAAGCAAATGTTTTTAAGGATAAGAGTAAGAAATTATTACAGTTTATTTCTGCTTTGTTTTAAATTGTTTCTTGGTTTATTCGAATGTACATCAGTTTTTTTTTTCAGAAATCTACTGATAGTGTCAACCACTAATGTGCGAAATTTTTTATGAAGAATGCCCCAGAGCTTTTAATATTTTATAGGTAAGTGTTTGATAAAAAATATAATTATGTACTATTTTATGTGCCTTTTATTAGCACTTAATGTATTTTTTATTTTTCATTCATTTAGAACTACTTTTACAGGCAAATGTGGTAAAAAAATTTCTTGGTATTTTGCATTCAACTTAATTTTCGTATATTGGTTACCATAATAGTTATCATAAATCTGATATCGATGCTTGGGTTATTTTTTGAGAAAAACACGCCTGTGTTATCAAATTTTTAATACCACTTTCCATTTTGGCACTACATACAGTAAATGAAATTTCAGCGTTTTTGAAAATTTGCTATAACTTCTTTATTTATAAAATAAAAAGTAAATGTTACACATGCTTTTTATAAACACGTTTACCTATACTTAATTTAAAAACAAATATAAAATTCTTAAACGATCTTACTTTTAAGATATGAATGGAAATCTAGTAGGTCATGACTTCACATGAAAGAGCGTTTTTTAACTTTTTAAAAACGTATAGTTTTATATATTTGTTGCAAACAATAACCGAGATATGGCTAATTTTGTGAAAATTTTACCGTCGCAGTTTGCCATGATTTCGTAAACATGTGATGTTTTTAATTAAAAAATAACTAAACGTCATTTTCAAGTAAATTCTGCAACAGCCGCAAAATTTTTACCACTTACAATGTAAACTTTTAAAATGTTCAAATTTAGCACTGTTCACAATACCTTAATAAACAGTTATAAAATACAAAAGAATACACAGATTTGCGTAAAAGTTTACTTGGATATGACGTTTAGTAGTTTATTAATTGCAAACATCATTTGTTTACGAAATCATAGCAAACTTTGATAATAATTTTTCACAGCTTTTGCCATACTTGGTTATTTTTTGCGACAAATATAAAAAACTATATATTTTCGAAAAGCTAAAAAACTGCTCTTTTATATAAAAGCATGGCCAACTATTCATCCAAAAAAATATAAGTTTCTTCGTATCTCAAATATCAAGGTGATTAAAAAAAAATTGTGTTTAAGTTAGGCATAAAAATGTTAATAAAAAAATTTATCTAACATGTACTTCTATTGTAATAAGTAAAAAGGTTAAAGTAAGTTTTTAAAAACGATAAAATTTCATTTTACGTCTGTAGTGCAAAATGGAAAGTAATATTAAAAATCTGATAACACAGGCGTGTTTATCTCAAAACAAAAAACAAGACATCTACATCAGATTTTTGCAAACTATTATGGTTATCGAGATACCCGTACAACATTCAAATTTAGTCCACTCTGTATATATGTACATAATTGCTTATTCAACGAATAAGTTAAACATACCAATGTTCGTCCCATAATTTATTATTGAGAAATGTTCCGCAGTCTTTACTTTTGGTATTATTAACTTGGATGGTGGTTAGTGGTTAGATCTGAATTAGTCGTTAAACGACAATGTCTTGCACTTTTCAAAACTATCAATAAAAACAGCACTATTCAAACTTTAATTCACGTTACCATAAAATTTCTTTATTTATTCCTTGCAGTTAAGTATCGTATTAGTGTTAATTAAGTATTTTATAAATGTGAAATCATTCAAATCGTTAGAATTTTTGTATAATTTTTAATTTTTCGCGCACCTACAAATTGCAGAAGTGTCAATTGCCACTGCTTTAAAGAATATAAAAGCGTAATTACTTAACTAACCGTGTACAGAATATGTTTTTAAATTGATATCGTTTGTGTATAAATTGATTTGGCTATTAAGAGAAAAAATACAACTTATTTTTCTATCCACGTTTTAAAATTTTTGATTAGATTACGTAATTTTCACTTACGAAACTGTAGAAATGGTTTCGTTTTTGAACTTAAAAACCTCTCACATAAACATCAACAATATGTTACAACACAATAGAAGTCAACCTGCTGATTTCCACATTGTGTTTGTTGAACCTAAACTTCCAGTTCTACTTCCTTTTGCACACTGTCCTTGTGTAAGTTGCAAAGGATTTGTTTAATGTTTTTATGTAGTTGTATAACAGGAAATCATAGAAACAATAGAGAAAATGCGATTCAAGGAAATTGAGCTTCTAAAAATTATTTTGCATAATTACAACTAGAAATGTATGTACCGTGTGCTCCAAAGAAAGTGGCTGAATTTATATCTCTTCAATTAAAAATTATACCGCTAATAAACATAGTTGAGCAGTTTGTAGCAGGGTGGATAAAAATCATGATTTTTTTTAAAAATCAAAAAAATCGATTTATTTGATTTAAATCAGATTTTTTTGATTTAAATCAAATGTACCATATTATCGAATTTTGTGACATATTCACAAGCTAATTCTGTTTTGTGCTAATATATTTAATAACCAATATATTTAATTCATTGGTGAATTTTTGTCAAAATGAAAAATTAAATATAATAATTAAGAATTTTGAAAAAATCAGTGCTAAATGGTGATGTTTAATTAATTATATACAGGGTGAGTCATTAGTGCGGGATCGGTCGATTGTGGCTAAACGGCTTGAGATATAAAGTTGATTCAAATGCTATTTTATAGTTTTTTCTAAACAACACAATAAAAATATTTTCAAATATACAGGGTGAGTCACCTTTCTGGAACTAATAGCAACTTTTATATACAACACCCAATTTTTTATTTAATATTTTTGACCGCCTTAATTTTAGCTTTGCATCAATATAAAATACTACAGGTTTTTATACGGCGTTGTAAAAAAAAATTATTTTCTGAATTATTTAAGGTTTTAAGTCTTTATTTAAAAAATTCTCCTGAAGTTATTTTGAAATACAGAGTTGTAATTTGGTATAGACATGCAGAAAAAATTTCTCTGTTCGCTCGATATGAAAAAATTTGAATCACACATACAGGGGTGTTTATAAATAGGTGGCAACTTCCATGATTTTCAAAAGCTCGTAACTCGATTTTTTCAAATACAAACCCCTGTATTTTTTTGTCATCGAATTCGTCTTTAAAAGAGCTTCATATTTTGTTAAGTATGTCCTATACCCAAAACTCATACTTTTCGAGATATTCGACATTTTTTTTCAAATCGTTATTGAAGCAATAGAGTGCCGTGGAAATTGAAAAAACTGACTGTTCACTACGCTAACGTCAAAAACTTGTCATTTATATTTTGAATTATTGCATTTCCACAATGAATATTACTTTACAAGAGCAAATTGATATGGTTTATTCACCATTTCGTGTATTTAATTACTAATAGTAATACAATTTTGTTTTATTATAAATTAATATTATATTGTACTCATATAATCTGTGATTTAAATTGATAATTTTTTTTTTAAACCGCTTGATTTAAATCAATGATTTTTTTAAAAAAATTACTTGATTTAAATCGTGATTTAAATCAATTGATTTAAATCTGCTCAACCCTGGTTTGTAGTATTTAAAAGTACCTACATATGACATATCTTCCCGCTTGTAAGTATAGTTTTGTTTCCTTCGTTTAATAAAGATTGAATAAGTCGACGTTCAGTTAGCATTGTAACGAAAATTTGATGTGACGTGGGTGCTATGTTTAAAAAAAAAACTTACAAAATGTATCCAAAGCTTTGGACTTTATTGACAAAATAAAATTGGTAATATGGTTCCAAACAGCTGTATTTTCCCATTTTACAAAAGTTGTATTTTCATTATTAATAAGATAGCAAGCAGGCAATGGTTCGAAATGGGTACGGTATGTATTTCGAATTTTAATTTAATTTAACTGTAAACCTTCTTATTTACCTGCAAGTAAATCCAACAAATCTAATAATAACATGCAAAGCCTTAATTTATAACGGCGAAGTCAGTTATTTGCAGTTTTCAATTATCTGCGTAATATCTGTAATGGTTGCATGTGTGTATAATTTATGAGTTTAAGCAATACATTTCGTAAAAGAGATCAGTTCTATGAAATTCTTAAAAATCTAAAATTGCGATTAACTTATTACGAAATTTATTGTTGTAGCATTTATAAGTTTTCTCATTACATTACAACATTACAACATTAAATTACTTTTCAAATTTTATAGTAGAGTTGATTCCAAATAAAAATCATCGGTAGGGTAAAATTTGGTTTGTGAGATATGCTGTTAAAAAAGCTTTGTTTATAAGTGATACTAAAATATCAGTTTCTTGTTAATAATTTGCTGAAAAAACATACTCTTGAATAAATTAAAAACATTTTTGTGCGATCGTACTAGAAACAGCTGTTTGACGGACGCGTTAGCAACCATAAAGTACTGCATTACCGGCCCTATCCTTAGCAACGGCCGTAAAAGTTGTTTTTCAGGCCGTTACCCTTAGCAACGGCCGAAAAAGTAACTTTTACGGCCGTTGCTAAGGAGAGGGCCGGTAATGCAGTACATACGCCGTCATCTGTTAGTGACAGAATGTCACGTAGTTTCTAACCTATAATTTTGAAAATTACTAAAAATTTAAATTGTTTTTAATTCGATCGCACAAAAAATGTAATATGCACCTCGGCCAAAACGTACTTTTTCGGCCTTGCCTGTTTGCCAGGCGCGGCCGAAAACGTTACACTTTTTGGCCTTGATACATAAATAACTATTTCGAATAGAATCGCAGTCCTTTTTTTTTTTAGTACACACAGTAAATAATACATAAGGTAATTTTTAAAAGTATGTGAACATTATTTTGGTATTGTAGCGGTTTGACATTATTTTTCAAATTTAATTTAATTCCTGTTGCTTGCAGCTTAGTGACTAATAAAAATACTTTGACATTCCATAATGTCGTTAATTGAACACTTAACGTTAAAAAAATTATGCAATAATGTAATCTAACTATTTTCTTTGACACAGCGTGGTGAATAAGAAATGTTTTTTTTTTTTGCTTAACCGTAGCAAATTCCCGCTGTGCGTGACCAATTTATTTGGAATCAATTATCGTTAGCGTTTTAAATGGCCTTGTTTATCCGCAAGTATGCGACATATAATTTATTAAATTAATTATGAATTTTCCGGCAATCACTATATTGTGGTATTTTGTGTAATTTGTAACATTTGTCATTTGACACTTAATTAAATGTTTTTTGTTTTTATTTTCATAGATAGCTTGATAAGTGATGTGTAAAATATGATTTTCCTTCATTTTGTGACTAATTTATAAAAATAGATATAGCATTTAAAGCAGAAAAAAAGCACATTTAACTATTCCATAGCCAACTTCGCGGCCCATAAGAAAAAATAAAATTAGGGGTAATATCTTACAAATGGTAGGTGTTAAAAAAAAATCTAAAATTACAGTTACATTCTCCATTAAGAAGTACCTTAAGGAAGTACAAAGAAAATTGTTTTAACGATTAAAACAAAAAAGTTATGAGAGAAAAAAGAAATGCGACATTTTCATATTTTTTGCTATAACATCAAAAGCACGAGGAATTTTGTACTTTTAAAAATTGATTGTGGTGCCTCTCATACTAAGAAATAATTCGTCTAATTTAAAAAACCCTGTATCTCTTATAATAAGCGAGATCCCCATGCTGGAAATGTAATCTGGACACCCTGTATATACCGGGTGATTCAGTTTGACTGTCGCACCCTTATAACTTTTTAATTATTGAAAATAACCCCAACAAACCTTATATTTTTGGAAACTGCAACAAATTCTCTTTTAAGTGATGTGCATTTGTTATCTCTACGATGACGTATGTCAAATCCGCGATAGGCAACTGTTTTTTTTTTTTTTATTACGTAGTACACTTGTTTTTGTTGATTCGGATAGAGAATTTCATTCTGAATCCGACCATGTATTAAAAAAGTATGCATAGGTAGGTACATAAGAAATTTTTCGAGAAAAATCAGTTCAAACTTTATTCAAATTATAGCTAATGTATTAAAAATTAAGTTTTAATAAAAATAAAAGCAACAAATAAACGTCGTCGTAAAAAATTAGACTTAAATTTCAATCAAGCAGTTACAAATAGAGGACGGGAAGGGCGGTCACTTTGAATACATTAACCCGTTAACGCCCCGTGTCCTATTTGTAGGACAATATTTTAATTTTTTTTTGCGCCTTCTTCCCGCATATACAAACATTTACCGCGCTCGCCACATTGAAAGGAACACGTGTAAGCTTCCTTCTCTTGGATTAGTTTACGAGAATTATTTTGCACCATGGTGTAGAATAAATGTAAACACCACCTATTTGCGAGAATAGTGCGCGGTAATACATCTATAGTGCCCTTGACAACAATAACCCTGGTAATAAATTTTTTTTTGCAGTTATGATATGCCAATAAACGTAACTAACTATGTAAACTATCATTTTTGGTCGATTTTCACCGAAGCTTTTTCCCAGAGTTAGCAAATCTCAGTGTCCTATAAATATGACGCTGGGATTGGCAAGCACCTGAGTCATGTATACAATGTGTGAATTTTCATTACAGGTTTTTAACTTATCACACAAATTATGAATAGACAAGTTTTTAAAACTTTGGAAGAGGCTTGGGAATATTGTATAGAAGAGGAAATTGAAGCAAACATTCTGGCGTTACCCCCTGACGTCGACGATATGATAGATGAAGAGGGCATTGACGACGAAGATCTTACATTTCCTGTAGTAAGTGACATTCCAGGATCTGCAGAAGTCGAGATAAATAACGATAAAGACGACTTTGAAGAAGAATACGTCACCATTAACTTTCTTCGCAACGAATGCTCCTTCAACTTCAAATGACCCATTAACCGAAAAAAAAAAGAAAATTAGATAAAAAAAACAAGATTGTACGGATTGGAAGAAAGTTATTTCAAGTAATGAAACAAATTTACTGGGTAACGTGCCTGATGAAAAATTGTGTGAACTGAAAGAAGCTTTAGCTGATTTGATATCGGTCAGTATTTTTGAACAGCTTTTTGACAGTCACGTTTATCAAATGATAGTAGACGAAACAATTTGTTACGCATCAACGCAAAAAAATAAACATGACTTTTCTATAACTGCAGATGAAATAAAAATGTTTTTCGGATTCCTCATATTCACCGGCTATCACACACTGCCAAGCGAGAGAGACTATTGATCTGATGACGACGATTTAGAAGTAGCTTTAGTTCGCAAAGTGCCCAATAAAATCGACAAAAGAACTTGAAAAGGCTGCAAGAGGAACATATGATTTTCAGTTCGATCAAAAAAATAAGATTTTAGTTGTTAAATGGAACGACAACAAATGCGTGTCTCTGGCAACAAATTTTGATACCGTGGAACCAGTAGCTTCAGCTCCTCGATGGAGTAGGGAAAAAAAAGAACGTGTCGCATTTCCTCAACCGAGAGTAATCCATTATTATAATAAATACATGGGAGGTGTGGATCAGCACGATTGGTTGCTAGAAAAACATTCAGTTTCTGTTAGAGGGAAAAAATGGAACGCTTACGTTTTGGGGCAAGTGCAATGAAAAATTATGCACAGCTTGTTTTTTCACAATACCATAAAACATTAAATTTTAAATATTTTTTTAAAGAATTATTCCATTCATTATTGTTTCTTTTCAGTTAAGACTTTATCATTACTTATTATAGCTATTTCTATTTTTTACTGCAATATAAATTAGTTTTCAATTTATCGTATAAATATATCTCTCCTTCCCAGCGTCCTATCCATATGACAGCCCCTAGCACATGAACTAGTGGGAGTATTAAATTTTGGCAGGTACCAACGTCTTTAGAAGACCACAAATAGCAAATTATCTGAAATTCATATAGGTGTGACAAAAAAAATTAATTTGGGCGTTAATGGGTTAAAGTCTAATTTTTTATGTCGTCGTTTATTACTTATTTTTATTTTTATTAAAAATTTATTTTTAATGCACTTGCATTGATAGCTATAATATAATTTTTAAGATTTGATCGTTTTTTGTTATGTTAAATAGACTGTTCGCTATAATTTGAATACACTTTGAACTGATTTTTCTCGAAAAATTGCTTATGTGTGCATACTTTTTTAATACATGGTCGGATTCAGAATTAAATTCTTGAAGATACGACCCCTGTCGGTTTTTTTATCAGAACTTTTTGGTGGGTTAAAATTTTTTTTTAAGCCTGATTTATTTAAAAACTTTTATTCTTTAGTTTTTCCTGAAAAACCTACAGTCTGAGTAAAAAATAAAATGCACCATTAAATAATATTCCAATATAAAACGATTCATTTTTGTTGTTACCATGGTTTGTTTATGTTCATATTGGGTAGAATTGACGGGCGTTTTCGTGTTGTCACCTCTTAAACTTCAAAATGAATAACGTCTTTAAATTGCAAAACCTAGGCACCTACTATAATTAATTTACACAACAAAAGAACTGCATATCAGAAAAATTCTCGTTGTAGTGGCATTGTTTAATTGTTTTGCTTTGAAAATGGAAGGAGCTCATTTTGAGCATTTGTTGAAAAAAATTAATTCTTTTGTTTTGGAGTTAATTACCTATATAAGGTATCTACTATAAAACTTTGACGTCTTGTACATCCTTAACCAAATGTAATAGGACCTATGTCCTTAAAACGTTTTTTACTCAAAATGACCTCCCCAACAAACTGTTACAATGTTTTACACCTTTTATAAATCGCCCTGTATAATGTTATTTTTCCCAAGTTTTGAGTACCTATCTAATTGCCAACAATGTTTTGATTTTTTTCGCAATTAAAAAAACAAAAAAATTCTGCTATGATAATGATTAAAACAAACATTTTTTTATTAATGTGATTTATTTCTTTCAACACCAACTGATTGCATTAACAACAGTTTTTGCGTAATTAATTCATTTGTTAGCGAATATCCTCTTCCGGTTCGCTCGGTATTTTTGTTGTTGTAACACCCACGATTACCTATGTACTCGTATATGCTCAAGAGATATATACTCAGTTGGGATAAAATAGTACTCAACAACAAACTTTTTCATATATGCAACATTAGAGGTAATTAAATTTTCTTTTTAAATTTTAATTTATTACTGAAATAAAATTTACCTCTTAGTTCTGACGCTGGTGTTAAAAGTAATTGATGATTCTGATCTGATTAGCGGTTAAAAATGAATGTTTATAAATGTTAGGTTCAGTGACACAATTTAAATTAAACCGTAAATTAAAGTTCTTTGGCGCCCGCCCGTCAACTGACTCATCTGCTTTACGCTAGCTAGACGATGCGGAAACCATTTGAAATGCAAGTAAAAATTCTTTCAAAATTAAGGAAACTGTTTATTAAGTTAATCTTAACGATTAACAATTTTCCGTTTTGTTTATTGTTGTTGACATTTTTTAAATTGGTCCCTAGACAATTTTTTTTTTACAGAGTATTGTTAAACGTAAAAGTTTATATTATGATGTCAAACGTTCCTAATAAGTTATACTAATTTATGGTTGGTGATACGGTTTCAGATAACCTAATAACATTTTGTACGCCAAATGCAAAAAAAAATCAATTACAAAAAAAACTACTTAAATGTTGCCGATCATCCTCACAAGGGAGGGTCACGATACGTTGTCGCTAGAATTTGATTAAGGCTGTGTTTATTGCATCAAGAACATCAAAACTAAATGTTTTGCAGAGTTATACGTGCTACTGGCCATCTTCTTCGGTAAAATAGGGGAAAAACTGAAAAATTGGTGTGAAAAGGTCATTTTTGCGATCGCGTTGGCCATGAAACCGTCAGAGACAAAATCAAAATTTTTCCATTTACCAATGCGCGTATCCTTTGCGAGTAAAATGGTGCAAAGTTTTTGAAAAAATCTTGAACGGTTCCGGAGAAAAACGTCAAAAACGAAACCCCTGCATAAACGCTATGATTTGAGAAGTTGTCGTATATCTGTATAACTACCGGGTGTCACACGTTCATGGTACACCCCCTTTTTTTTCTTTAGTTTTAATTTTAAATAAATGAAATTTTAGACACATGATATATGCAAAAAACCGGGCTTTTTGAGCCGTTGCACACATTTGTTTCACTTCCGGTTTCGCCGGAAATGACCCTAACTTTGTTATTTTAAATGGAACACCCTGTATATTTTTACATTTTTGGGAAGAGGAAGTGATTTTTGATACAACTGCACTATTTTCGTTAATTTTTATAACCTCAAAAAAATTTTAAAACAAAATTTAGTTTTTTATTAAAGGTGCCGTGACCTGCACAAATTGATTTTTATTATGTCAATAATTGTCCAAAAACCGTTTTTGTAAATTTTAATTGACATTTAGGTTACTTTAATCGGCTTTGAAGGTTGAGGAATCGGTTTTTTGACAAAAAGTCAATTTTTTTAAATGGAACCATGCTGGTACTAGCAGTTATTTAAATGGATCATCTTCTAACGAATCCATCGATACCAATAACTTATATTTTTATTAAAAATCTACTTCAAAAATTTCAAATTATTGTGAAAAATTATTAAGAGATCCTCTTAATCGCAGTAATCTAATTATGTAAAAATGATTACCAAAATTTTTAGACTGTCTAATTAAATGACTATAGTAGTTAAACATAAAACAACGATCATTTGTTTTGTAGTTATGCACAGTGTACTGCGATTAACAGGATCTCTTAATAAATTTTCACAATAATTTGAAATTTTTGAAGTAGATTTTTAATAAAAATATAAGTTATTGGTATCGATGGATTCGTTAGAAGATGATCCATTTAAATAACCGCCAGTACCAGCATGGTTCCATTTAAAAAAATTGACTTTTTGTCAAAAAACCGATTCCTCAACCTTCAAAGCCGATTAAAGTAACCTAAATGTCATTTGAAATTTACAAAAACGGTTTTTGGACAATTGTTGACATAATAAAAATCAATTTGTGAAGGTCACGGCACCCTTAATAAAAAACTAAATTTTGTTTTAAAAAAATTTTGAGGTTATAAAAATTAACGAAAATAGTACAGTTGTATCAAAAATCACTTCCTCTTCTCAAAAATGTAAAAATATACAGGGTGTTTCATTTAAAATAACAAAGTTGGGGTCATTTCCGGCGAAACCGGAAGTGAAACAAATATGTGCAACGGCTCAAAAAGCCCGGTTTTTTGCACATGTCATATGTCTAAAATCTTATTTATTTAAAATCAAAACTAAAGAAAAAAAAGGGGGTGTACCATGAACGTGTGACACCCGGTATATATATCTATGCGACTTGCATGGGCGTTTAACAAAGGGAAAACCGTTTTTACAGTGGCCTCGTTTTTCGCGTTTTTCTCCAGAAGCGTTTAAGATTTTTCCAAAAACTTTGCACCATTTTACTTGCAAAGGATGCATTGGTAAATAGAAAAATGTAGATTTTGTCTCTGAAGGTTTCATGGCCAACGCGATCGCAACAAATACTTTTACTATTCAACTTTTCAGTTTTTTCCCTATTTTTCCGAAGCAAATGGCCAGTGGCACGTATAACTCTGCAAAACATTTAGTTTTGATGTTCTTGATGCAATAAACACAGCCTTGATCAGATTCTAGCGACAACGTATCGTGACCTTCCCTGGTCAGAAAATTACGAAAAATTATTAATCATTTCTCAATAAATTTATAAATTCTTTGTATTCTCATCTTGATTATTGAATTTTCTAGATATGAGTAATAATAAAACTAATACTACTTTAATAAATTGTCGCTCACTGCAGATTTTTTTAAAATTAATTACCTTTGAAATTTGCAGTGAAAGTAAAATGATTAATGAAGCAATTCATAATTCTGAGTCATTGTTTCGTCGTAAGAAAAATATTAATACACTTCTAACAAAGAAGTCTGTACACATGTTACACATCTTATTTACATATTTTATTATAACAGCATGCATTTTTTAAGAGTGTTACTTTCGTTTATCGCACCACTAAACAAATTAATCCCTTCATTATTTCTGCTTCACCTGCTTACTAGAATTTTCAGGTACATTTCTAAACATTACAGATAACAAAACAAGTGGTGCTTAGTGAAACTGTAGAGTAAAAATTGAACACAATACAGTTTGGTGTCAAAAAAACGCGATATTTCATTGCGAGGTGCATATGCTCAGGTAACTTCCGGTGAACACAGTCATTTTCCGGTGTTTGGCATTCCGACCGCTTTAAACTTTGCACATCGACACGCCGTATAATCAAAAGGCCACCCATGCCCTCCTTTCGTTTTATTAAGTAGTTAACAGTCTGTTAATTTGCAATGAAAGTTGTGTGAGAATCATTATTTGTGCTTGACTTCACATGTCTGGTTGAAAAACTCGGCAATTTGATATTCCTGAGTAGCTCTTCAGGATGGTGTTGCAAACTCAATTAGTCACGTTAGTTTTTGTTTTGTTTTTAACAGCGACAAGCAATCGACTCCGATACTTATTAAATACATAAATAAACATTTTCGAATGTATTAGGTGACATATTAAAAATTACGTAGTATTTTTCAAAAAGTCACGCACTCACAATAACATTTTTGTTTAATATCATATATTATGCAACAAAAATAAACGACTTGTTCTAAGTAGCCTTTTTAGACCGGGCGCGCATCAAACTGATGTGACACGTGGCATAATTTTAATGTGAGTAAATTTACACAAAACTGAAGTAATTGGTGTGGTAGGTACAACGTTTTTATTACTAAATGACATTATAATTATAACTATCAACTCTTAATTCCTCAGTTTTTCTGCGCCAAGTCGCCTGAACATTTGAATACTGTACAAAAATGTTTAGTTACTGGCATATCACTTCCATGGACGCTCAAACTTGCTGAATGGAATATGTAACTTTAAATAAATATGAAAATGTAGGTATACAGCCTGCTGTGATCTGAAAAACTGAAACAGAAAGAAGGTCTGTTACATGAAATGGAATATACATATTTATGGTAATAGCATAACGATCTATTTATGTTTCCGGTGCTTGACACACATAGATGATCGTCAATTGTTGTTTGTACTTTCCGTTTTCGATTTATAAATCAACACGAACGTGTGTATTTTTAAAAATACCAGCAGTTGGCTATGATTTTTTTATTGCACTAATATTATGATTTGGCACATTTATTATTAAAATTAAAAGAAAACTAAACTTAAATATGAATAGCCATAAAAATCTGAATTTTAAAGGCGAGCTCTCACTGAAGTTATGTGTCACATACACGGTAACTGTCAATGATATGACATTTTTGTGTTTCGTTCAGAAGTGAAACGGTTTAACACAGAGAACTGAATTTTTAGGGGTCCTATAGTCATCAAAATGGTTTCCTCTTGCGGCGAAGTTGCTGTTATACTAATACTTTAATACTTTAGTTTGTGTGACTCAAGTCACTTCAAAATGACATCACATGTCACTTCGGCGGACGAACGGGATTAAAATTGCCACAGCACTAATGCAAAATAAAACATTTTAAAGCCCCTCTATCTTCAGAGATATTTCTCTAGTAGATGCTAAAAATATACCATTTAGGCAGTAAAGCTTTGTAACGTCATAATTCTGTATTGATTATGACTAGCCAAACACAATGCTAAATGAATTAAGAAGCCAACCAAATGCTTCGAGGTATGGACTAGATTATTGTGGTAATAAATCACCGTACAATTCATGAACTTGAGAACCTGCCAAAAAGTGCCCCAGCTTTACACGACTTTACATAATTAAGAATTGTGAACCAAGTAATCATATCGCAAGAGTAAAGGATCGAGTACATTAACGGTATTTTAATTTAAAAACATGTAAATGTGATTATTTTTTAAAAAATATTATTAGTTAAGGGATCAGTTTTGCTTCATATTTTAGAATATCAACAGTTTTGTTAATTAATTGCTTATGAAAATTACATTTAAAATTAGGATCGTAAATAAACATAATTTCGCAGAGTATTTAGGTAACGTAAAGTATATTTTACGTTTTTATTGTATAATTCTAGTTGTGCATTTAAAAAGCTCTCTTTAATTTTTATAACTAATTTTGTTTTATCAAAAGCCAAGTATTAAAAACAATGAAAGTATTACCTTTTTGCGAATCTATAGTTAACTACTGATAATGTTTCAAAAAGTTGGTGCATAAAATAATACTAAAACGGAAAATAGAAGCTACAACTGACGATTGTTTGTATACAGCGATATTCCCATAATTTTTTATTTTCAACCTTAGTAGCAACTCTAACGTTAATGGCAAATAAATTAAATTTAGCGAGCTATGAGTTTTCCGGTAATTAGACGCTAGGTAATTTTAATAAAATGGAAATACGGAACGTAGTATTTCTATAACGGTAAACAGTAACCGTAAAGAAGTTAAAAGTAAAATGAAACAATTGCTTAAATTAGTACTTAAGTTTCATTTTGTTTAAATAATTATCAATTTAAAAATTAGCTTCGTGTATTTTTATCAAGCAATTTTTTTTTTAAGCATTCAAAACCTTGTCTTCTTTTCATAGTTTTATTTGTTATAGAAATATTCGTATTATTTATTTTCTGCTTGCTGTACTATTATAACTTGTAAGTAAGGAATAAACCTTATTTTTGAAAAAGGCGACTAAAATTATATGGTTTTCATTAAAAGTTAATATTTCCTTTCAAATTATGCCAAGTGCTTCTATGAATGTAATTTAATATAACAAATATTAACTGAAGTACCCTGTATTCCCATCGAAAATAACACACCCTGCACAAAGTAATTCCGTTGTTTAATTTAAACATCAATTTATTCCATTCACCTAGTTCTGGTGAAATGGTTCTCACAGAAATGCAGCATATATAAATATTATTTTTAAACGAGGATTGCTTCTGTAGATTTCAGTTCACATCAATTTAAGAATTGTTTTAACAAGTCGTTATAAACAGCAGTTGGTGCAACATTGCGATTTTAATACTCGTATATAAACTTCCTGACATAAGCATTTTATTCTTCAAATAACTGTAAAATCATTGCACTTACATGCACCCTTATGAAGTAAAAAAAATCGGGATCAGCAAAAATCGTTTTAAAAAAATGTATACACGTCGCTGGCCATATGATATACGAGTCTTATGTACCGCTATTAGGCTCGAATTTATTATCGACGCTAGGGGTGGGCGATATCCAAATTTCGATATCGAATATCGATATCGAAATTATATCGATATATCACAATATCGAAACATCGATATATCGGAATATCGATATAAAAGCGGCGCGCGAAGCTAAAAAAGTCGGTAAAAAGGTGAAAAAAGAGACTGGTGACCTTAAAAAAAAAAAAAAACGCTTCTCGCCCTCAAAATATCGATATATCGCCCACCCCTAATCGACGCAGCGTGTAAGGGACAATTTGTCGAGTTTAAATATAAAACCAATTGCAGTATTTCCCCAGCCATTTTGCTATAATATGATTTATTAATTTATTTTCTTCAATTTTTTTTAAAGAACAGTTTCTTAATTTGACTGCATGTAATAACTTTTTTGTAGTAACCCTAGTGGTCGTTTAAATAAACGAGACCAACTGCATTTATCAGCAAATTTTATTTTGAAGCTATATCAATTAAAGAAATTAGAGATCAGTATCGATAATTATTTCTGTAGCAGCTAATCGGTGACAATGCTTTAAATGACTATTAGTAATTTTGGTCCTCAATTTTCACTTTAAGTGTTTTATTTAAAAACACATGTTCACATAAGTAGGTGCTTTCGAAGAGGTACAAGATTCTTGCCGCATGCAATCTTAAATTGACCAATTTTCCTTTTCCACACACTTTTGGTATTTAAATAGTACTTTTCTAGTAATCGCTAGAACTAGAAAGTACGCGAAAACGTGGCAGCGCCACCTGTGCGCAGTTGTTAAGAAGTTGAGCTATCATGCTTAACCGATGGGTGACACAGCAGTTGCTACACTATTTTATGCTATTATATTTATTTTTTAAATCTTTTTTGGAAGCATCGCGTTTGCGGGCCACAATTAAAAGCCCTGTGACCTGCGGGATATACTTTAAGCACCCCTTTCCTAAACCATAATCTAAAGAGAGAAGATACCAAACCTCAAATCTATAACGTGCTTTGAATCATCTGTTTTACCGAACCTGTACATGAACCAATTTTTATTCAGTGTTACAATTCAAACCAAAGCCTAAACAAAGTTTTTATGGGTTAAAATTGCATGTTTTCTCATTGATAAATATTTTATTACCGCTGAATCAGTAGTTCTCGTGGACTCCCTTTTGAACCCAAAAAGCGTTCTTTGAGAACTTCAATTTTAACTTGAATTAAACCCAAATCGAACCTTAACTATATTAATTTTTTTTAACTTATGAGCTTAAGCTGAACCTGAACTTAATTTTTTTTTACTACCGAACCTATCGTAACTTATTTTTTTGGGAATTTAATTTTTTGCTTGGGAGTAGTTCATTGATAGCGAATACCATGTTGAACTAAAACAAAACCTTACAGACTGTACAGTGCAACAAACACTTGCAGAACATCAACAAAGTTACAGAATGTGGCTTTTCGTTGCTAAATTTTGATTGCACAACGTATTGCGTATCGCTAATGTCGAAGGACGGCAGGAAAGAACGGTACTGCCGTCGTAAATTCCTGTGTTCATTTACAAGCTGCCTTTTTTCTCTATGTGTAAACACCAGCTTGCTGTTATATTCCTGACCTTAAAGCTTCCTTATGAGACACTTAACCTTTTCAGTTCTGTGATGTCAGGAGCAAGTTTGCAGTATTTGTTTATGTTAAGTACTTGTTCTAAATCGGTAACAGGTTACTAGATTGCTGCGCTGCAGGTGATAGCCTTGCTGTTGGTAATAAAATGTTGTAATTTATATATACATATCTCGAAGTAGGAATTGATAAAAAACGAAAGTCATCAGTTTGTTGCCATAAAGCACCTCTTCCTAGCAAATGAAGTAAATAATGCAATTTGTCAGGCCTTTGTATGATTCGACGCGATCGGTCATTAATGCAATGATCACGCCCATTAATCAGTCTGTATCTAAATTGTAGCTTGCAGCAGGAAATTAGAAACGCAGTTTTGTCTGTAATTTTTGACTACTTGTTTAAAATGGATCGTTACGTAGATAGTAGTGAAGATGTGTTTTAAAGAACCGCATTAAATCCATCTCATTATTTCATTGAATCTCCAAAGTGTGGACTCCTGACCCTTAAATTACTTCCGGGCCCTTAAATTACTTCTGGGCCCGGAGCTCGGAGACCCCCCCCCCCTACCCCGCCTCTCATCGGCCCTGTGTCAGACCACTATTGGTACATACATATTTCGCTTATTCTGTTTAATTAAATTCAACTTCTTGTAAATTTACTGGAACAGATAGCTTTTTTTTTCTTGGTCAAAATTAAGTAATACACCTTGTATACTACACTTAATGTTTGACGAAATATCGTATACAGGATGTCCCAGATTACATTTCCAGCATGGGGATCTCGCTTATTATAAGAGATACAGGTTTGTTTAAATTATATGAATTATTCCTTGGTATGAGAGGAGCCACAATCAATTTTTAAAAGTACAAAATTTCTCGTGCTTCAGATGTTATAGTAAAAAATATGAAAATGTCGAATTTATTTTTTCTCTCATAACTTTTTTGTCTTAATCATTACAGCAATTTTATTTGTACTTTCTTGAGGTACTTTTTAATGCTGAATGTAACTGTTATTTTAGATTATTTTTAACACCTACCATTTTTGAGATATTACCCCTAACTTCAATTTTTCTTATCGGCCGCGAATTTGGCTATGAAATA
Source organism: Elmis aenea (assembly GCA_947652605.1). Taxonomy (NCBI): domain Eukaryota; kingdom Metazoa; phylum Arthropoda; class Insecta; order Coleoptera; family Elmidae; genus Elmis; species Elmis aenea. Next base: position 31,940,781 of record OX393576.1, on the reverse strand, counting down.
GTTGAATGTGCTTTTTTTTCTCTTTAAAATGAGATATTACTTGCTACATTTATTTTTATAAATAAGTCACAAAATCAAGAAAAATCGTATTTAACCCATCACTTATCAAGCTATCTATGAAAATAAAAACAATATACAACTAATTAAATGTCAAATGAGAGTTACCATTTGTCTGCGGTATCATTTATTACAGTTTCATATTATTGTTGTGTAATTCGATAGTCTTTTCAGCAAATTTGTTATCATATAATTATGGGCACATTTACAACTAATTAAAAATTTTATATGTTGAATTGCTACATTATTTGCAAAAGAAACTTTGTAAAATAAATAATTCTAATTAATTATTGATTTGTTTTGGATTTTTGGTTGGTTTGTCGAAAAAAACATATTCTTTTAAATTTATTTCCAAATTTTTGTAATTACGCATCCTTCGTTGCTTTTTCTCGGGATATAGCTCTAAGTATATTCGCTCAGCTTCTACACAGTTTTTATGGCAAAGAATGTGACATCTCAACATGTCAAATTTTTCGTTTTTTTTTAAATATAGCATCATTATAACAATTACCACAAAGACTATCGAATTACACAATAATACTAAACAATTCTAATAAATGATACCGCAGACAAATGGTAACTGTCACTTAACATTTAATTAGCTGTTTTTTGTTTTTATTTTCATAGATAGCTTGATAAGTGATGGGTAAAATACGATTTTTCTTAATTTTGTGACTTATTTCAAAAATAGATGTAGCAAGTAATATCTCATTTTAAAAAGAAAAAAAAAGCACATTTAACTATCTCATAGCCAACTTCTCGGCCCATAAGAAAAAATGAAGTTGGGGGTAATATCTCGAAAATGGTAGGTGTTAAAAATAATCTAAAATAACAGTTACATTCAGCATTAAAAAGTACCTCAAGAAAGTACAAATAAAATTGTTCTAATGATTAAGACAAAACAGTTATGGGAGAAAAAAGAAATTGGACATTTTCATATTTTTTGCTATAACATCTGAAGCACGAGGAATTTTGTATTTTTAAAAATTGATTGTGGCTCCTCTCATACCAAGGAATAATTCATCTAATTTAAACAAACCTGTATCTCTTATAATAAGCGAGATCCCCATGCTGGAAATGTAATCTGGGACACCCTGTATAATTATGGTATTGTTCTTCACATTTTCGGATACCTCTATTGTTATTTTTATCTAAATTAATTTTTAAGCAGTTAGTGAGCTATTATGAGAAGATATACATATTGTGGTCTCCACAGTGAACATGATATTTTACCACAAAAATTTGAGAAAAATTCATTTTGTCCAATTTACGAATCCTGTGATCTTATACAAAAAAAAAGCGCAATAAAAAAACGAAACAATTTTTTTGTTTTTTGTCGTTCTGTTAAAACTGTCACTTTGACATTAATATGATCGTGATTAATTGTATAAATTGCAACCTGCTAGAAATTCTTTTTTAAATTAAATATGAAAATCAACACTTTTTAAGGAATTCGAAAAATGTCATAATATACACAAAATTTTGTTTTCTCATGGCATGCTTTTTAATTTTCAACAGTTTATTCAATACATCAATAAAATCAATTACAATATCATATTTGTAACAGCTTTTATTTTCCATAATTATTGACGAAAATTATTTTAACCATACTCCGCAATACACGAAGGGATAGCGAATAAATAAATAAATTAAAAATGTACTACCCGAACACAGTGAAAATAAAAATTGCGAACAAAAGTTCAAATATGTAAGAATTTCTAGCTGGTTGCAAATTATACAATTAATCACGATCATATTAATGTCAAAGTGACAGTTTTAAGGTTTTAACAGAACACCAAAAAAAAATTAGACAAAATGAGTTTTTCTCAAGTTTTTGTGGTAAAATATCATTTTAGATATAGTGTCATATATCATTGAAATCAGAAGACAAAATGCTATCCGACTGACTATGAGATTAAAAATTTTTCGCCGTATTTAAAAAAAAATGAAGTTGATGATGGTTCTGAAGAGACGAAACGTTGTTGGAAATTTTATTTTATCTTAAAATATAAAGCGTAAGAAGTTGCCATGGAGAAGTGCTTCCAGATGGTCGATATCTTAAAAAATGTAGGAAATAAGGCAAAAAAACGAAAATCTATTTTTTCAGTTTTTCTTGAATAACTTTTGAACTAAGACAGCTATGAAAATTTTCTTTGCAGATATTTGATCAGTATCTAATTTCGCAGCTTTGCCGTAATTTAACCGACCTCGTAGCTCTTAAGATAAGCGAGATTCCCACGCATTTACTCGAATTTGGGACACCCTGTATAAGGGATCCCAAATTCGACGATCAACATGGGAGGAATCTTGCTTACCTTTAGAGCTACGAGGTCGCTTAAATTGGGATAACGTTGCGAAATTCGGTGCTGAATTTAAATCTTTAAAGAAAACTCTCTCTCCCTATCTATACGCTACTATATTATTAGAATTTGTGTCAAACGTTTCGTATGTTTTGGATCCTTATCAACGTTATTGTTTCTTCTTGGCGCGAAATTGTACGTTTGCGTTAAAAGATAGTAAAAAAGATTTTGAATGCAATAATAAAACATACAATAGGTAAAACATTAAAACAACCGCATAAATCCTAAATACCGTTTTTCATAAAATCAACATCACCATAAAAACAAAAACTACCCCAATTGGAGCAAAATTTTAAAACATAAGTTTTACGGCTATTACGAATACTTTTAAAGTAATTATACTAGTTTTATAGTTTTATGCTAATATTTGCTATCAAAAATATAAAATTACGTTCAATAAAAATATGAAGTAATAATGGTTAGATTTAATTCTAAACGTGTTTTGCAAAGCCACAAAGTTCTATTTATTTGCATTAAATGCAAATGTCAGATGAATTGGTAACTGCATCAAATTAGAATGAGATTTAAAATAAATTGATGTGTTTTTTATATTTCAAATCAGTTTTATCTTTATCTACATTGTAAAAATTGTTAGATAAAAATTATTAATTAAAATACTGAATAATATTGCCTTATTTTTATACTGATACTTAGGGTTTCCAAATTCCCGACATTTTGGAACCTTCGGGAAACGGGAACGGAAAATCCTATTTCTCGGGAATTCCCGAAAAATTCCGATATAATCTTTTTTATTTAATTTTCGTACATCAGTATGTAATGACTATAACAGTGACTGTCAATAAACAGAGTATCATTTTGGATAGGTTATGTTTTATATTAAGTTTTTCTTAAAATATAAACAATTTTATAAATACAAACTTTATTTAACCTGGCCAAAAGAAATTCAATCTTTTTAAACTACCCCTGGAATTTGTTTCAGAGGCGCTGGCAAAGTTATTGTTGGATCGCGAATTATCGCGATTACAATAAAAATTTCTAAGATATGCCTTGCAAATAATAAATTTATTTCCTATTATGGGTACGAATTGAGCAATTTCCCGACTTTTTTCGAGATTCGGATTGAATTTGGAAAACACTGTATAATGTGCTAAAGGTATCTGTTACAATGTCGAATGAAACGTCGAGTTACTGTAATTGCTGGACGTGATTCCATCCTGATTACCAAAACCTTTTATTTTGCCCAAATTTGATTCTATTATAATTATTTATTAATTAACATCATTCACAGCGCCAATACTTTAAAATTTTGATACATCTACTTATTTTATTACATTTCAGAACTAAAAGCACGTTTTTCCCGAAAATATGATCACATAAAAACCTTTTTGTAATAAACAAACAATATTTTAAAATGTTCGCTCATTGAACATTGAACTATAAAAGTAGCTTGAAACAAAGACTTAATTTATAGTTATAATTATTGAACACTACATTTACTGATAGTTTTTAATTTATTAACGAATAAAATAACCTTTCAGCCTATCACCATAAATATTTCTGATCGAATTGACTAATTAATTTTTATGTTGAGACTTATGTTGACACTCATAAGGTAGCGGTCTAATAAAATTAAATATTATATATTAATAATGACTAGACTATCATCTACCTTCCAGCTTATTGACAAATCATGTGTTCCAGTTTGATAAATGCGCTATTTATTAAGTTCTTCATACAAATAAACAACATTCTTTGAACCTCATCAAAACCGGGTTACATAGAAATTAAATTCTTGTATTCTTTGATTAAAATTTTATTATTAGATATAGTTGATCAATAGCTCAATAGAAATGACACTTAAATGGAATATATGTGTGCAACTACATTCAAAACGCATCCGTTTGTAAAAATAATTATAAATTAACATTTGTGAACGAATAAAATTTAAATTTAAATTGTGTTAAGAAATATCAACATTTTACCCAATGTGACCAATATCCAAACAATTTTTTTTAACGATTTTATAATAAATTTAAAACTAGTATAGGTATACATTACAAAAGTAATTTTTCCAAAAATAGTTGTTTTTCGACGTTACGTAGCTTAATAAAGCGACAACTGGCTTCACTTAAAACAATTACTTGTGTTTAAGAGTTATAATAACATCAATCTAGAAAGTTTAATGCCTTGTCGCACAAAATTTAATTAAAGTGAACGCCCATCCAGTTCCGGATTAGGCCTTTAGCGGGCCCTAGACAAAATTTAGCGTTTACGCCTCATTTATAAAGGGTGTTTGCAAATTTTGCGATTTCATTATTAGTAAATTTTTTCCGTGGTTGAATAGGGCCCCTCTGAATTACGGGCCCTAGACTTTTTTTGTCTATTGGTTAATCCGGCCCTGCGCCGGTCAACATCGTTTCCATAGTTTCAATGTTGTTACTATGGAAACTAAGTTTGACGGCTCCGTTAACTTTAATTGAGCTTTGTGCAACAAGACTTGAAAGATTTACCCTTAAGTACAGAAGTTCATAGATGGATAAATACCATTTATATATACTTATTAGTATTACTTATGAAATTCGAAAAGAGGTGGTTATTTTGGTGCCTTTATTCTGTTCTGTGCAATACAAATATCTTTATTTAAATAATACAATATTTCGTCATTATGTACACTTCTTGTTGAAGTTTCATTGACTTTTACGGTTAGTTTTTATTGTGGAATTGATTTAATGAACAATTTCACACGGAAATTTACATATTTATGACTGTATTATTTGAAAGAGACTAATTCTCTCGTAATAAGTGTATTTAAACAGCTTTTTTTTATTAATTGCAGTTTTATCACTGGATAATTTCCAAGTAATTTAATTATTAATTTTAAACGTTCCTTAGTAACTTCGTGTGTCTATAATAATTGATTGTTTTTAATTAGTTCAACTAGGTCATTGCTCTTTTCATATCACCAGAGTTCTAGCATTAGTTTATTGAGTTCTTTAAACCTGTCTCACTAGTAACTGATCTTTTTCAGTCGGTTAACATTTAACATTTAAATAAATTGCATTTTTTCTACTACATAATTACGTTTTTTAAATTAGCTTGTGCAATTAGCTGATTTTAATTGCCAATTATTATGACATCAGTAATTAGTAGCGATGATTAGAGAATTAGTAAATGAAATACCTTGCATGCCTGAAGTAACAAGTGTTTTGGAACAACTCTCAATCAAAAGTTTTGAATCGTGATTCTATCTTATTAGGGAAACCAACGCCTGCTTTAAGAATGTAACCTTTGTACATAGAGTTGAGCTTAAGATTAGCTATCGGTTGAGAAGTTATAATTAACCTACTTTATACAAGCTTCGTATTTACAGTGTGGGTCATAAAAGTTCAACTTTAGAAAATGTATTGCACCCCTTTTATATGTAAGATAAAAAGCTGAATGTATTTAAAACATTGGCCAATTTTAAATACTAAACTGTTTAATATCTGCTAGTCAAAGTTTTTTTTTTTTTTTTTTTTTTTTTTTGTTTTGTGGGTTTTCTTATACTTCTTTGTCTTCATTTCACATTTTTAAAGTAAATTAAACACACACCATTGGCAAAATATTTTATTATTGACACATATCTTTGTGATTATACAAAATATTTCAACAATTCTACAGTTGCCAATGTTTAAATTTAAAAAAAAGGTGCGTATGTTTTAGTAGAGATTAAATAGGGCGGTTTCAGAGCACAACAATTATTTTAAATAGTTAAATTTAAAATCTCGCAAGTCCTAAAAATCAATTATTTGAAGTTGACCTCCCATTTTACTAAAACATATTGCATTTTAAATTTTAATATTATTATAGGATTGTTCCAGCAGCGATTTTGTACGAATTCGTTTACTAGTTTATGAACTGGTTTATGCACATCCATTAACTATGGACTAATAAATGTATGTGCTGGAACGCTTTAACAACATCCGTAGCTGTAAATGACATTTGTTTCTATTGGGTTCATAGAAATTTGAGCTTCGCAAATGTAAACATCTTAAAAAATCATTACTAACATAGGAATGAGAGGGTGATGCATAACTACTAAAGGCCACGTTACTTGTGAACAGCACACACTTGTAAAAATTTTAACGCTAGTTCATGTACTGTTTGTACCGTCCGCAAACTAGTTTATGAACTACTCCGATAACTGCTGGAACGACCGACTAAGCGTCCAATGGACTTTCAGAAACGCTGCAAACTTATTGATTATGATCAAGTATATCCCAAAAGTATATCCTTATTAGTTCTCACTTATGCAAAGACGTTGTTTTCATTGCATACTAAAGGCTTCTACTCATTAGCCAACTTGTCGGAGCCGACCGTTGGGAACTCCGAGTTGGGTGTTGTCTACACACCTACCGAGCAGTCCAACCAACACAGCATAAACGTCATAACTTTTTTTATTATTTTGGCTCTGATGCAATTTTATGGATAACAAATGTATGTATAAATAGCGTTAAATTTTCTTTAATAGTCCTTATCTAGAGGAATGTAGTGGGGCGGTTGGCTTGTTGGATGGCTGGGCACCCGACCGTTCCAACTGTCGTGTTGGTCGGGTGACTGACCACACATTAAACAATTTATCGGAATGGTCGGCCGGTTGTCCCGACAAATTGGTAGGTGAGTAGACCCCTTAAAGGAGACATTTTTCGGAAAAAAATTAATGCAACGTTTAAAAACGTTTACATAGCTATAAAGATTAGAAATGTACTGTTTTGACTTAAAACCATACTAGTGTCAGTGTGCCATCTAAAAAATAATGAATAATGCCATTGTTATGTACTTTAAACTTTTGAATATATTTTTATACCATTATGCAGTTTTTTCCACCATTTAATAGTATAGTATAATAATATAAGGTTTTCCCAGATTATTTTTGAAAATAATGAGGCAACCCAGGTGGTATTGACTTCTGGGATACCTTATATGTGTATTAAACAAATGCGACATATTGGTTAACGTACAGGATTGTTTTGCCCACCCTGCTTAATATTCATACCTTCACAGATATTCATTTAAATCTAAATAAGGAAAAGGAGTTTGACGTTCAATAAAATTGATATGTAATGACGTTTTGAATAGAAAATAATTATACACTACTGGATGTCTTCAACTACTTGTTTTACCGTGCTTGGCGTTCCACGAATATTGCTCACGACATTGCAAAGAGTGATGTGATTGGAATATAAAAATTATAACTGGATTGAGATTACATCAGCTTATAATAGATAATTAGAACCTAAGAATATCTGTATGCTAGGAATAACAACGATGAATCATACTTAATTAATTGTTTCCCGTTTGTATTTGTTATATTAAGAGAGAAGTAGGACTGCAATAACATCCAACGATCTAAAATAAAAAAAGGCGTGTTTAGGGTATAAATTGTCCACATATTTCTTAAATGATTGTCTCAAATTATAGGGGTCTGTAGAAGCTTTAACATAGAAAAAGTTACACTTAACAAAATTAATTAAAAATTTTCCGAATTTTTTGTCTCTAATTACTTAGGTTGTTATTTCTTAACCTGCCAATTTCGGAATTAAACTTTAACCTTCAGCGAAAATAAATTAATTAAACAGTGTTTTAAAAACCTTAAAAAATTAATAGAGTAAGCCAGCGTTTCCCAAAGTGGATTTCGCGAAACCCCGAGGTTCCACGGAAAATTTTAAGGGTTGGGTTGCTTTGCTTATTTAAAGCACACCCCTAAATTAAAGCATAATTTTTTGTCAATTAAAAGATATGTACGGATTTTAAAACAAGTTTATTTTATGTTTCATAAAAATTGGGAGATGTCATAAAATAGGGTAGGTTAGGGTTCTGCAATTTTTGAAAACTAGAAAACTTATATAACGGCTCCGCAACAAAATAATTCTGCGAACCACTGGTGTAAGCTAATCTTGATTTTAATCTAAAGTAAGTTAAAGTAGGCGGAATATCTCTGTATCTATTTGTTCATTACAAAATAAAATCATATTATTTTAGCGCAATAGAACGGCAAACCAATATAAAGCGGCGCAACATTTCAATATTAAAAATTTCTTGTTGCTAGTATCTAGTAGTAAGTGTACTAAACTGTTAAAAGACATTCTTAGCCATTTTCACTAAAAAGTAACTTAAAAATTTAGTCAGGGAATACATTTGTAAAATATTTCACCCTGTAATTAGATTGCCTGTCATCGCAAAAGCAGTAAGTGTTAATATTGAGGAATATAATAATGAAACAAGAATGTTTTTTACATAAAGAAATCTGATAGATACTATTTTGATGGGATGGTGAAAAATTACAAAATTCTGCACCCCCGTGGGAGTTTTCGTCAGGAACAACACGTCTATACAGGTGTTGAATGATTATTTTATTTCGTTGTCGAAGTTCCACTAATGGAATCATGCCCTCCTCATCCCATGCATCATGATCTTTTGAATTTGTTGGGTCCCTTAGTACCTTAGTATACTATGTTGTATTATTTAATTTTGTAACTTAGCAGTAGCACATAGTTTTAGATGCAGTGAACGAACAGATGATTTTTCTCGTTTTAGAACACCTGATTCAGATTTCATTAGTATAATTAGTACAAATTTTTACTAATGTACATATTGTTGTCGTTTTTGTTAATTACTGTATGTTCTTGCTTTTTAAAGTGTCGATTGTTATTTAAAAAGTTAGCTTTGCATTTTTGCGTAGTAAGAAGAAGCTGATGTCATTTTGTGTTGTACTTTTATCGTTAAATCTTTCAAGTCGGTGAAACACACACACATGCACATATTCATTGCTTTGTAAGTGTCGGTGGGAGTACGGCCACCCAGTGACTATTTGCACGTATTGGGGCATATAAGCACACCTATGTTAACTGCTTTGTTAGCTATTACATAACAGTTTTATTGAATACTCACTGATTATATAAATAACTTCATTATTCTTTTTTTTAAAAATGTATTTTATCGCGGCAATATTTTTAAGTATTTATGTCCTTGCTGGATCTGCAATTTATACAAATTAAACTGGCTACTCTTTTGCTTCATAGAAACTGAACGTTGTAAAAAAAATTTATTCCTTTGGCGTGAACGTATAAAAGCATTTTTTTAAAACTTAATTAAAATGAAAGCTTAAGAACCTCACAAGCTCGATCCTTAAACCTCAATCAAATTAAATTTGCGAATATTTGCCCACATGTTAATTACTTAACTTTTCCCAGTTTTGAAATAACGGAGAAGTGTAACTGTCACGTTTAACACGTCTCAAAAGTCGTAGAATATTCATATCTCGTCATGAACGGTCATTTAAAATGCGACACACCCAGTCCTGTATTTTTTACTTGTTCTGTTTTTGAAGCGTTCTAAAACAATTATATAAAGTTCGAACATGCTTATATGTAGTGCTAATTGTTTTGCAGTTGGAGTCCCCTAACAATTTTTATTTCTTGTTCGACCCACTTTGAATAAGGGGATTACATTACATTTTTAAAGCCCGATTTACTTAGAAACTTTCTTAACTCTTTCATTTTTCCCGCAAAACCTACAGTTTTTGAGTAAATAATAAAATAAGTAAACATGCACCATTAAATTAATATTCTTAAATAAAATTATTTATTTTGGTGGTTACCATAGTTGGTACATATTGATTAAAAGTGGCAGATGTTTTCGTGTTTATTTGGTGGTTGTTTACTGATTTTATTTTTTACTTAAAAACTGTTAGTTTTGCGGGAACAATTAAGGAATAAAAAATGTTTCTAAATTAGTAAAGGTTTTTTTAAATTGCAAAATTTTAACCCTTCAAAAACTTCTGATTAAAAAAATCAACAGGGGTTGCACTTTTCAGCACCTTGTAAAAGGTAGGAGGTATTTGAAAATATAACTATGGGAAATATTTTAATAAGTAAAACACCAAATATCATTCGCATACATTTCTCCAGACTTGAAAAATAAAATAAAAACTTACTTTTACCGTTTCCTTTAGGGGGTGTAACTCCAAAAGAAGATGTTTATGGAGAACATTTTATAAAAAAGACATTAATATTCGAAACGATAGGAATTACTTCCGCAAGTTTTTCGCAATATTTATGAATCACGGGCATATTTATAAATATATAAAAATTTTAATTGTTTTAAATTAAATAACTGAATACATTTGTTTACATATATCAAATGAATATTTTTTTTAATGAGGAAATCTGGCGCCCCCATAACCTGACGCCCCTAGGCAATTGCCTAGCATCGCCTTATGGTAAAACCGGCCCTGTATGTGGCCCTCATAAATTTTGAGTTTGAGACACCTGGTTGTTGTAACTTTAAGACTGCTCTTAACTAAGACGACAGGTTGTATACGATGAGTTTTAAACGATAATTAATATATTTTCAGTCATGGTGTTGTAAAGAGTTTCTCCCAAAATGCCAACTTTGCAGCCTTAAAGGTGGATCGATCATCCTGTGTTATGTACAATATGCGGATAAATTCTACACTTTCTTCCCTATCTTTATTCTTATACCACCATTATAAAGTGATATAGTTCGTTTATTTAATGGTACCGATAATAGCTCAACATCGTATATTTTTGGAAAAGTTTGATAAATGCATCATTTCAAAGTTTTTCCTGTTTTTGAACGTACTCACTCACTATACCTATACTTTAGACTTTTAGAGAGATAGTCTTCATGTGACAGCACACAGCAGCCTTACTATTTTAGAAATACCAGTGCTACACTCTAAAAAAATCTGCCCTTTAAACGTATTTACTACATAATATCTATAATATTTAATCTTACGTATTATTGGATACATTTTAGATACCGATTATCGGTACCTATCTTATCTGGGCTTGTTCGACGTGGCCATTTTACTCACACATACAATTTGTAACGGTTTATGTATTATTGTTATTCGATTGGTGTGCAATAATAAAATTCGTATTGTGAGCTTTTAGTAGGAGCAGGTATGTCTATGTTTATGCATTTTAGTAGTTTAACTTAATCTTAAGTGGCCGTGTAACGAGTAACACAGAATATAATCCATCGAGTCTGTAATAACCGGACACATTGCAATTTTTTGCAGAGGAAAACCAATTAATATGTACTGCAAGATTATTTTTTTTGTTTGTTGTCGAGTCAATTCAGTCTAATACATATTTTATTTTTAAAAAGTGGGTTTAAGCAACAATCTTCTCTTTTCTCGTTCTGAAATAGAGTCGCAGGACACATACTGGCAAGCTTTTGATTCTATTTTGTCGATATAATTTTTCTGTGGTAGTTATACTTTTGTAAAAACTATGCCAAATAAAACAATATAACCATTTTAATCTGAGGTATTTCCATCTTTAAAATACGCAAATTATAATCAGAAATCAAATAGACTGAGCGCGCTATCACACTTTGCTTAAAGATAGTCTTATTAAATAAATAAATTTCTACACGTTACATGTTAGATAACAATTAACAGGCAATTCTACGAAAGATTTCTTCAATCTTGAGTACCTAAACCAAATGATAAATATGTATGTATTAGGTAATTATTAAGAAATTCGGAGATGTGTTATCTTTCATAATTTTTTATTATTTTTAAATAGATGAAACTAATTTGTTTATACAGTGTGACCCATTTCAAAGTGGATCACCCCTATAAAAAGTTTATTTATGGTCCGATTTTCATGCATTTTTTTTTAACGATAAAGCATCAAAAACTGTACTTTGGCACCATATTAAAAAATTCAGTTTACACTCACAAAGCCTACTATGATTTTTTTTTCGATGTCAAAATTGAAAAAAACTGTTAAGCGATTTTTTTATTTAAAATCTGACTACACCACTGGATTCAGGATACCCTCAAATGGGTTTGTACCAAATTTCATGAAAAAAATATTTTTTATTAGGAGATTAATTATGAATTCAATATTTGTGATTAAATTAATATCGATATTGGAAACGCAGTGTACGTGCTATATAAAAAACAAAAGTTAAGAAAAACTTTATTTGATGTAAGAGCTCTTAAATAAGCAATAATTTATTTGTGTTAGTATTAAAATCGCTACTTTTATTGAATTTTCGATTGGTGAGCGATTAAATTTACAAGAAAAGATACCAAAATACAAAAAAAAAATATTTTTTCATGAAATTTGGTACAAACCCATTTGAGGACATCCTGAATCCAGTGGTGTAGTCAGATTTTAAATTAAAAAATCGCTAAACAGATTTTGCCAATTTTGACATCGAAAAAAAAACATAGTAGGCTTTGTGAGTGTAAACCATAGATAAGAAACATAATATAGATAGGACACTGCAATGTTAAACATTTGGAGCATATGTGGCGCCTCTGTTAATTGGAGTCTAACTAAATTTGTAGTTTGTGAAACGCGGGGTGCTTGATATTTATGTACAAATAAACGATTTTCAAACTCATGCGAGTGTGATTATGGTTTGTTTAGGCAAAACATTATGCACAGAAATCATAAAATTACAATTTAATTGATTTAGGCCACGTTTAGGCATATTATATGTTTCTAAACCTTAAGCACATTATTATGAATAAGCCAGTGAGTTTAATTTAAAAAATTTACTTGCACAGAAATAAAAAATTCACAATTTTTATTGGAATTTCTTTGAAAAGGTGCCATTGATGCAATTCGAGGATTAATTAAAAAAATGGCTGGGTATAATGTAAAAAATAGGAAACACATTATAAACTACAAAAGACACAACTATATAAAAAATATTTTATTTTGGCAGCAAGAACAATTTATCTGTTTGTACAATAAAATATTACATTTATATCTAATATTAAAATTACATTAATTTTAGATACTTGCTGGCATAACTTCTATGACAATCTTTGACAGTGCAGATCATTCCCACCATGATAAAAAATGAAGCGTAAAATAGCACACACAGCACAATTTGTCTTTACAAATAAATCATAAACAACAAATTAAAATTATTCAAACAGCAATACTGTCTTTATCTATGCAATACTGAACTATGTTCTTTATCTATGTACTGAACGACTTAACATGTTTTGTGGACTAAACGAAAAAACAACGAAACCACCTTGGAAACCAAACATCAACCAAAAATTGCCGCGGCGGCGTTTAATTTCTTTTCCGACGACCACTATGTAAAGCGAGTAATTTCGCACGGCTTGCTGCTACTGAAAATGACAAATTGCGCATGACACCGGAAATTGTGTGCAAAGTTCACTTTGCGTGTGTAAAGTGACGATTTCCGCTACATTACACACGCTAAACGCGCTGTCAAGTTAACGTGAAGCAAATCTAACCTCACAAGTGTCAAGTGTCACCAACGTCAAAAAAATGTTATTTTCACAACTTTTTTGCAGAATTAATGATTATGTCTAAGTGGTCGTCGGAAAAGCATAGTGTACAACACGTGCTGAATTGAATATTTCACACTCGTATGACTGAGCCACTCGCCTGACGGCTCGTGGCTCAACTGTCATACTCGTGTGAAATATTCAACTTTCAGCACTAGTTGTACAATATACTATTCTAATTTTTTATCTATCCTTGTCACACAGGCGATGAAGACGACCTCTGTTAATTGGAGTCTAACTATTTTTGACACTTCGACATCGTTAAACGTCATCCCACCTCAGTGCGCTAGGCATGGTGTAAACTGAATTTTTAAATAGGGTGTCTAAGTACAGTTTTTGATGCTTTATCGTTTAAAAAAAAAAAACATAAAAATCGGACCATAAATAAACTTTTTATAGGGGTGATCCGCTTTGAAATAGGTCACACTGTATATGTATAAATGTTACAGACATTTAAGTTTGGCCAACATTGATATGATTCACCATTTAACATGAGGCAGTTCCATCGGCCAATGTTTAAATCTTTAAATTAATACCTTTAAATTAGAATTTCGAAATTTAACTAATCAATGATAAAATATGTACCTACTGTTAAAATAATGAGTTAGCCAAAGTTCATAGACAGGGCTGAATGTTCGATTTATGAGGAAAGGGCATAAATATTTACTAACTTAAAAAATGCTTCGTCCCTTGTACAACCCCCCGTATAACCAGGCTCTTCTACAACAAGATTTCGCACAAACACGACCTGAAAAATGCGACCAACTTTGCAAAGTACGATGTATAATGCGGGAAACACTACAATCATGTTGAATGTAATATTTTAACTTCTTCGTTCTTTTTTGTGAATCCCCGCTGTTCAATCCTTGCCTCAAGAAAACGTCGTTGTTTGATTGTGCTTTATAACGATCGAAATGAAAATAGATAAACGAACGTACATTATCTGACATTTTCATTGCCGTAAAATATCGCTTATTAGACGCACTCGTGTATTATACGCATGCTTGATTTAGCCTACGATATCGAAAATGACTTTTTTTTTGTACTCGCTATCATACGCACCCAAGTTTTAGGGAGCAAAAATAAGTAAAAATTTGATGTATTATACTGAGACTTAGCGGTGTTACTATTTTCATTAAAAATTAATTTTCCGACTATATATGTAGATGTATTTTTGTTAGCTTCTGAAAGGCAACCGCCTTCTGTACTGATTTTTAATACCGTAGTACACGGATTTTTGCACTACACGAGATTATATAACGTATTGTGCGAAAGTTATCTGTAGTAAAAATTTGTTACAATTAATTATTTAAAATCAATCAACTTACGATGTTTTCTAGTTTCTGCTTTCATTCTTAACATAAATAATTTCCCATTTCACTTTGTACAACATTGACTGGTCCAAGTATGTGTTTCAAACTAAATTCAACTAATCTTTATGTTAGGTACTAATAATGGCCAAATCAAACCAATAATACTTCGTTTATGGGTCTTTTCATTTATCCAATATTGGTAAGGATGGGCGATTATAAATATTGGCTGAAATCTCTGTTTTCAGTATGCTGTAATAAAGTTTCCTTTGGAGATACATACAATTTATTTTAACAAAACAGTCATATTAGATTCTTTACGTTAGTTGCACTACAAAGTTAGGTACTTGATTTTCTGCAAAATGAAAAACTGTATTCGAACCGCTAGTTAACTATTTTAGCTGAATAGGTTGCAGTAATAAATTGCTGTATAAATACTTTTAAATGATATAATTCTATCAGCTGTCAATCATCATCATTAATTTCTTTGCATAAACCGTAAATTTGAGAATGAAATTAAGTAGTGTATTTTCCGCACTTAAAAGCTGCAGGCAGTATTGGCTGTTCTGATAAAAGTCTATTTTAATAATTTCACAACTGTGCAATAATTTTTGAAGGATGAGTTTTGCCCAAGCACATTTTTTAGTTAAACCTATTGGTTTATTTGAAACACGTACCCATAGTGCGTGCTTGCGCGATCGCGTTATTGTGCAATCAATCATATCTCATCTGGGGTTGTTCAAACCAGGAATCTTATTTGTAAAATGAAGTGTTACCGTAAACATTTTGATCGATCGGCTTTTTTTTTGCTACTTTAACCTTATCTTGAAATAGATTAACAGCTATTCGAAATTACACAGTTTTAATTAATTAAAAGATATTTTTATATAGGTATATTACGCAATATTTGTAAAAAGTTTAAAAGTCGAGTAGTCTTTACGTATTTAATCGATGTTAAACATGACTAGTAAAGTAGTAATTACTTGATTTGGCACAAGTAGTTTATAAATTTTATTTATTTATTGTTTGTTGTGTTAAACAGTGGTATTTCCTTAAATTTTAATCAACTTTTTTTTTATACATTTGCTTTGATATTTCATCTCGCCTATTAAATTGAATGCACAAATAGGTATATACATTAAAAAATTAAACACGGAGACCAATAAAACACTTACTTTTCTTGAGTTTTAATGCTTCTCTTAATTTTAACAGTTTACTGATTTATTTCCTATTCAGTGTGTGTTTAGAAAACTAGTGAAATTTATGGTCGATTTAAAGTGTAAACTAATTTAAAGAAAACATACAAGTGTGTACTAGCAGTATGTAGCTGTAAAATAAGGTGTGACCATTTTTTCCCCCAACTTTCGGGGACACTAAGCTGGGGTTACCAAAAAAAAAAGTTCCTCAACTAACTTTCGTAAAATCTATTTTCCCGTTTCCCGTACACCACAAACCACAACTTTCATTTTAATAAACGAAATTCAAATTAAAGAGGGGGGATTTAAAACCCATGCATTTTTGCACATTTCAAAAACAGAGGATATGTCTAGGAGAAAGGACGTATGGTAACCCTAACTAACCTAACCTAACTTAATCGGATTTGACACTATTTAAGGTGCACAAACTCCTCCCCTTTCCAGTTTTAGTGACCAATAAGCGGTTACGCGGTTACAATGTTGCCAGACTAACAGATTTGGATAATTTAGCAACAGTGAAAGTACCATATACATAATATATTCGTTATTTTTAATGTGTATAGGAAAATTAATAAAATCGGGGACAAGAATAATCCGGGACTTGAGTCTTGTTTCGGGGACTGCCCCCGAAAATCGGGGACGAATGGTCACCCTACGTGTAAAACAAATCGTACCGAGCTCGGTGGCTGGTTGGTACGCAACTTAGCGAGTAAAATCGGGAGGCGTGGGTTCGAATCCCGCGGCCGTCTGTCATCGTAGGGGTTTCAGGTGGTTTCCCCCACCTACTATAGGCAAATGCTGTGACAGTACTTCCACCTACCCTTACCTTACCCACCCTTTACTTGTTCTCCGCCCCCTCCTCCCGGACGCTAGTGACCTCAGTTGTCGAAGCGTCCCTAAACTCTCAATTTAAAAAAAAAAAAAAAAACAAATCGTGATAACATTTTGATTTAGTTATGTAATATTTGCCAGGTTTTTCATTTATTTAAAAAGTATGAATACATATCTTGAGTACAAGAAACTCAGTTTCAAATCAGATCTGTTGTTCGAGTAAAAATAATCAAGTCTAATCTATAATTAATAAGTTTACAATTCTGATCTCTTCAAAACCTGCAGCCTAATTTAGCGTGTAGTTTATAATATTTTGATTAAAATTAATGATACCGAATAGACTCGTAAAAAAAAATCGCCAAGGGTAACCTGCTTACCACCCTAGAAAGTATCTATTCCAAAGAATACTTCACATAGGTAGGTAGAGTAGGTACACTTTTTAAAGTCAATTTTTTTTTGCAGATTTTCGATGAAAACAAAGCGTAAAGTAATCGTAGCCATTTTTATTGTTATTTTCTGTTTTCAGATTTATACGTTCGTTATCCATTTGTATTATATTTAGTTTTTTTTTGTTTTTAAATAATATGTAAAACATACACAAGCTACAGTACCAGTAATTTGCACACAAAAATTGCACAAATGTTTGATGATTACATTGTTTTGACCTCCCTTATTGATTACATAACCGATATTACATTTTTACGAAAAACCAACAGTTTATCACGTAATTCGTAAGATTTTCTAACTAGAGATAATCTATCACGCGTTCTTATTATGTGTTCATGTGCCGCAAGAATTCCATTGCATATCTGCAATAAATGTATCACTTTAATTATAAACAAAAAAGATAGTCTGCAATTGTATAAGTTATTTGTTTTTGTAATTAAAAAGCGAACATTTCTGGAGGGTCTGTTATATCATAATATAATTTATAAAATACTTCAAAAACTTGACATAAATATACATTATTTATGTTTTTAACTGCTTTGTGTTTACTTTGTTATTGTTTATTAATATACAGGGTGTCCGAGAAATCATTTCGACCAGGAATATTTCGTATATATTTATAAAAAATAACTTCAATTAACCTTACATATTACTTATTAAATACCGAAAAAATCTGCATATAATGCCAAAAAATAAAATAAACTTTAACTTTTCGTGTAAATATGGCAGTTTTGGTTTTTTAAATCGCATTAGTAAAGTTTAAAGTCAACATCAAATAATAAAATAATATATACAGCATGTTAAGATCTTAATAAATATGTACTCTTGTTTAAAAAAATTAAAAAAAATGTCAAGAATCGGTAATCTTAAAAACAGTGGCTTTACATGTGTGAATTAAAAATTAAATATTTTAGATTAAGTGTTTGATCATAATCAATTACTCCTTCAGAACCAAAAATTGTCAAAACAAACTACCATCAGACTTTATATCCTACCTTTTAGGATTTTTACGAAATTTTCTCGAAAAAATTAATTTCCAGAAGAATTAAAATTTTACCGTGACTGGAAAGATAGCTAAATATACTATCCAACTAACGCACTTAAAGAAAAGTTAAATCACGTCTTTTTTAATACATTAAAATTTTACATTATACTTTGGCTGTATGTAGGCTTTTTGCCGTTACCCTTAGCAACGGCCGAAAAAGTAACTTTTACAGCCGTTGCTAAGGAGCGGGCCGGTAATGCAGTACATACGCCGTCATCTGTCAGTGACAGAATGTAACGTAGTTTCTAAACTATAATTTTGAAAATTACTAAAAATTTAATTTTTTTTTAATTCGATCGCACAAAAAATGTAATATGCACCTCGGCCAAAACGTACTTTTTGGCCTTGATACATAAATAACTATTTCTCTAAAAATTTCCTATGTATGCATAATTTTTTAATACACGGATTCAGAATTAAATTCTCTATCCGAATCAAAAAAACATGTATACTATGTAATTTAAAAAAAAAACAGTTGCCTATCGCGGATTTGACATACGTCATCGTAGAGATAACAAATGCACATCAATTACTAAAGAATTTGTCGCCGTTTTAAAAAATATAAGGTTTGTTGGGGTTATTTTCAATAATTAAAAAGTTATAGGGGTGCGACAGTCAAACTGAATCACCCGGTATATTGGTCGTCTGAACCCCGCTTAAGAAGACTGCAGTTTCCAACACCAACTGATGCCGCCTTTTTTACGTATAGCGTTGCTATAAATGCTTTTAATATAAACAACTAAAACAGCATTTTTTTCCGAAGTATTTCTTGTCTAAATGCAAAACCAGTTTTAAGACTCTGGTTTATTCATACAGTTTTACTTCGAAAGAAAGACTAGTGATTTTTATTTAAGCTTATATTAATAATTAAATGCTCTTGAATAATCAAAAAACTTATCAACTAAAACGACATTATATCATTAAATCATTTCCTTAAAATACAGTTACGTATTAAATTTATCTTTAATTGCAATAATTATTATAGTTGATACTTTACTTGTCGTCCCTGACGGATCAAATTTCAGATTAGTTGCACCCATAAAAAAAACTTATAATTTATGCAGGCGCGATTTATATTTAAATTTTTTGCGTTTTATATTTGTACATGCAAACAATAACTAATAAAGAGAAAGTATTTTGTTAATTAATGCAGTAATTTAAAAACTGCTGCTGGTAGTCCTTAGAAGTATGTCGAAGCAGTTTTTTTATGAACCGGTACAATTAAAGCAACCTTCAAATTTTAAGATTTAACTGAAATTGTCGATTATAAATTATATTAAATTTTTGTTTAATGTTTTCTGTCAATGTTTTTCATAGTTTTCTGTAGAACAATCAGGTTGAACTGCCACTACGTTACTGGGAAATTTAAACTGAAGTAGAAAGTTGCATTTCAATTAAATTCCTTAAATGTTTTAAATATCACTTCTAAATAACGTTTAGAATGTTACTTTTGGTTACTAGTGTTTTAATTAAATTTTGTGTTATTGAGAACTGATTTTAATGATTTATAGAATACAATACATACCTATAGCTTATTTAAAGAAATCCGTTTTAATTCTTTAATGTTTAACACAACATTAGTTATATTGTGTGAAAAATGTTTATTAATTCTTAATTCAACACAAAAATATAACCATATTCGTGCTTATTTTACGGTATTTTTTATTTTAAAAAAATCGCTGCCCACTAGTTTGGTTATAGAGTTTGTGAAACTAAATTTTTTAAACATTTAAATAGAACTAACTTTACTCAGTTTAATTTGTAAAATTGTTCATTTATTATAAATATACAGGGTTAGGAGAAAGTCCCGGAACGGTCGATTATCTGGGTTATTTTCAAACCCTTTTTTTTAATGAAATTTGGCTTAAATATAATATGGTAAAATATAAAAAGAATTTATTGATGATATTTCCAATTTTTTTGCATTTCCGGTTTAGCAAAAAATGACCCCAAGTTTTTTTTTTATATATATAAAACACCCTGTATATTTTTCCAGTTTCGGATGCGGAATAAAAAAATGTCACTACTCTGTCAGTTTGTTGTCAAGTTTCATTGTTGTTTATTATTACAAATATTAATAATGGCAGTAAAAGTTACAGAATCAGAAGAATTGAAATTGTGATGATTTTGTAACCTTTACTGCCATTGCTAATGTTGTTAATGATAAATAATAATAACATTTGACAACACACAGTAGTGACATATTCGAGGGGGACCCAAAAATAACCGGAATTATTTTCTGAAGGGCGAACCCCTTTTAGTTCGAGCTTCTCGTACTAGGAGAATATTCTTGAAACCCTTCTGCATGAGTGTGGCATCTGGCGTTGTTATGAGTTGCTGCGTTCGGCTTCAGTGACTTTTTTTCGAAGACTCTTTCAACGCATCTGTCTATTTTGTGATGGCTGATTAACAACAACTTTCGGCAGTGAAATTTGGCTGCTTCGTTTCGGGGTCGTAATCGTAACCATAGCACCAAAATTCGTCTTCGATCATGATTTGGGAGGGGATCTGGTTAGGTCAGCCTTCAACTGCTCCTTCATGGCACGGCACGCGATTTTCTCTTTGTTGAGGTGTGATCAAGCGAGGTACAAATTTTGCTGCAACTCGTTTCATACCCAAATCTTCGGATAAAATTCGCCGATAGGAACTCCACGACACTCCAGTCAACGTCACAAGTTCATAAATGGTCCGACGACGGTCTTCCAAGATTGCTAGACGAATTCGTATCACATTTTCTTCAGTTGGTCAAAGACGCCCGGGCCGAGGTTGATCGTCAGTCGACATTTCGCCTTGTTTAAAACGGAAAAACCATTTTTAAACTTGCGAGCAACTTCTTTGTGAGTTGTCTGTAGCATAACAATTGTTTCCTTTTTATTTTCCATAGCAGGAAACAAAATGTCACTGCCGCAAGTTCATGTAAATCAGCCATCACAAAATAGACAGATGCGTTGAAAGAATCTTCGAAAAAAAATCACTGAAGCCGAACGCAGCAACGCCAGTAGGCACGCTGATGCAGAAGGGTTTCTAGAATATTCTTCTAGCACGAGAAGCTCGAACTAAAAGGGGCTCGCCCTTCAGAAAATAATTCCGGTTATTTTTGGGTCCTCCCTCGTATCTTGATTTTGTGGTAGCTAGTTTTTGTAGTTATTTTATTACCTTTATTTTAAAATAAAACCCCCGATGATAATGTTACTGAATGCAGTTTTTTATTCTGCATCCGAAATGTAAAAATATACAGGTGGTTTCATTTTTTTTAAAATGTTGTGGTCATTTCCTGCTAAACCGGAAATGCAAAAACAAATGAAAATATAATTAATAAATTCTTTATGTTTGCCCACACATTTAATCCAAATTTCATATTAAAAGTTTTGAAAATAACTAAGATAATCTACCGTTCCGGGACTTTCTCCTAACCCTGTATAATTTTGCTATTTTTACAGGCAGCACAAAAAGAAAAACAGATCAAAATCGATTTTCTTATTTAAATTGTTATTTGCTTCAATTATGTATCCGATACCAGTTGTTTATAAACAGTTGTTGTTGAAGCATTTCAATTTGTTAAATAACTTATATTGTTCAATTTAAATATTTAATGGCAGTAAATGTTTGTTTTAAAACATTAGTGCCTATGGCAAAGGTATGGTTTTTATCCAAAATACAAATTTTTTAAATTGTTTGTTAAAAAGCAATCAGTGCCATATAGTTCATCTAGAAAAAACACGTAGTCGCTAATGAAGTAAATAATCAAAATTAACGGAAACTTAAATAATATATAATGCTTTGTTGCAGTTGGCCAGATACATTATGAACCAAAAGAGTCCCTCAGAGTCCAGTATCGAACCAACATGACTCAAAGAGATGAGGTACAAAAGTTTGAGCAAGGCCGAATAAAGGTCCTGCAGGAAGAACGTTTGCACATTCAAAAGAAAACTTTTACGAAATGGATGAACTCATTCTTGACAAAGGTATTTTTAATTTTCTTATTAGCCTAAAACAATTAGTAATCAGTATGAATTTAAAATTAAGCAGTAGAGCAATAAATTAACTATTTTTTAGGCCCGAATGGAGGTAGAAGATTTGTTTACAGATTTAGCAGATGGAAAGAAACTACTTAAACTGCTGGAAGTCATATCGGGTGAAAAGTTAGCCAAACCAAACAATGGAAGAATGCGGGTACACAAAATTGAAAATGTCAACAAGAGTTTGGCATTTTTACACACTAAAGTTAGACTGGAGAGTATAGGTGCAGAAGATATTGTAGATGGAAATCCTAGACTTATTTTAGGTTTAATTTGGACTATTATTTTAAGATTTCAAATTCAAGAAATTGAAATTGACGTGGTAAGTAACAGACATTTATATTTTCCTGTTTACAAGCTAAGTCCTGTTCTTGATTAAAGGATGAAGAAAATGAAAGTTCCGAGAAAAAATCAGCCAAAGATGCCCTACTGTTATGGGCTCAACGTAAAACACATGGTTATCCAAATGTTAATATTACTGACTTTTCTGGTTCATGGAGAAGTGGATTAGGATTTAATGCACTTATTCATGCACATCGACCTGACTTGTTTGACTATAACGATCTTGTACCAACCAAACATATAGATAACTTAAATCACGCATTTGACATTGCTAATGATGAACTGGGAATTCCAAGTTTACTAGATGCGGAAGATATTGATACCACCAGACCTGACGAAAAAAGTATTATGACTTATGTAGCTTCTTATTACCATACTTTTGCTAGAATGAAAAATGAAGCTAAAAGTGGTAGAAGAATTGCTAAGGTAAGTTATATCACTTTTCAACCAGCAACTCGTGAATCCCCAGGGACTTGCAGAAGTATTACAGGAAATTAGCACTTAAGTTCTTGTAAAGTCTGCTTAGGTTAATGTTGGTGTATATTTTTATAAACTTCAAAATTTGGTTTGTAATAAAAATAATATTATGTTGAAAAGGATTCACGAGTCTAAAAAGTTGCGAACTTTTTGTAACACCTTTAATTTTAAATTATTTATGTAAATATACACTCACACTCAAATTGCATTTTAGATTATAAGTCAAATGGTTGATGCCGACAAAATGAAATTGAATTACGACCTATTAACAACAGAATTACTAGAATGGATAAAAAATAAAGTCACCGAATTAGAAGACAGAAATTTACCAAATTCCTTAGAAGGGATTCAAAGCCTTCTAGTTTCTTTTGGAGTGTATAGAACTCAAGAAAAACCACCAAAATATAAAGAACGTAGCGAAATAGAAGCTCTTTTCTTCCAAATAAACACACAACTTAAAGAACTAAGACAACCCGCGTTTATACCTGTGGATGGAAAATTAGTACAAGACATTGAACGTGCATGGGAAATCCTAGAACGAGCTGAACATAAGAGAGAAGTTGCTCTGCGAAGCGAGCTTCGAAGACAAGAACGTTTAGAACAACTGAATTACAAATTCGAACGCAAAAGTGTTTTACGAGAAGGATATTTAAAAGAAATGACACAAGTGTTATCAGATCCTAGGTATGGCTCAAATTTAGCACAAGTTGACGCAACTGTCAAAAAACATGAAGCTATATCAGCCGATATATTAGCTAGAGAAGAAAGATTTCATGATTTGTCACAAATGTGTGAAGAATTGGTAAAGGAAAATTACAGAAATGCCGAACGAGTAAAAAATAGAGAAACTGAAATATTGGAGAAGTGGAGAAATTTGTTAGCCTTATTAGACAAGCACAAAATTAATTTAAACAATATGGGAAATGTCATGAGCCATTTACGAGAAATTAACAGCACCCTTACGAGCATACAGGAACTTAAAACTGACATGCAATCTATTGATACAGGGGCCCATTTGTTTGCAGTTGAAGAACTACTACAAAAACATGCATTGCAAGAATTGCAAGTTAGTTCATTGGGTGAAACAGAAAGAAAATTAAGAAGGCTGGCAGAACAAGCTGCTGCACAAAATCCAAAAGAAGAGCCCATACTACGAGCCAAACTAGAAGAACTCAAACAGGCATATAAAGAATTACAGGTACCTACATAACTTTTTACAATGTACATTTTAAAATTAAAATAAACAACAGTTCAATCAAATTTTGCGGAGGAACTAATGATTTTGAATTCATAGGAATGCAGTGCGAAACGAAAGGCTTTGCTAGAAGATGCTCGTAATTTCTACCAGTTTTTACAAGATCAAGAAGATGAAGAAGCATGGCTAATAGAGAAGCAACGAATCTGCAAAACTGATATTTCTGCTAAAGACCTAAGAGGTGTACTAAGTCTACAACAAAATCATAAAGCCTTACAGGACGAAATCAAAAATAGAAAAAATAAGTTTGAACAACTTGGTAAGTATCTATTACTTTTCATTCTTAAATAGTTATTTACGTGACAAGACCTTAAAGTCATACCTTACTGAATGAGTAGACAGTTCTGGGAGTTCTGGAAGCTAACGAGTTTAGTAAAGGCACTTTCCAAAATCGCTACTGTCACCTTCCATAATTAAACTATAACTTCACGAACTACAAATGAAAATTCGCTTCGTGGTATAACGACCCTTTTGACAGCTCAAATCAACAATAGTTATTTGCGTAACAAGACCGGAAAGTGGTACTTTACTGGACGAGTAGACAGTTTTGTTTTGGGACGAGCCTTGGCGAGTCCTGAAAGAATGCGAGTTCAGTAAAGACACTTTACGTGCAATATTTTTTCTGCTTCCGTCACTGACACCAATATCACTATCGTCACCATTCATAATTAAACAATAACTTAACGAAGTACAGGTGAAAATTTGCTTGGTTGTATAACGACACTTGTTTGACAGCGCAAATCAACAAAACAACTCATCACCATGGCAACCAGCTACTTTCCGACCTAGGCTGGTAAAGAGTTGTTATTACCATGGCAACCAGTTACTTTCTGGCCTAGGCCAGTAAAGATGTATTTTCCAGCCTAAAAATTGATTGGAAACAACTGATTTTCTGGACGGACGCAAAAAAACAAAATATTTTTCTACTTTTTTGCCAGCTGACAAATTTTCATTTATTTTTTAGCCCATGTTGGCAAGCAGTTAATTAATGAAAAACATCCCCGTTCTCAAGAAATTCAAAAATGTATAGATAGCACCAAGGATGAATGGCAAAAACTAGAACAGTTAGTTACCAAACGTGCGAAGGAATTACAGGATGCTGTAGAAGCCTACCAGTTTTACGCAGATGCAAATGAAGCTGATTCATGGCTTAATGAAAAAACCTCAATTTTGGCTTCCACTGATTATGGTTCTGATGAACCAAGTGCTCAAGCATTACTTCAAAGACAAAAAGATTTGGAAGGAGAACTTAATGCATACAAAGGTGACATACAGAGTTTAAATAGCCAAGCGGAACGGCTAATAGCATCAGGGATATCCCACTTGGATCTAGCCGCAGAACCTGAAGTAACTGAACCCGTTGAAGAGATATCATACGAAGTAAAGTATGTACAATTACATTTTATGTAAATTAGATAACTATGTGTCTTTTATAAACTGTTATGTTGACTTATCTGCCTAAATTCTAAATTTAAAAAATTTACTCCCTACACGCCACAAAGGTGTGTATTTTGTAATTGCTGCCTTTTATTTTTAAAATTCATCAGGCAAAGCATAATGATATTTTGTTATTAAGTTTTGAAAGGCTACAGTTTGTTAAGGAAAATACAAATATTGTACAAGTTCAATTTTACTTGGATGACCATTTTTTTTTTTGCCACATTATTTTTTTTTAATTGATGAAAGTCTAAATTTTAATTGTAATATTTTTTATATGCAAGCATAATAAAAAATTTAGAGCTATTGTATTTGACATCTGTTACAAATATATATGTATAGGTATTTGGTTACATTTGTTGTGTATAAGAACATTCGGAAGGTCTACAGTGATATTTATAATTTTTGTTAAGTGCTAAGCTACATAGTTATTTTAGTAATCTTAACGGCTAGTGCACATTAGGACGGGACGCAGCAAGCCGGATCGCTTCGCAAAAATTAGCATGGATCGTTTTCATGCATTTTAGATGATCTATCGCACACTATAGACAAGGCGGAGTGGGTCGCAGCAGAGCGCATCATCGCCTGGCAGGCGGATTTTTGCTCGTGACCCGCTGCGATTTGTCCAAGTGTGCGATACCTCGCGGATTTCATCGCACGTGTTTACTATTAGTAATGCATTGGAATTATACATTATTTAGGTGTACAGGGTGGTCCAAATTTGATGGGATTGCATGGGTATCTCGCTTAATATTTAAGATAGAGAAATGGTTAAATAACTCGAAAACCGGAAATGATAAAATATTTTTGAAAACGGTTCTGAGTGTGTCTCAAAAAACTGCACATTTTTAGTAATTTAACCGTTTCTCTATCTTAAATATTAACCGAGATACCCATGCAATCCCATCGAATTTGGACCACCCTGTATAGGTAACATATTTTTCGGAAATGAATGAAGAACTACTTACACTTCTGATCAAAAGTTGTTATTTGAGAATAGTAAAGAGTAAAGTTAAACACAAAAAATGTTCTTTAAATATAAAAGTTTTTACTGAATAACATAAATACATAATATATAATTAAAATTATAGGAGTAATAATTAATCACGTTAAAATTGGAATTTTATAAAATCAAGCAAGAAACTAGTTGTGTTACTGAATTTTCGTCATAAAAGCTGTGTTAACATTTACCTACTGATATTTCTTAGCAATATTGGCATGCGAGCAACTAATTTTTTTATTTTCTGGTAAAATTCTCCTCAATTTTTTCTAAGAATGTGATCCAAAGCGAATCTTCTGACGAAGAACATTTTTTTCGCTGACTTTTCCATCAAGCTCTTGTCATACAAGCTCTAGGATTCAGATCCTGAGATTGCGGTAGCCAAATCATGTTATTCAAGAGACGTTTTGCCTCTTTTTCTTTTAAATAGCCTCTGTGCAATATTGATTTGTGTTTAAAGTCATTATCCTATTGCATAGTGAACCCATCACCAATTGATCAAAGCCCAGATGGTTGACTCCAAAAAAATCAAATTTCATTGTGAGTCAGTCACATGGGTAGACACCAATTTAGCAGGTATAACAATTAATAGAAACCTTGGGTACTGAATTTGAAACCCACTCGCAGTATTATATACGACATTTTATGTTGTGCATTTTGATCACTTATGTAAAAATTTGTTTTACTTTAATTTTTAGAATGGTACCTACGGAAGTATGGGAAGAAGAACCAGTTGAAAAAATTGAACACAAAACTTATGTAGAGGAACGTAAAGTCCCACAAGTAAAAGCTCAATTTCCATACAATGGTCATAATTTTGCAATGCAAAAAAGTGAAATTATGTTTCTATTAAATAAAACCAACCCTGATTGGTGGAGTGTAAGAAAAGCAGATGGAACTGATGGATTTGCACCAGCTAATTACGTTACAGAAATAGAACCACGTATCATGCAAATACCTATTCGTAAACCAGAAAAAGTGAAAATCATGCAACGAGTAAAAAAAACCAAAATGGTTCCGAAAAAGATACCAGTTAAAGTACATACACCTGTAAAGAAAACAGGCAAAAGAAAGATGGATGATAATAATAGCATACCAAAACGGCAGAAAACTATCAATGACACCTACCAACAGCTACAAAAACTTGCTACAAGACGACATGCACTTTTAGAAGATGCAATTCGTTTGTTTGGTTTCTACAGAGAGTGTGATGATTTTGAAAAATGGATTAATGACAAAGAACGCCTTCTAACAACTACTGATCCTACAGAAAGTGTTGAACAAGCCAAGAGAAAGTTTGAGGTACACAACAAAACTTTTTTATAAAGCTAGTAATTTGTTAAAAAAAAACTTTTGTTTGTAGAAATTTTTAACTGATTTATCGGCAAGTAGTAAACGTATTGAAGCACTTGATGCAGAAGTAGTTACATTTGAAGAACAGAATCATTCCCAAATAGATAAAGTAAAAGCTCGTCAAAACGGGGTGCACAATTCTTGGAACCATTTGAACAGGCTTAAAGCTCAAAAAGAAAAAAGTTTGGAAGGTAAATTGAATTATGATTTCTTGTAACTGAATTAAATATTGCACTATAAATACTTGCTTAATTCTTGCAGGTGCTAGTAGTGTAGAGCTTTTCCAACGAACATGTGATGAAGCCAAAGATTGGATGTTGGAAAAAATGATGCAGCTTGATACAGCCGAACTAGGCCAAGATCTTAAAACTGTTCAAGCTCTCCAAAGACGCCATCAAAATTTAGAAAGAGAATTAGCTCCTGTTGAAGAAAAAGTAAACAGGGTTCATTTATTAGCCAATTCTGTTAAAAATGCTTATCCTAACGAATGTAACAATGTAACAGAAAGAGAAAAAGAAATCAAAGATTTATGGCAAAAAGTTAAAAACAAAGCTGCCGATCGCAGAAACCGATTAGAAAATGCTGTTGGCCACAAAATATTCGATAACAGTTCTAAAGCTCTTCTAGGATGGGTTTCCGATGTTAAAAACTTATTAAATGCCGATACAACTGCCAAAGATGTTCAAACTGCAGAGAGTTTCTTGAAAAATCACCAAGATTTGTTGCATGACATAAAAGCACATGACGATGAGTTCGTATTTTTACTATAAATTCTTTCCTTTTTTTTACACTTTATTTTTAGATTTAAAGAAGTCACCCAACTCGGTCAACAACTTTTAAAATCAAATCCCACTCTTAACGATGTCAAAGATAGGTTGGAACGTCTTGCTGCTGAACAAGCTGCAATCAAACGTGGATGGAATGAAAAACAAAATTTCTTGCAGCAGTGCCATCAGTTGCAATTATTTAATAAAGAAGCAGATCATATTGATGCTGCTACATCCAGCCATCAAGCATTTTTGGAATTTAATGAACTTGGGGTAAGGAACTTAAACATAAAAATTAATTTTATATTCTTGTTATTGTTAGTGTAAACCATTATGTACATTTTGTTTTTAGGAATCCTTGGATGAAGTAGAAGCTCTTTTAAAACAACACCGAGCATTTGCAAATACTTTAACAGCTCAAGAAGACAGATTAAACGCATTTAATGAACGAGCAGATGCTCTAATTTCTGAACAGCATTATGACAGTGAAGCGTAAGTGTTTTTTATATAATAATACTGTATTAATAAAAGTACCTATTGTTTGTTGTTACACATTAAGCTGTTATTTATTTTGTTTGTTTTTTAAAGTATTGATGAAAAACGAATCCAAGTTCTGCAAAGACGAGAAGTCGTAAAAGAAATATGCCAAGCTCGCACCAACGCACTAGATGCATCCAAAAACTATCAAGAATTCTGTGCAGAAGTTATCGATCTTCGAGCTTGGCTTGCAGAAAAACTTAAAACAGCATCTGATGAAAGTTATCGTGATCTGGTCAACCTCGAACGAAAGCTTCAGAAACATGAAGCATTCGAACGTGAATTAAGAGCAAATGAAGGCCAGCTAAGAACTGTTAATAAATTGGGACAAGCATTAATCGCTCAAGATAGTTACAAAAAAGATGATGTTGCGAAAACTTTGCATAAACTGAATGAAGAATGGAAACGACTAGTAGACATGTCTTTAGATAAAGGGCGTCGTCTACGTGAAGCTCTCCTACAGCATGAATATAACCATTCTATTGATGATCTGCATAATAAATTAAATGAAATTGAAACAAACTTGAAGAACACCCAAGTTGGAGAAGATCGCCGATCTTGCAGAGACATGTTGAAACGACATGAAATTGTTGAAAATGATTTAGCACAGTGCAAATCACGCATCGATGATTTGGTAAATCGTAGTGAAGACATGACACAAGATGGCCATTTTGATTCTGCCGTTATACGACAACACGCTTTTTCTACACAAAAACGTTTGAAAGAGCTAGATAAGCCAGCCCAATTAAGACGTGAAGCCCTTGAAGAATCCATGAAATTTCACAAATTTGCATTTGAACTTGATAACGAACTGCAGTGGATCAAAGAACGTATGCCTCTCGTTTGTTCTGATTCTCTGGGTCAGAATCTGTATCAAGCCCAAAGTTTGCATAAGAAACATAAAAAACTTGAAAGTGAAATTGTTGGACATCAACCAGTGATTGAGAAAAGCCTAGAGAGTGGGCAGATTTTAATTGATCAACATCATCCTGAAAGTAAACAGGTAAAAAAATTTTTTTTTTTAATCTTTAAAATTCTCATTGAACGATAAATTTTTTCATAGTTTTCTCAAGGATAGTTTTTACAGTTTTGGTAAGAATGGATGTGATTTTGCATGCAGAACGTTTTTGCACGTTTGTTTCTATTTATACGTTAATGTTTTTGCTGCTACGTTCCGATATATTCGAACAAGTTTCTTAAGCCGCTACGAAATGTCAATTCACCCCAAGACCTTTAAAAAACGTTTCATTTTACTGATTTTTTAATAATCATTACATCAACTATTGCTATAAAAATAGTGTTTAACTTAACGAATCATTCACTCCACGTCTTGGTGGATATTTAACGCTATTGATGTCGGCGCTGTAATTTGTATTTTGCTTCATCCGGTGGCTCCGAACTATGAGGTACAAAATTATCAAACTTACCAATTATCTTTAATTACTCCCAGTCACTAGGGGTAAGTGATATCCAAATTGCAATATCGAATATCGAAATTTCAATATAAAAGGGGCACGAAGCTAAAAAAGTGAAAAAAGAGACTGGTGACCTAAAAAAAAAAAAGCTTCTCGTCCTCATTTTTGCTGTCCGTACCGCAGAATAGAATATCGCATATCGATATCCGATATTTCGATATATCGATATCAAAATTATATCGATATATCGCCCACCCCTACCAGTCACCACTGGTGGTACGTGCCATCCGAACGAACAACCAATGTTTGTGCCGTCGGTTGTACACGCCGGCATCAATGTGTTAAACCTTTTTGGAAATAAGTTTTAAGTTCACTAGCCCAATGAAAAGATTTAGAGATACAATAATCATGTGTTTGTGTACTAATATATTTTTTGTTTGTTCTGATGGTTGTTAATTAATTTAAATAAACCATGATGCATTGCAGATACTTTTAGTTTGTCTGTGTATGGATACATGTCTTTTTATTTAACATCCATAGGTTGAGGAACTATGTAATAATCTCAAGGACGCTTGGGCTGATCTAAAGGATAAAGCAAATGAACGGGCACAAAAATTGGAACTTTCACTTAAAGCCCAACAGTTTTTCTTCGAAGCCAACGAGGTTGAATCTTGGTTAAATGAAAAGAGTGATATTTTGGCAAGTACTGATTATGGTAGAGACAGAGATGGATCAACCAAACTACTCACGAAACATAAGGTTTGTCGGCACTTTAAATTCAAATGATCATATTTAATTTGTAAATATTTATTTTTGAAAACTGTATCACGCGAACTTAATTCTGCATAAAATTTTGTATATAACAAAATATACCTTGTTCAACATATTCTGTACAAAAATATGTTTAGTAATGACTGTTAATGCAAACTTATTTTTTTTAAGTATTGTGTGCCAAATGTATAGCTCAGCGTTTCCCAAAGTGTGGGTCGCAGAAAAATTTTGCCGGGTCGCGAAAAAATTTGTAAAAACACAAAAAAGAAATATAATAATAAATATATACACAATAATATAATAAGCTTTAGTAAATGAATATAATTGTTAATTTTTTAATTACTTATATTTTTCTTATATATTTGTTTTGTAAATAAATGTTTTTTTTTTCATAAGGTGGGTCGCGAAAAATTTTAAAACCTTGTACCTGGCCGCGGTCAAAAAAGTTTGGGAACCGCTGGTATAGCTCACAAGCAAAAGTTGCTATTAATGTCTTTGCGGCAATTCACATTATACGTAAAATATAAAACCAAACAGGAATTTAACTGGAATTATAAGAAAATTATGCACAGAATTATGCATTGTATCATACAGCTTTTAAGTGACGTTAAATGATTATTTTGTAAATTTTGAAAAATAATTTTAGGCATTAGAACTGGAATTAGACACATACAACAGTATAATAATAGAAATGGGATGTGGGGCTCAAGCCCTCATACAGTCAGGTCACCCTGAATCAAAAGCAATCGCAGAACGCCAAGCAACATTGGAACATCTTGTTCGTTCCTTACAAAGACGAGCAGCACTTAGACAGCACAGGTTAATGGAATCACTTTTCCGTCATGAATATTTCTTGGAATCGGCTGGTCTAGACAGATGGATTGCCGAACAACAGCAGCAGGCCTGCTCTGAAGACTATGGCCAGGATTACGAACATTTACTTGTAAGTAATGTTTTTAGTAAAGTTTCATATATGTTTAAGCATAAATGTTTTAGATTTTACAAGGCAAATTTGATGATTTTAAACTACGTGTTGAAGGAGGCTCACAAAGATTTAAACAGTGTGAAGATTTAGCTCAAAAGCTGATCATAAACGAAAGTCCTTATATTACTGATATACAGAGAAAACAAATGCAACTAGAGTAAGTTTTGCGTTGCGTATATTTACAAATCCCTGTTGATAAATTGCAGTAGTAGGTGCTCTAAAACTTACCTTATTAGTATGTTTTAATTAATCAACATATTAACATTTTTGGTAATGGTTCTTTTAGTGTTTATTTGGGTTTAATAATAGTTTTGATGTTATTAGTGTGTAGAACTTGCATGTAGGTTGTGGTACTAATTGTTGTAGATCATTGGATAAATCCGAAGCTGTTGAACAGGTGGAACATCGACATAGCATTATACGGTAATAGTTTTAGCAGTAATTCTGTCATTAATTGCTTTAAACTAATCCTAGTAATAGTATTTTTTCTTGTATTAATAACTTTTATAAACAATTAATTTTTTGTAGCAATTTTATTTATTTGTTAATTTTAAATATAATTCACTGAGTGTCAATTATATATAATATATATGTATAACAATTTCATTGCTTCATCGGACGAAAAATTTAATCAAAAAAAAAAAATTGCTCAAGTTTTTTTTCGATGAAACAGTATGAAAATATTAAACTGTTTGAAAACTGAAGTTAAAGAAAAACACAACAAATTAGATTAATGATTTTTAAATTAAACACACTTACATGAATCACTTAAATCAAACAAAAAAAATAAAGTTTTGTATTTTGTAGAGAATCTTGGCAAAAACTCCTTGATCACATAGAAAACCGTGACAAACGTTTACATGCTGCTGGTGAAATACATCGATTCCACAGAGATGTTGCAGATGCATTATCTAGAATTCACGAAAAGAATGCCACTTTAGGTACTGAACTAGGTCGAGATCTAAATTCGGCTCTTGCTTTATTGCGGAAACAGGAGGCCTTTGAAAACGAATTAGTTGCTCTTGAAGCACAGTTGCAAGTTCTAGTAGATGATGGTGGTAGATTACAAGCCCTTTACCCAAGCAATAAAGCTCAAATACAGCAAAAGCAAGAGCTTGTTGTCACAGCATGGCAGGGACTTAAAGAACGAGCCGATTTGAGAAGAGATCAACTGCAAGCCAGTGTTGATTTGCAGAAATTTTTAACACAAGCCAGAGATCTAACTAGTTGGGCTTCTGGTTTAAGAATGACAATGAATGCGGAAGAAAATGCTCGTACCATAGCTAGAGCGCAGGCTTTAAAGGGTGAACATGAAGCACTGAAAGGAGAAATTGAAGCACGAGAAGACAGTTTTCAAGCTGTTGCTGATATGAGCACTGCAATGGAACAAACTGGTTAGTATAAAAATTAATTTTTTAAACATGTTTTTTGAGAAAAAAATTATCAACACGTTGAGTGCCATAAAAAAAGTCAATAAATATCCTGTAGAGCCATAATATAAGTAGATAATTATTTTAATAATTTAATAAAGAGATAACCAAAAAGTTTAAAAACTTGCAATACGTAATTTATCTATGTGACTACAGAGGTCCACACAGTACATTCCATAAAGCGGTCCGTGCCTTGGGACGCTGGCTAATCCCAGGTTCAACTTTTATGCAATCCGGCCTTAATGTTAACTCTGCTGTAAAATAATTAATGTACTGAAAATTTTATTTTTTAGGCCATTATGCAGCATCAGAGGCGGTAGAAAGATGTGCAGCGTTATTCCAAGAACGCGATAAACTACACACAGCCTGGCAGATTAAAAAAATCCATCTTGATCAAGTTATCGATTTACTATTTTTCTTACGTGAGGCCAAACAAATCGAAAATATTTGTAACGCCCAAGAAAAATCCCTAGGTAAAGCGTTTTTGTGACTTTACTGTAATTTTTTATTACAATATATTCTTATTTCCGTAGCTAACACAGATTTTGGTGAAACTGTCGATGAAGTTGCTAGTCAATTGAAAAAACAAGATGCATTTGAAAAAGTTTTGAACGCACAAAAAGAACGTATTGACCATCTGAATGAATCTGCAATGAAACTCATCACCCAAAAACATTATGAGAGTGCACTTATTGGTAGTCGACTTGCCGATGTTCAACAAAATCGCAATCGAATCTGCAAGTTATGTGCTCAAAGAAGGCATCAGCTTGAAAATGCATTGCTTTATGTTCAGTTTGTAAGAGATGTTGCAGATGCTTTAGCATGGATTTCTGAAAAAGAAAAGAAACTACAGGCAGATATTAAAACCAATGATGTTACAAACATGGAAGAAAAAATTAAATTGCTCCAGAAGCACCAAGCCTTCCAAGCAGAAATAGCAGCTAATCATAGCAGAGTTAATGAAATTGTTAATAATGGCGAAACTTTAATTCGAACTGGTCATAAAGCTTCTAACAATATAAAGCAACAGTTGGCAGAACTCGAGGCAGCCTGGAATCGACTATTATATGAAGTGAATTTACGTAGTAAGGCACTAGAAGAAGCTCAAGACATTCTTGAATTCAACAATGAGCTCGATAAAATGCAAGCATGGATAAGAGACAAGGAAATTATGTTACAAGCAGGTGATACTGGTCGTGACTATGAACATTGTCAAGCACTACAACGTAAACTTGATGATGTGGACAGTGATATGAGAGTTGATGACACAAGGGTGAAAAACATTAACACTCTTGCACATAAATTAGTGCAACAAGGGCATCCTGGAGTACAGCAACGAAGAGACGAGTTTCTTACAAAGTGGCACAATCTCCAAGGTGCTCTAAGTAAATACCGTGATACACTTGCCGGTGCAGCTGAAGTGCATTTGTTTGACAGAGACATTAATGATACATTAGAAAGAATTAATGAAAAATCAGTGGCAATGGAAACGGATGATTTTGGTCGTGATTTATATGCTGTGGAATTATTGCAACGTAAACAAGATGCTATACAACGAGAAATGACAGCAATTGAAAACAAACTACAAGATCATGATAAGGATGGCAACAGGTTGGGCAAAAAATACCCCGACAATAAAGAGCACATTGCAACTAAATTGACAGAACTACAACAACAGTGGAGCGGCCTGCTAGATGCTAGAAACAAACGAAATAATGATTTATCGAAAGCTTATACTAAACAAAAATTCCTTGCAGAATTGAACGACCTAGAGCAGTGGGTCGGTGAGACTATTAAACGTATGGAAAATCAAAATAAACCGGCCAGTATAGCTGAAGCAGAAGCGTTGTTGGAAGTTCATCATGAACGTAAAGCAGAAATTGATGGACGACAAGAAGCATTTGCTACGCTCACACAGTTTGGTCAATCTTTAGCCAGGAATAAAGATCCAGAAATTCTGGATGCACTACAAATGCTGAAAGAACTGCAACAGAAACTTATTGACGCTTGGACTTTGCATAAGCAAGATCTCACACATGAGTATCAACTTCAGGAAATTAAAGAACAGGCAAACCAATTAGAAAGTTGGTTAGCATCTAAAGAGGCATTCCTAAACAATGATGATTTGGGTGAAACTCCTAGAGCTGTCGAAGAACTTATTAGCAAACATCAAGACTTTGAGATCATGTTGCAGCAACAAATTGTCAGAGTGGATGATCTTGTTAAAATAGCTGGTGAAATTCTGGTTAATGATAGGTACGATAATCAACCAATGCGTCATCGACTAGAAGCCATAGTACAACGAAAAGATAAATTGTTGGAGGCTGCAAAGAACAGAAGTCATAAACTTGAAGAGTCTCGAGCTCTGCATCGGTTCAGGAGAAACATGCACGATGTTGAAAATTGGCTTGCACCAAAAATACAAGTTGCCGGTGATGATAATTATTCTGACTCGAGCAACCTACAAAGTAAAATACAAAAACATGCAGTATTTGATGCTGAAATCGTAGCTAGTCATCCTCGTGTACAAGCTGTTATAGAAGAAGGACAAAAATTGATAAAGCATAAACATTTTGCTGCACCTGAAATACAAGAACAAATTACTGACCTGGAAAATTACTGGAAACGCCTGCACGAACTTTCCCAACTTAAACGTGAGCGTCTGACTGAAGCTTATCAAGCGTTGCTATTTGAACGGTCGCTAGATGAATTTACAACTTGGCTTACTGAGGTTGAAACACAATTGCAATCCACAGATTACGGAAAAGATTTATTGTCGGTTAGTAGTCTATTAAAGAAACATACTGTCTTAGAAAACGATGTATTACAACATACTGACAATTGTGAAGCGATTAATGAATCTGCAGACCTGTTTGTTAAAGCTGGTCATTTTAAAAGTGATGTGCTTCAAGATAAAGCACAAAATGCCATATTAAGGTTTCATCAACTTAACGAACCCATGCAAACAAGAAGAGATCTTTTGGAAGATTCGCAGATGCTACACCAGTTCACACGAGATGTGGATGATGAACTACAGTGGCTAGCAGAGAGAGAACCATTAGCAGTATCGCAAGATTTAGGTATATGTTTAGTGTTATTATTCGTTCATTTTAAATAATTGTATTACAATTGCAGGTAGCAGTTTAATGTCAGTACAAAGGCTGCAAAAGAAACATAATGCACTGGAATCGGAATTATTATCCAGAGAATCTATTGTTAGTAATCTGGTTTCTCGAGCTGTTCACTTAACTCGACCAGGACATAATAACGCATCCATAATTGATGAAAAGGCAAAAGAATTAAAATTCAAACTAGCAGAAATCAAGGATTTGGCCAGTATTAGAAAGCTGCGATTGCAAGATGCACTGGAATCACAAATGGTATAATCTCTTTCATTTTTAGATCATGATAATGTGGTACTACGTTCATGTATTTTTCCAGTTTTATGCAGAAGCTACAGAGGCTGAAAATTGGCTACGAGACAAACGCCCTACATTGGAATCTAGTGAAATAGGCCGTGATGAAAATTCAACCCAATCACTTCAACGCAAATTAGAAGCTCTTAGTTGTGAGGTGGAAGCCTTTGAAACTACTGTAAAACGTATTGCCGACTTAGCACATAAAATTATAGAACGACAGCACTTCGATTCTGAAAATGTGCAGGCCAAACAGGTAAATAAAAATTTTAATATTGAAATCAAACATTTCATAAACTCATTTACTAAAGTTTTGTATATTTCTATAGCAATATATTGAACAACAATTTCAAGAAACAAAACGTCTTCTCTCTGAGCGAGAAAAGTGTCTTGCCGAAGCTTTGAAATATTTCTGCTTTGTTCGTGAAGCCAACGACGTTCAGGAATGGATGAATGACCAGCAAGCAAAAGCAGCATCTGAAGATTATGGAACAGATGTAGAACACGTTGAACTATTAATAAAAGCATTTGATACCTTTTTGGCGAGCTTAAACAACAGCGAACAGCGTGTACAGGCTTGTATCGAAAACGGTAATAAACTCATAGATACGCATAGTAGACACAGTGATCAAATCAAACAAAAAGTGGGTGATGTTAATGACCAATGGGAAGATTTAATGGAACTAGCTCAAGCCAGACAAGATGCTCTTGCTGGAGCAAAACAGGTACACATATTTGATCGAAATGCAGATGAAATAATCTCATGGATTTTGGAAAAACATGCAAGTTTGGTACTTGATACATATGAGCAAGATTTAGAAGGAATTCAAGCACAGGCTCGCAAACACGGAGTATTTGAAAGTGAGTTGCTTGCTGTTAAAGAACAAGTAGAAACTGTTGAACTGGAAGCCCGACGATTATGTGAATTATTCCCTGATGCAGAAGAGCACATAGAAGTTAAGCGAGAGGATACAGTTAATTCATGGGAACAATTACAAGAAAAAGCTGCACATCGAAAAAATAACCTTGAACAAGCAGAACAGCTGCAAGCCTACTTTGATCAATATCAAGAGTTAATGTACGTTTCAATTTTTATTATTTTTATGTTACAAATTGGTATTTACTATTAATATCGTGTTCAAAAATATAATACTTTTTTCTAGCTTTAAATTTGTCAGTTGTTAATCAATAGCAATAAATTTAATTATCTTAAGCATTAATACACATACAATTAATAATCATTTTGCAGGGCATGGATAAATGAAATGTTGGCAAATTGTACAGCTCCCGATCTTCCGCAAGATGTAATTGGAGCGGAGTTACTTATTGAACGTCATAAAGACCAAAAAGTCGAAATAGATGCACGATCAGATGTTCTTTCACAATTTTGCAACACAGGATATAAGTTTATCCAAGAAGGCCATTTCCTGTCGGACGATATTCAGGATAGAATTAGACAGCTACAAAAACGAATGGACCTACTGAATCGCACTTGGGAACAACGAAAAGTTCTTTATGAACAAAATCTTGATTTACAGTTATTCAAACACGAAGCAAATCAATTAGAAAATTGGATGAATGTACGAGAAGGGGCTATAAAAGATATCAATTATGGCGATAGTATTCCTCATGTGGAAGAATTATTACGAAAACATGAAGATTTTGAAAAGACTGTAGAAGCGCAGGAAGAAAAAATTATTGCATTGCAGCGAACAACTTTATTAGAAGAAGCATTTGAGCATCAACGTAGAGAAGAAGCTCGTGCCAGACAAGAAGAACGGGAACGTTTGGAACAACAGAACTTAGATCAACGTAAACGTCTGGAAATGCAACGTATAACTGAACAACGTCGTTTAGAAGCACAGAAAGAAAGACTTCGAGAGCCACACGAAGATCGTGTTAATGGTATTTCACATCTTGAAGTTGAAAGAAACAATGTTCCTACTACCTCAAATTTAACCAAATCTAATTCTGTAGCACATATGTTTGTTGACCGCATTCGAAGACATTCCGATACTAACGTTAAAAGAGCTGAAAGCATGAAAATGAATCCTATTAGTAAACCTGTTAAAAAAACGCCATCTTTTACTACCAGAAGACGTGGTTCATTCAAAAATAAATCTTCAGGTATACTTTACAAATTTAAAATGAAATTTTATTGAAATGCACCAAATAGTTAGTTTAGTTATTTGTACCAAATTTGTTTTAAAAAAATAATCTTTATACACAACTACCAAATTTGAGGACTAGTCGGGTATTTTTGTACCTACACAATTTTTTTAAATACTTTGTTTTAAGTAATATTGACACCCTTCTGAATAAATATAATTTTTTTAGGTTTTGTTGAAGCTGATTTACCGCCAGTAGAAATTCAAGCATTTTTGGAACGCAAACAAGTTTTAAGTGCAGGTGCAAAACGTGCCCAAAATAGAGCTTGGAAAAATTATTATAGTGTTCTATGTGGCCAGTTATTATGTTTCTTTAAGAACAGAGACGATTTCGTTGCTAGCAAAGCAATATCATCCCCTGTTGGCATCCATAACGCTTCATGTTCAGTGGCCGATGATTATAACAAACGAAAATATACCTTTAGATTGACTACCCCAGATGGTTCAGAATTTTTGTTCTCTTGTTCAAGTGATGCTGAAATGTGGGATTGGATCAACAAAATTTCCTTCCGAGCTAAATTACCACCAAGTCAACAGCTGATTAACCTAGAAGTGCCTAAGGTATTCAGTGTTGTAATTTAACTATTTTCATGTTACTTTTAAACATAAATTTTAGGATTTACACGAAATCGACTTGAGCTCTCAGTCAAGTAGAACATCCAGTCCAGATATTACTGATTCAGTTGTTTTAAGGCATGATCCACAGGTACATAATGGCACTACTCAACAACAGCCTTGGAGAAACACAATTCAAGGTAGGTTTATCATTTTTTAATTTTAAAAATTACATTCAACAAATATAAGGAGGAAACAGCAGCTCATGATTTAAGAGAATATTACGAGTACATTTAAGCATGCACATTATAATACCCTACACTCAAGTGTTGAACTAGTATAAAGTATGTAAATTTTACCTTTGCATAAAAATTATAATTCAAAAAGCTGTGTAATTTTATTGTGATATTCAATGTTTATTTTTGTTTCTCTAATTAAAACAAGCAACAAAACCTATTATTTATTGCTTTATATAATTTTTTGGTATTATTTCACCTGGTAGTTTTGTTAGATAATATTGAGAAAAATATAAAACTAATTAACACGTTGACTGCGGCGCTATTCGACAGTACTTTGGCGTTGACTGCGTTACATACCGCCGGGGTCTTGTAACAGCTCATCTTTGCTGTGCGTTACATACCGCGCGGGGTATGTACGCAAGGTTAAAACCAGGGGTTTGGAGCAGTCCAATTTTTTAGTTGCTCCGCTCCGGCATCTAGATGCCTGCTCCAGCTCCGCTCCGCGCTCCAATTATTAACAAAATAAGTTTTTTATTTAAAAATTTGTTTTTAAAAACAAAGCTAAAATTGTATGAGTTATGTGGAAATGGACCAAAAATTACAATATTTGACCCTAAGAAACAAGTGAAGTTAAATAAATGAACAAATTATTGATCTTCAGTTAAAACAGTTAAAAAAAGAAAAAACAGTTCTTTAAAATTTTTCAAAATTCAAAAACAAAATAATGAAAATTAATATTCAGAAAAGTTACATTATAATAATTATACTTCAAAAAAATCAAATTTAATTTATTTATAATTTTATTAAATACTATACCCATGAGAATAATTCGTAAAAAAAATAATTGAAGTTTATAATAGTAAAGTGGAGCAGTGGAGCAATCAAAATTCTTTGCTCCGGGCAAAAACCCATTGCTCCGCGCTCCAGCTCCGCTCCAAACCCCTGGTTAAAACAAACCCATCTAAATTTTTTTTTGCTAACTGTTTGGATATTTTGGCAATGGAATCTTTATTACAAAGAACCAATTTAATAAGGTCTCACTCGGCACTTATCTCCGGGGATCAGAAAGCATAAAAAAAAAATTGTAAAATTTATCATCCATATTTATGCCAATATCACCACTCACTATCACTTTGACGCGATTCCTCATCTTCACTAGATGCTTCTCTAGACGAAATCTTATAGGTTTTATCACTAATAGAATCGTCGCTGCTATATGGATCTTCCTCAGAACTTTCATCCTGGTAATCATCTTCAAATTGGACACTTGGCTCTTCACTTTCCACATTCTCACGAAATTCTTTTGCCGCTAATTTTAAAATTTTCTTAGCCCGACTAGACATATTAACCGTTTAACTGGTAATGACGAGCTCAGTTTGTTAAGGGTTTAATGTGGTCAAACTAGTAATTAACTGATTAACTGAACTAGTTGTTACAAATACCCAGGTATGCCAGCATTAGCGGTAAATATACCGTTAATAATAAGCTTAACAACTTTTAAAGTAAGCTGAATATTTACAGTGACAAATGATTCAAGTTAATATTTCTAAGATAAAATATGAAATAATACTATATCTATATATAAATTTATATGTTTATTACATTATAAAAATGTATTTTTTTGGGACAACTATGATAAATTAATTTGCCAGTTAAAGGGTTAAACCTTTTTTTTTTTAAGCGCAATTCTAAATGGTAAAATAGCCGAGAATCGTTAGTACATGCAAGATACTGCCTATCGGCCGTACCTACCGCCGGAGAAGTAATAATTATGAATTCTGTGCGTTACATATCGCCGGCGATTTGTATTAAAATATGCTACGTTTTGGTTGCGTAAACTACAATAATCTCAAAGCTGTTTATAAAAGTAAAATCGAAAGAAAAATAAAGTTTTTATAAGCTACGCACGTGGGTAATGTTTTGTAAAATTCGCTCCCGCACAGTAGGAATGACTGCTACAAGACCCCGGGGGTATGTAACGCAGTCAACGTGTTAAAATACAGTTGTTATTGAAATTAACTTACACAAAAATTAAAAATAAACAAGATAATAAATATCAAAAACTTCACAAAAGTGACATTATTTTATTCAGTATCTAATGATTGCAACACAACATTTTACAGTTTAAATGCAAATAAAACCAGTTAAAGTAGAGGAAACCTCAGATATGCTCAGAAATTAAAAATACACTGTGGTGGAGAATAGACAAACAAGCGTCAGTTAATCTTAATTCTGAAAAAATTGACAGCAAATATATCTGTTGAACACTTGTCAGAACGTTTGCGCCTAATGCAGGATTAAAATTAGTTTTGTTAGCTTTTATTCGACACCCTTGTTTGTTCGCATTGCTAATTAGAGTGTAATATCAAAATAATGATTGGTTATGGCTACTCAGAGAACCATTAATAGTAATTTTATATGCAAGTAAGACATTTAAAAGAGTAATTGTTGTTTGATCCTTAGCATTTTCATTATAGTTTTTGTAATTTTTTTTTTTTTTTTGTATGTTTGATTGAATAAAAACTAGCTCCATGTAATATTTTGTACAAGTAAATTTGGTGCACTGTTTTTATTATTAAAGGTCCATTATATTACATACAATAAATGTAAATAAGGATTGCTATAAACACAAATAATTAATATTCTTCTAATTAGTTTATTAAGTAGGTAGTACTATTTTTATGTTATCC
Organism: Elmis aenea; assembly: GCA_947652605.1. Taxonomy (NCBI): domain Eukaryota; kingdom Metazoa; phylum Arthropoda; class Insecta; order Coleoptera; family Elmidae; genus Elmis; species Elmis aenea. The sequence continues at coordinate 31,897,365 of OX393576.1, read as the reverse complement.
CAGACATTGAATTAATATAAACTAATTTCCAATAATTTTCTAAATGTGTATTATTCACTTGAAAAAATAGTTAAAAAGGCAATAATTTACAATTACCAGTTGTAGTTTACACTAATTTTAACCATATTGTGGTAATTTAAACTAATTTTTTGTGAATAACATGTAACAAATATATAACGTACATTGTTTTGTTTTTCTATTAAAATATTTAAAGTTTTAACAATATTCATGGCTTAATACAAGCTGGTATATGTACTCTACTAATTTAGGAGACAGTCCGCCACCGTTACCTATGAGTGAACCACCAAATAATTTCGTTGTTCGACGTCACCATACTCTAGAAGCCAGTGGAGATTTTCATGGTTAGTTTAACTGCATGTGATGCACATACACTTCGCTGATTTGATTAATACTGCAACTTCTTCCACTATTCTACTAACAAATGAAGATCACAATCTGCTGTAGCAATTTAATTCATTTCTAGCATTACCGTAACAGAAAAATATGATTCCGTAATTTTAAATACAAAAAATGTTTAAGTTACAAGATATCAATATTCAAAATCAAAATGTTTTGACCAAATCGAGAATAGAAATTTTACAGGCTCGAGGGAACAATAACCCACTTAATTATGCAATATTTTTTTGCAGATTTTATTACACTCACGAACTTTTGTATTCAATAATATGCTGAATACATATCATACATAATTTTTTTACAAGATATATTTAACATTTTCTCATGGCATATTTTTCTGAATAGGTTATATATGTATTCACCAGTTTTACAATTTCCTATTTATTGACATTCCAAAAGCTGCGACACATTGGTAAAAGGATAGCTGACTTATCAAGAATCCATATGATAAATATTTTTAGCATGTTCTCATTGTAGGTTTTTAGTTGGTAAAAAGTTTTCATTCGACTCGAAATCATTTATTTGCAATATTTGAGTACGCTTTACAGTTGGAACTATGCATGTTATTTAAATATGACTTGTTTACAATGTTTAATTAAACTGTTTCGCTGTTTAGGTCAATACCGTGATGCCGGTGCCTCTAATCCCGAATGGCAATCGTCGCAAACTGCACGACCATCATCTATGCAACCAGAGCCTAGAAAATCTACGTCACGAATTATGGATTTGTTTAGAAAGAAAAGACATCCGTCATCACAAATGTAAAATATGTTGAATTATTTTTTTAATTATTATGTTGTGTATATACATATATAGTGTACACACACATGTATAATAATTTTTAGCAAGTATTAGGCATCTATTTTACAGTACCTTAGTTTGTAAATATTATATTAACTTTTAATATACACATATCTTTTATTCGCAGTTGTTTATTATAATGATTATTGATGTTATTCAATATATGTAGTTGACTGGACCTGTTTTTTAGTTATAAAATAAAATTATTTTTCATTTAAAATACCTATTTCTTTTATCATATAATTCTTTACCGTTAGGATTTAAGTTTTTATTCTAATTTGTACTATGAAACGACTTCTTTCCATCCTTACCTGTCTTTGCCTTACCAGGTTCTTTCCCTCCATATTTTTGCCCCTACTCACAGTTTATTACTCGTGTTCAATGATTTTCGTTAAACTTCAATTTTGACAGTGTTTGTCTATCAATTTAATTATTTCTTAACTTCACAGTATTTTATCAAAATGAATAACTCTAATGAAGAAGAAGTAATATATGCTTGCCACGGACCAGCGTGTAGGATTGTCAGAAATCCTAAATGTATAAAGAGAACAATTCAAATAAAAAAGAGAACATTACGGAATTAATTGAAATAAACACATTTATTTTAAAAAAATATACACAATTGTAGAAAAAAAAATTCTTACATATTATTTCTAAGTATACATTAATCAATAATATTATTTACTTATATATTCATAAATATAATACAACAACAAACAAAAAATTCTTTGGCTGGAGAGATCATGTTATAATAAACTAACATAGCATAAAGTACCTCTACCCAATAAAATCGGTTATTTAGTTTCATTTCTATATTATTATGAATAGAAAAATATTAATTTATTAAATAAATTTACTAGAATCTTTTCGTTCTCTGAGAAACATTTCTTTCAAACATTCAATTTCTTTTTAATTAAAATAAATTTTAAAAAATTACATGTTTTAATATTTTTTTGAGTTTAAAACTTTCGTTCTTGTCACAGTTACAATTGATTTGACTGTTGATACATTTAACCTATTCCGTTCTTTTGCCCATTGTACCCCGATCATTGAAAAAATTCTTTCAATGTTGGCATTATGATTTGGAACTGCAAAAAAAATTGGCACAATTTTAACAATTCCGAATGGAAATCAGTATTATTTAAATTTATAAAATACTCTTGCCACTTCAAATTTGTGCTCATTATTTTAAATTCTGGATTTTCATAATTTCTCTCGGAAAACTCTTTTAAATTGCAAAATTGATCAAAACATTTTATGTCATCAATATAATTACATAGTAAGTTCTGAGCTGATATTTAAGTTAATATAAATGATTGCATTTTGCACTCAGGAATGTTCGACAGCGACGTCCACTTGAAAACATTTAATTCTTTAAATTGTTAAGTCCATGATTTAATATAATCTACTGATTTTTGATTGCATTAAATAACATTATTCTTAAAATTACTACAATCTTGTTCATAACCATTTTTAATTAAATTTTAGAGAATACAGTCAACTTTAAGAGGCAAAAGCTATAATCAATCCGTTGTTCAAAAATTATAATTAACGATTCCAAAATATTTATATTTTCCAAAATTGAATTTGTTTCAATTTCTAGAGCACCAAATAATGAGAGAGTTTACAGCTTTAAGTTTAAGTTCGAATATTAAATAAAATTTAGTAAACATTCTCATTTCAAAAAGGAAAAACCTAAAAAAGAGAACAAAAGTGAACATTTGCATAAAAAAAGAAAAAGAAAGATCAGAATAAAAAAAGAGAACATGTTCTCTTTAAAAGAGATGTTCTGGCAACCCTACCAGCGTGGCTATCAGGAGGTATAAACGCTGTGTTCACTTGTAAGCGTTTGCACGTAAAACTCGCGTTATAAGCAACACTCGATATAAGCAACTATCGTATCGGAGTATACGATATAAGCAACTGTCAGTGTGACAGTTAAAAATACAAATATCTAAAATACTATTGCAGATATAACAATGAAATTTTGTATCTGAGCGTTATAGTATTTTTCGGATTCGATGGAAATATTAAGGTTGCAATGCGACTTCCGGTTCAACCGGAAACGGATTCAAACTTTGAAATTTTGAATAGAACATCTGTATATTTTTACATTTTTGGATTTCTCTTAAAATTTACTTTAATAAATGTAAAAGGTTATATGGGTCTAAAGTCAACAGTTTTCGTAAAATTTACATTTTTACGAAAATTTTGAGTGATATATCACTTTCAGTTTTTTTTTTACATTACTTAAAAGGGCTGTAAAATATCATTTGAAAATTAGATTAACAATAGATTTTTTAACAATTATTTTATTTTTAGGAGATTATTAATATACAGCGTCATTCAAAAACTCTGCAACGAATGGAAAAGTTTTTTATTATTTTTTTCTCAGACAATTTTATTCTTGATAAAAGTTGGTGCATGGTCTAAATGGTGCCTGTCCACCTGAGAGTAAACAACTCTCGATAGCAGCGTCGCCAAGGATACAGCCAATCGCGAGTTACTCTCAGGGGCTGTATCCTTGGCGACGCTGCTATCGAGAGTAGTTTACTCTCACGTGGACAGGCACCATAAAACTAATTTTAAGATAAAAAAAAGTTTGATAAAAACTCATATGACACTAGATTAATATCTTTGAAACATTTGCAAGAGTGAAGTGCCCTTATTTTAAGAGATATAAAAAAAAATTATGGAAAGGGTTTTAAGAATCCCAAAATAAGGCTAGATTTAAATTTTGACGGTCAAATTTCAATTTTTATTCTTTACGAAATTTTAACATTCAAAAAATCAAAAAGCCACTAAAATCTAGTGTCATATGACTTTTTATTAATTGTTTTTCATCTTAAAATTAGATTTAGACCATATACCAACTTTCATTAAGAATAAAATTTTCAGAAAAATTGATAATAAAAAACGTTTCCATTTGTTGCAGACTTTTTGAATGTTGAAATTTCTTTAAAAATAAAAATTTGAATTTGACGTTCAAAATTTAAATCTAGACTTATTTTTGGATTCTACATAACTTTTTCTTACACATTTTTTTTGTAACTCTTAAAATAAGGGCCCTTTACACTTGCAAATATTTCAAAAATCAGTAAAATCTAGTGTTCTATGACTTTTTATCAAACTTTTTCCCTTAAATTAGTTTTAGATTATGCACCAACTTTTATCAGGAATAAATTTTTTTGAGAAATTAATAATAATTTTTTTTTCCATTTGTTGCAGACTTTTTGAATGACGCTGGACATATAATAATATAATAAACTGGTAGGAGAAATTACTAAAATTTTTTGGCTTTATATAATTTACCAAAGACCATCAAGTTCAATTTATGATTGCTGGTGGAATTAGCACACGGCATAATAGTTGTTTAGATATTTTTCTCCCGGGAATATTTTTCTTACGTGAATGAACTACAGTTTTGTCCGGTAAACACTTGTAAAATAAGGCCGTACATCCGCTCTGTATACTTGCCATGAAATCACATCTTTTTTATTTTAGAGATGTACAAGTACATAGATCACGACTGAAGGTACGTGGCACGCGCGTATATCGTTTGACATAGCGCACGGATCACCATAACAACGCGACCGCCATCGCGTTGTTATGGTGAACTTTTATTTTTAGTTTTGTAACTAAAAACAAGATTTATTTATGTTAAAAATCGAATCGTTTCTATTTCTATCATATAAGCAACTTTCACGTTATAAGTTATAAGCAACTTTTAGATTGGAATTGGCCGCCATTAGTTGCTTATAACGCGAGCTCACTGTATTTATAAAAGATTGTAACCCACTATACCAGTGGTCGGCGGACCGGGGGAAATTACCCCAAGTGGGGTAAAAATGAAATTCTTGGGGGTAATGAGGACTCATTAGACATAAATAAAATTATATAAAAAAGAAATCCTTTTGTTTCTTAATGGGGATATTAATTTAGTTTATCGCATTTATATTATATTTTTATATTAATAATTGTATTCCCCCTATAAACAGATTTAATAAACCTTTTGAATTTAAATAATCTGTTTTTTTTCTTTTTAAATCAAGGGGGTAACGTCGTCGTAAATAAATATCTATATTATGGGGTAACAGGTAAAAAAGTTCCCCGACCCCTGCACTATACCCTTATGATGGCCTACATTCTACATTTATTTAATCCTATCCTATGCATTAAAAAAAAAACTTAAACCTGACCCTTTATAGGTGACCAAGTTAATGAAGGTGGGGTTAAAGGTCGTTTAAAGTTTTTTTTAATTGTTATTTTTAATGGATTGCAAACCTTTATAATGAGTTTTACGCGCAAACGCTTATATGCACCTTATATGTGACCACATGACATAGACAACGTTTATATCATGGTTTATACCTCCTGACAGCCACGCAGGTCCGTAACAAGCATAAATTAACCAAACATTCAGTGATAAAGCGGAAAGCCGGTCCTGTATGCGAAAGTAATAAACAAAAAGATAAAGGAATTTATCGAATTTATTCAATGAATAAACCGTGGGCACTGCAATTTTAGAGGTTATGTTGCTTAATTTTTGGAGTGTTCTCTGCCTATGACAATTCTTAAAGTTAAAATGTCTTTAGTACGAATTAATCGACACTTACTTAAAAACCTAGTAAATTCGCATAGAGTATATGGAACTTCTATTCTTAATGAAGAGGAGTACACAGAAAAACCACAATACCCACCAATTTTAGACTTGTCGCATGAGTGTGTCAAAGAACGAAAAAATCTATCTGATTGTGATACAATTAAAGCTGTTAAAACCGTGGAAGAGAAACAGATTAAACTAAACATGCCCAGGTATTATGGCTTTAAAAGTTACATGATGCTAGAGGATCAAGTTCCTTATAATCAACTTACATTAACACAACATATTACACGAACGCATTTGATTGAACAAAATCATTTGCCTGAGTATTACAGTAAAATTAATGTACATAATCTTATGGATTTGCGACACAATGTAGAAGAAAATCTACTGTTAGAATATGATGGATATCGGTTAGTTACATTTTGCGTAATTGTGTATTATCATTTCATGTTTATTATTTTTAGCAAAATATATGAAATAAATGGAGAAGATATAGATCAGGCTGAACTAGAAAATACCCTCAGTTCTTCAGTCTGTAGACAATTAAACAGGCTTTTATTGAATAGTTTATCGAATCATTGTCTACATCTTAAGGATGTACAGGTAAAGAGTAATAAAACCGAGATATAAAATGAAATTACCGTAAATTTTGATTTAGGTGGATTTTGACCCACGTGTAGAATGTTCATGGGTTGCAGGAGGAATGAACCCTCCTGAAGAACTAAAAAAGGCTCGTAAAGGACTAGAATTTTTGAAGAATAAAGAAAACGAACCTGTTGATAGAGTTGTTCAATATATTGGGAAGCCAAGTGTAACGTTGCGTTCACAAGTTCCTTTAGCTGCAATCATACCATATAGTGAAGCAGAAAATACAGCTTTAGAAGTTCCTTACTTTCAATATGACCCTCGAGTAGTTGGTATTTTTATCGATCGCAGAACAATGGCCAATACTCCAGGTATTAAGAGTGTACAAAATGTTTCTAAATTCGTAGATAACATGCAGTGTATCCCAATTTTTGCTTATCTGCTCTGTAAAGCTACGTACACGCCTAGAGTAAAGTTTCTAAACTGATGTAGAGGGTGTTCACACGTAATGCAATTTTTGTGTCGACACCGATGTCGGGACACCCCTCACCTCAGCTCTATTTGCAACTAGTAGCAAGGGTGTTCACACGAGTGTCGCGGTGTTTGCTCTCTGTTCAATTCATTATTGCAATGCCAGCTCGAGAAAAGTGCCATGCAGCAGCTACTATTTTGAATTTAGAAATAATACGGATTTAAACAATTATACTTCTATTATAATAGGGTTTATATTATAATAGGGTATTAACAAGCTAAAATTTTAAAATGTATACCAAAAAATTAAAGCTTTGTTTTTTTTAAATTATTTATTTAAAAAGTTCATTATTATGTATTGCACTAGTTCAAGTTCAAATAGAATGTTATTTTTAAAAAGATGGATCCTGCTATTAAAATATCAAAATTGGTATTAAAAACTTAACCCTTTGCGGTCCAACGGCGGGTCGTGGCCGTCGGCATAGTTTAACGTCTGTGTTTCAAGGTCGGCTGACATCATTATAACTGCCGCTCATTTTCATTTTAAAACTAGATACCTGTAGCTGTATGTATAAGGGACTGTTATCAGTAGATGTCTCTGCCAAAAAGAAATTGATTACTCAGTTTTAATTTCGGAAAATGAATGGGCAGAATTTTGCGAAAATTAATTAGACCGCAAAGGATTAAACATATTCGGCAACTGACCTAAATAGCAATAATTTATTTTATCGTAATGTTGAATTAGGGTATAAATTTCATTTTTTGTTCACACTTTGTCCATTGTTAAAACGCTTTTGTGTGGTCCTTATAATTTTTATGGCGTTGATCCCATAGTTCTGGGAATCCCTCGTAATGTTGTATAAGGGTATACATTTTAATTTTTGGTCCACGCTTTATCCATCCAATAAAATGTATTAATATTAGGATTTAAAACTGAATGATTTTGAATGAAATAAGTTTCTAAAATTTGAATTTTACAAAAATGCGTACTTGGAAATACCAAATCACTTGTCATAAATAATATCTGATTTGATTTGAACAATTATTACAGATTTAGAACTTGTCTTTGACAACGTTACGTTTTTTACTATTCGATTAAAAACTTTAGTGTTGATTTATTGCCCTAATTCAAATTAAAAGAGAAAGTTATTTGTGAAAAACGTCGGACCCTACTATAAAAATTTAAAAATTGGTATTGAAAACTTCCTATTTGGCAAATGACCTCGATAACAATAATATATTTTATGATACAACATAAAAACGTGCACTTCAAAATAATAAAAAAATAAGAAAAAACTATATTCACTTTTTATTTACTTTTGAAATAGCAAATAAAGCTCGTTTGGTTTACATTTTATTTGAAAATAGTTTTAATTGTGTATTCCTGTAATTAGCGCGTAAATGATTATTAAGAAATCATATACAGTATATTTATTTGAATAAAAATTTTGCTTTACAAATACGTACAAATTCAGTACAAATTTTCTATACTGTAGTTGTTTTTTAAATCGTGACGAAGGGCGATCTTCACGGACATAGGCAGTCTAGCGTAGCAAGTCTAGCATACATTTCCTAACGTTTGAATCTGGCTAGAGCGAGTGTCGACACAAATATTTGAGGTATTCACATGACGCTCTAGCCAGACCAAAACTTGGTGACAGTCGATCTAACGAGCTGTTCACACAGCGACACTTGGTCTATAGACCGAGTGTCGACACAAAAGTGCCGCCATGTTAATGTAGTTTAAGACACAGAGCTTTGGAATTTTACCATAACATATTTAGATGTTTAATTTTTTTAATTAAGTTGGTCATCATAAAACAAACAAATTGACCCAGGAATATTTAGTCCATACCATTTTTCCTAATTTTCTCGGATACTGTTTAAGACATTTCTAATTTCTCTTCGAATTATTAATGGGCACCGAATTTAGCAACTTTGCCAAATGGAAACCTATTCTGTAGCTATTAAAATAAGTGAGATCCCAATATTTAAACTCGAATTTCAAATAATCTGTATAAAAAATGCTTATGACCATCTTCTAAAATATTTTATTATAGTTCTAAATCTCTAAAACTATACATTTAAAAAGCAATTACAAGCAGGGATGGGGAGTCGGAGTCGGAGTCGGGAGTCGGGAGTCGAGGAGTCGAAGCTTTTTTGAGGAGTCGGAGTCGGTAAAAAACTATCGACTCCCGACTCTTTTTACTTTCGCCATACGTAGTATGAAGAAAGTATTGTGATCGCAAAAATTTAAAAAAAAAACTGATTTTTTACATTTTCTTCATTATGTATTAAATAGAAAATTAAAACATTAAACTTTGTTTACCATCGGGAGTTGGAGTCGGGAGTCGGAGTCGGAGTCGGGAGTCGATTTTTACAAATACCAACTCGGGAGTCGATTATTTTTCTGCCGACTCCCCATCCCTGATTACAAGGCTGGGAAGTTTTAACTAAGACCCTTGCAAAAAATGTAATTATAATAAACCCAACATTTGGTATAGACCAGGCCTGGGCAAATGGCGGCCCGCGGGCCGGATCCGGCCCGCGAAGCATTTTATAAATGATTATTAAAAGCAAAAATATTACTGTTTGTCCAATATAAATTGGCGCATAAAAAGAATTTTAGAAAAAAATAATTATTCAATACTTACATTATTTGAATAAGGCGGTTCCAATAAAATACATTAAACTTATGTCATACTAAATTTTAACAAAAACCCGTTTAGATCCTGTATTAGTGATTATCATTTAAAGGCAGTTTTAAGAATTTCAACAACAAAATTTTCACCAGACATACAAAAAATTATAAGTGATCCTAAAAAATTTCACTTTAGCCATTAAATTTTGATATGTATAAAAGTTGTATGTTTTGAGAAAATTTCATTCACCTCCAAAAGTTTAGTTTCAATTCTTCATACTTCAATGAAAAATTCTATCTTTTGTAAATTCAATGTTATACGCGTTTATATGTGTAAATATCATTTTTTCAATTACATTTTTGTTTTATTTAAAATTGCATGTTTTCATAAAAGGATTAATCTGTATTTAGTAAATTTTTTTTAAAAATTTTGTTGTAAAAAAATGTTAAAATTATTTTATAAAATTTTTATTCATTTTGTTTTTTTATGTTGTATGAATATTGTACACTTTGATAATTATCTAATATTAATGTTTAAAATTTTTTTTTTTCAAATTGCTTAATAAATACATGTTTTGATTCAAAAATATTGGTTTTAAAATTTATTAAATAACCTCTTTAGCAAAAACTATACTTAAAATTAGTAAAAGGAATTGTTTGGCCCGCGGTCAAATTTTCATCCGCAATGTGGCCCGACAATCAAAAGATTTGCCCACCCCTGGTATAGACTGTAGAGCCATGTAATTATAAATATGCATGTCACTTTTTCTTTTAATTTAAGTAAATCTATTTGTATACATTTTTAAATTAATTTTTAGGTTTTTGGCCAGGTGATCAACATCAATTCGGTATTTTATCATATCATCAACGAGGGCATTTTATAACTCGACCAAATTATAACGATGTTCAAGAACTAAAAGAGGCATTACATCGACAAGGAATTTTAGCTTCTTTTGGTTGGTTAAGTGCACAGGCAAATCATTTAGGTTTTACAACATATAATGACATTACCTACCCACTTGTAACGCAAACTGCCATTACAAATGGACAAACATGGTCATTTTATGTGTATCAGTTAAACACGCTGTTGATGCACTCAAAAAATGCAAAAGAAAATCCAAAACGTAATGTATGCTGGGCCACACCAGAGCTCAAACTATTTGAAGAAATAAAAGATGGCAAAGTAATTGGCTTTAACGACGAAGTTTTAAAACTCATTCTTCAGTTTTATGCTAATATACCAGAAGAACGTGTAGGAGTTGAACTTCGTCCATACTTAAGTGCTCAGGAAAAATTAATTTCTGATTACGGAGATGATGATAAACGGGAATGGCTGGAACGTGAATATAAATTTATCGTTTCTAACCGACCTAGACATAAACTGGATTACGAAGTTTATGATTGGGAAAAGATATATAAAGTTGATCACCAAACAAGACCCATGGAAGCCAAACGACGACCATTTGAATTATTTATAAATCCATGGTATAGAACGTTAAATGACAGACAAGCCAAGTATATACCTAGGAAATTAAGACCAGATTTACCAAGACACAAAGGCAGATATGCAAAAGAATATTTTCCATAGAGTTCTAAATAAATTTGAAATTTGTTTTATTTAATATAGTTTGTGATAATGAATCTGTTTTTTAATAAGACACTTGTGACTAATGACAATTTATTACCTCAATATAATGCACGCAATGTCCTAAATTTGATAATATTGCAGAAAAACGTTAGGTTAATAGATAAAAAGCTATAAAAATATAAATAATTACACCTTACTGATTAAATTTTTAAGAGATTATCAGTCGCGAAAATGAAATGAAATATCTAAAACAATGTCAAAAGTACAGCCCAAAATAAATTTTATTGCTTTTACCATACGTAGTATACAGTAAGGAATTTGAGATTTCAATAGATTTACAAGTTTTGAGGTCCTGTGAACACGTTTTAACTATTTTCATGATTACTTCCGTGTGTGCCAGATATTATAATTGTACATTTTACAAATCAATTATCAAGAAGAGTCTTAAAAAGTACTACAATATTATAAAGTGTGTACATTTAGTGTATATCTTAAATAATAACTAATAATACAGGGTGTTTAGGTTTTAATGTCAATATAAAATTACAAAACAATAGGTAAAAATATATAGTTAGTGCAGAAATGTAGTCTATGTTAGGATCTATAATGAGTTTAAGATTTTTTATGAAAATATGAAGTGCTGATTGGTTTAAAAAAATCAATATTCTGAAAGTTTTACTAGATTATATATAGAGTTAATTATTTTTAATAATAAGGCGTTTGTTTCAACCATACGTAATTATGTATGCAGTGGCGAATTTAAGATTTTGCCGCCTCTAGGCTGACATATTTTTCCTCATGTCTCCTGGGTTCACGTGTGTGTTCCGCTGGCGTGGTAGACTGCTATAGGGGGGTTGACCCCCTCTTCAGTCATAAGAGGTACAAGGATAGTGGGTAAGGATGTGGATGGACAAGGATAGGTAAAAATACTGTCACAGCATTTGCCGTAACTATAGAGGAAACCACCCGAAACCTCTACAATGACGTCGGCCCTGGGAATCGAACCCACGACCTCCTGATTACAAGTTAGGTTGTTAACACAACCAGCCACTGAGCTCGGTTCATGTCTCCAAAACATGTTCAGAAGCGTAACTGATATTATTAATTAGTGGTTATTTCAAATTTAGTGCCTTCTGAGCCTCTCTAGCGGTGCTGTTGGACAACTCTCTCATTGCCAATAATCTAAATAGGCAGCGCGGCAGACAGCAAATTCTATATGTAGAAGACATTTCTAAGAAATCATAATTCTCTCGGCCAACAAATTTAGCCGTTAGTTTTGCCACATAATCAACTTAATTCATCACAGTGTTAACTGGTCATCCATAAATCTCTTTTTATTATCGAGAGCAATTTGCACAAATTTTAATAATAACTATTAATAACACTGAAAAAATTTGTTTGTGGACACTCTCATTGTTGTTGATTGATGATGCACAATCTTATTAATTCATGTATCTCTGAAATGTTGTTCTAGACTTCTGGAGTTCAAGAAAAACAGGATCAAACATTTTTGTGCATGAAAATGAAAAGTTTCCCAAGTTGCACTTAATTATTTAAAAAAGCTTTTCCAAAAATTTCCTTAAACTATAAACTTGTTAATATAATAAAAAACATTTTCTTATAATTCCACCAAATTTGACAATGTTTACATGAACTTTTTTACAAAGGCAAACAAGTCAAATTTCAACTAAGCTGTGAAATAATTCATTTGAATTCATGTTGAAATACAGGATGTTCTTTAATATACTGATTTATTTTCAGTTTGTGAAATACAAATTTTAGATCTCGGTCACGATTTACTTAGTTAAAAATCTCGAATATACATATTACAGTTTTATTAAATTTATTATACATGTAAATTCATTGGTTCTAATATAAATTTACATTGCCCCTTGATTCTGAAAATATCACTGCACATAATAAAAACATTAAGGATTCAAAACAAGAAAAACTTTTTTCATGACACGTAAAAATTCTTCTTGACTAACTTCACCATCCCCATCTTTGTCAGCTTCATCAATCATTTCTTGAAGTTGGTCATCAGTTAAAGTTTCACCCAGTTCGTCAGCAATATGTTTAAGATTTTGAAAGCTTATTTTTCCGGTTTCGTCATCATCAAACAACCGAAATGCTTTCATGATTTCTTCAGGGGAGTCCCTCTCGGCCATCTTTATAGATACAAGTTGAAGAAAATTATTAAAAGAAAGTTTTCCTGATCCTTCTACATCTACTTCTGCAATCATCTTTTTCATTTCTTCTTTTTTTGGTTCAAAGCCTAAAGCACGTATAGCAACTTTCAGTTCTTTTGTGTCAATTTTGCCTGTACCAATATTGTCAAATAAATCAAATGCTTCTCTTATATCCTTTTTTTGCTCATGTGTGAGCTCGAATTTGGGACCAGTAGGTTTTTTGCTCACTATTGGTTTTTTGAGAAGAAAACTTGCTGATAGCGCTATAGACATTATAATAGAAAAATGTAAATGTCAGCAAATAAAATATGACAGTTTTTATTAAAAATATATAAATATTGTTGTGGAAACCACAGAACGTGGAAACTTATTGACAAATATGTTTGTTTTATGACTAATATTGCAAGTTACTCCTCACAAATCGCAACAATAATAAATAAAAACTCTTTTTATTCACATTCACATTTAAACTTGTATTGTAAAACAAGTAAAGCAGGCAAGATATGCTTTGTTTAATTTAAACTGAAAACACAAAACTGTATACATTATTACCCCACCTAGAGCTCTATTAAAACGGATTTTAAGTCGTTATGAAAAGTAACCATAGTAACAAAATAGCTGATAAACAGTTAAATAACCATAGAAACAAAACAAAATATTAATACACCTTCATGATTACTGAATTTTAAACCACTTATAAGACTATGTTTCGTTTTTATTGTCGTAAAATTTTCTTGTTTATACGTTATTTTTTACTTACATGATAATATTACACTAGATTTAATAATACTTCCGTACCTATCGTCACATCGTAAACAAACGCGTTTTTGAGATATAATAAACAAAAAAACACGTAAAATTACTTAAATTTTATCACAAACTATAATTTAGCATGTAATAATAAAATCTGCTACACATGTTGTGTATAATGAATTTTTAATGTAAAATGCTTTTATAATTTTATTAATTAAAGCTAAAACACTTTACTATTCAGTATTCACATGACATGGCTCAACAATCAAACTATTCACATGACATGGCTCAACAATCAACATGTTGTACCCGCATATGTAATTATTTCTCTTATTAACTGCATGTAAACGCATTGCATACTTAAATCTAATGAAATTATGTATACTGTTACATAAAATTAAGTGAATGTATTTTAAAAAAACATTTATTTTGTTTTATATATCATTCTAGTTGCAATAATAAATACATTATTCAATTTTTGATGCCGCATTCAATAAAAAATTGCAATTTTTATTTTGTAAGGCACCTACCTATCTGATTGAGGCGTCACAATGTCTATACTTTTAATATAGTATATATATAGAATTACTTTTTTTCTGCTCACGCGATAGAAATATTCGTTTAGTAATTTGAAATCTTTTAAAATGGCGATTTTTTTATTTCGTTATCCCACATTTTGAACTTCAAATAGTTCCTTGTGACAAAAAATACACCAAACATTAAAAAAATGTTTTCAGAGTAAATTTAGTGACAAATTTACCTCTAATCAAATACCACAGCATTTTCTAATCATCCGCGTTGCAACTTTTTTTACAGCATCTTTTTTATGTCCCGAAATTCTTAGTCACTCTTCTTCAAAAACTTTTCTTTGCTAATGCAATTTATATTATAATTAGATTAGAATCCCTTAATATCAGTACACCGCGAAGCTTATTAAAATTGAATAAATAATATAGAAAGTTATACATCCAACTCCAGTAGCCGATGGTTTATTATGCAAAATAGCATAAATGTTTATTCAGAGGCGATCATATTTTCTTCGCATATTTTTTGTTTTGAATTTATAACATCAAAGAGTAAGCATTGGTCAGTAATAGGATTAATTCGTGTTACCAATAAATATAAAGAAAAATAAATCGGATATACTCATATTTATATTTGGGCAGATTAAAGTTATTTCAAACATTCTTACAGGGGAAGTGGATGGCGTTACATAAAATGTATGTGCGAAATTTTCTAAAAAATAAAAAATTGAAAAGGACCGTTTCATGTTTTTCAGATTATAAAAATATTTCACAGCATTGGTTACACAATCCCTTAAGACCTTAAGTCTTAAGTACTTTAAATCAGGGATGGAATAACGTTTTAAATCGTTACGTTATTGTATAACGTTATTTATTATTTGTTTTCGTTACATAACGTTATAAATAACATTAAAAAAATGAATTGTTATGTTATATAACGTTATATAACGTTATATAACGTTACATAAATTATTATATACAGGGTGTTTCTTAAATAATGCGTAAAAATTCGGGAGGTGATTCCTTATCGAAAATTAAGAGGGGTCTTTTAAAAAAATAATTGTTTCTTTAGGGTCTCCCTTCGGAGTTACACCCCCCTAAAGGGGATCGGTAAAATTGGGTTTTTATTTTATTTCTCAAATTTGGATAAATGTAGGAGAATGATATTCGGTAGATGTTTTATACTTATTAAAAGGTTTCCCATAGTAATATTTTTAATCATCTCCCACCTTCACAGGGGGCTGAAAAGTGCGACCCCTGTTGGTTCTTTATTCAGAACCTTTTGGAGATTTCAAATTCTGCAATTTAAACTTTTTTTTTGTAAGATTGATTTATTTAGAACCCGTTTTATTCTTTAGTTTTTCTCGTAAATCCTACAGTTTTAAGTAAAAAATTAAATGAGTGAATATGATGTTTATGTTCATCAGGGATGGAAAACGTAACGTAACAATACCCAATAACGTTATAATAACGATTCAATTATAAGTTTTAATACAATAACGTAACGATATTTTAATAACGTTATATAACGTTATAATAACCGATAACGTTTCATTAAAAGTTATTTTGTATCGTTATTCTGTATAAATTAAATTTTTATATGGCCATCTTTTTATTTTCAGAAGATATAATATTTTGTTTATATTTTAGAAATTAAAATGAAAATACAGTATCTCAACGTAATTTTGTACTATTTTCAAAATTTACATTTACAGATCCCAAAAATAATTTCAGAGTTACAGATGAAAATTATTTTTTCAACCTTATACAAGATGTTTCTTAAATAATGCGAAAAAATTCGGAAGGTCATTCCTTATCGAAAATTAAGGGGGGTCTTTCATATAAAATTTTTTCCTTAGACGTCTCCTTTTGGAGTTACACCCCCCTAATTGGATCGGTAAAATTAGGCTTTTATTTTATTTCTCAAATTTGGATAAATGTAGGAAAATGATATTCGACAGATGTTTTGTATTTATTAAAAGGTTTCCCATGCTAATATTTTCAATCATCTCCCACCTTCACAGGGAGCTAAAGTGCGACCCCTGTTGGTTTTTTTATCAGATCTTTTTGGTGGGTTAAAATTTAGTTCTGATTAAAAAACCAACAAAGGTCGCACTTTTCAGCCCCCTGTGAAGGTGGGAGATGATTGAAAATATTGAAAACCTTTAAATAAGTACAAAACATACCAAATATCATTTTCCTACATTTATCCAAATTTGAGAAATAAAATAAAAACCTAACATTACCAAAGGGAGGTGTAACTCCGAAAGAAAACGCCTAAGGAAAAATGTTTATATAAAAGACCCCCCTTAATTTTCGATAAGAAATCACCTCCCGAATTTGTTCGCATTAATTAAGAAACACCCTGTATATCATAATTTATGTAACGTTATATAACATAACGATTCATTTTTTTAATGTTATTTATAACGTTATGTAACGAAAACAAATAATAAATAACGTTATACAATAACGTAACGATTTAAAACGTTATTCCATCCCTGATGTTCATATTGGGTAGAATTGACGGGCGTCTTAACGTTGTCGCCGCGTAAACGTCAAAATGAATTACACCCGTCACTTCTACCCATTATGAATATAAACAAACCATGATACCACCAAAATGAATCGTTTTATATTGGAATATTTGATGGTTCATGTTCATTCATAAAAATTTTTACGAAAAAAGTTAAAGAATTAAAAAAACTTCTAAATAAATCAAGTTTTCAAAAAAAATTGCTAGAAATTTAACCCACTAAAAAGTTCTGATAAAAACACCAACAGGGGTCGCACTTTTCAGCCCCCTGTGAAGGTGGGAGATGATTAAATATATTACTATGGGAAATCTTTTAATAAGTATAAAACATCTACCGAATATCATTCTCCTACATTTATCCAAATTTGAGAAATAAAATAAAAACCCAATTTTACCGATTCCCTTTAGGAGGGTGTAACTTCGAAAGAAGCGACCCTAAAGAAAAAAAATGTATATTAAAGACCCCTCTTAATTTTCAATAAGGAATCACCTCCCGAATTTTTTCGCATTATATAAGAAACATGTTGTATAAAAATAATTTTTATTTGTAACTCTGAAATTATTTTTGGGAACTGTAAATGTAAATTTAAAAAATAGTACAAAATTACGTTGAGATATTTTATTTTCATTTTAATTTCTAAAATGCAAACAAAATATTGTATTCTAAAAATAAAAAATAAACCATATAAAAATTTAATTTATAGAGAATAACGATACAAAATAACTTTTAATGAAACGTTATCGGTTATTATAATGTTATATAACGTTATAAAAATATCGTTACGTTATTGTATAAAAAATTATAGTTGAATCGTTATTATAACGTTATCGGGTATCGTTACGTTACGTTTTCCATCCCTGCTTTAAATCCCTACAAAATTTTACAAAGGATAAACAATATTCATTAAAAGTAAAAATATTTAAAATCTGTATACCACGAGTGAAAAGTACTCATTGTGATTAGCTGTGAGTCAATCATATCGCTTCCAAAATATTCTTCATACCTCACTCCTAAAAAACGCGAAACTTAATAATTTTGGTTTAATTAAATATTTTTTTTAGAAATAAAAACTTGTTAGGCTCGATTTCACACAGCTGCGTCAAAATGTATGGTGGCTATTGGCTAAAGCCGCGTTTTCCTAGCAGCAGGAATTGTACGCGGCGTAGAACGTAGTAATGCCTCGACTAGTCAACATAGAGAGATTAATAATCTCTCTATGTTCTGGTCGAGGCGATACTACGTTCTACGCCGCGTACAATTCCTGCTGCTAGGAAAACGCGGCTTAAGCAACATCATAGTTTTTGCTATGGAAACTATTGATGTTTGACGGCTTCATTAACTTTTAACAGAGCTTTATGTACTTAAGCAAAGATTTATACTAAAATCAGCACAAAATATCAGCAAAACTGGCTTTTTTAAAATTTTCGTTTCATGATGTCTTCACATAAATTAAATCTTTAAATCTTTTAAATTGTTTTATTTTAATTATTACCGTCTAAACCTAAACTTTACGCATTGATTACATTTTGAATAACACCATCCTGTTTTCAAATCAAAGAAACTTTTTTACTTGTGATATTTCTATGCATAAATGCAAATATAACAAAAAGTATTCGCTAAGTCCATTGGGATTTTATCCCCTTACAAATCTATAGTATAAAAGCAGCTACGATTAAGATTTGTACCTTCAGTTCTGTTTCATCTTTGTCGAGATCATATCTGTTAAAAATGAACTCCTGCCAAAACCGGTAAAGTTGAAATTTGTTAATAATTAACAAAAAAAATTTATTTTTTATTTTTTAGTCTTCACAAATGTGGAAAATTTGAAATAATGGCTGCATTTATTTTTATACTGAGTGTTATAATAGCCCACAGTCAAGCACAAGTTACGTTTTCCAGGGACTGGAATCCTGGAAAACGTGCTCCAGATTTGCCAGAATACCATACATCTATGAAATCTGCCACAGCACTTTGCCATTTACTAATAGTAAGAGAATTTTTGACACAATTTTGAAGTACAAATAATACGTATGTTGTATGAGACACAAAACCTAAGATAAAACTTAATTTGATACATATATCCCCTACAACAGTAACAGTTCAGACGACCACTACAAAGATTTCGAAATGTATGTAGTGGATAATATCTTTTCTTAAACAAAGATGATGACTACAATATCTTTTGTTTTTAGAATCCTTTACGGCCGACCGAAAATGGCTCTAAAAAATTGTCATTTTTGCGGTCGCGTTTACCATGAAGCCGTCAGAGATAAAATTGAAACTTCGTTATTTACCGATGCCCGCATCCTTTGCGAATAAAACAGTGCAAAGTGTTTGAAAATACGTCCGAAAGTTCTTCAGAAAAACGCAAAAAGTGGGAACCCTTTAAAAGTGGTTCTCTTTTAAGTTCGTTCGAAAACAAAAAACACCTCGGGTTATAAAAAATTCAATAACTTTTTTTTTACTAAAAATTATTTTTTTAGTCTTTAAATTTTGCCAAAACATGTACGCATCTGGTGGTGTAAATTGTGTACTTTCTTCTGTTTTTAGTATCCGCCCGGAATTGATACTTAAAATGGTCATATTTGCAATTGGTGTGGTTCACATGTGTGTTCCGTTCGCGCGGCAGACTCCTATAGGGTATAGGGTATAGGGGTATACGGATACCACAGAACAGGGGGGGGGATACAGTCGGTTACGGTTACGAAGAAAACGCGAAAATTTAAGACAGGGGTCTTAAATTTTCGCGTTTTCTTTTTATTACAGGGGTAATAGCGGTTCCTTCAAAAATTTGGTAGATAGCTTGAGACACATTCTTTACAAAAAGTCAATCGCGACAACAAACTAGTTGGCCACCCCTGCCCTATACCAAATATGAGAAAGGTGATTTTGCAAAAGTTAAAGTAAAATTAACATTTTTGTACAATATATCCCAGAGCGTCGGATCGCTTCTACATTTATTTTAAGACAAAAGCATTATTTAACTATTTGTATTTCATAATTCTTAGAAGCAATTCTGTTTACATATATTTTGATAAAAATCAAAGTATAATCACGTTTTACATACAACATAGGTAATAGAACAAAATGTTTTTATTTTTTATTTATATTTTGAACTTAATAAACTGAATATTTAATTTGCAGAATCAGATACGACAACTGGCGAATTGTGAAGCGAGAGAGGATGTCGATAATGTTCCATTGTCTCCTTATTTTGGCGGAAAACTCTAATGAAAAACATTTTTAGTCGGATAATGAATTTATTGACGAATACGGCCACAATTGATTGTTCTTTACGGTTATTTGTGAAAATTCGTACAAATAAACTAAATATAATTGCAAATTAAAAACTGAATTTTATGTACAATTTAGGTTGATAACTTAAATGTATTAAACTATAAATTTAATGTAATTTAAATTAGACAACAAAATTTTTACCTTCATTGGTTTTTAAGCTATAAAAAAACCATTTATTAACTTTGATACACAACGTCTTCTAATGCTAAATCAAAACCCTTAAAATAATTTCTTGGGCAACGTTGAAAGCATGGTGTTGGGAATATAAATAGAACTTGTTCTGCATTTGGTTCTTATTTTTAATCGAATATCGAAATTATATCGTTATTTTTCGATATATCGATATTTTGATAAAGGGCTGGAGAACTTACTAAAAATTGAAAAAGAGGCTGGTGACCTAAAAAAAATAATTTTTTGTTATCGATACCAAGAAATATCGAGAAAATATCGGAAATATCGATTATCGGTATGTCGATATCGAAATATCGAAATATCGATATCCGATATCATCGAAATTATATCGATATATTGACCACTCCTAGTGAAGACGATAAATCTGAAAATCTTAGAACTCTCGAAAGTACATCATGAAACTATAAAAGTTTGTACTGTACAGGGTGGTCCAAATTCGATGGGATTGTATGGGTATCTCGGTTAATATTTAAGATAGAGAAACGGTTAAATTACCAAAAATGTGCAGTTTTTTGAGACAAACTCAGAACCATTTTCAAAAATATTCTATCATTTTCAGTTTTCGAGTTATTGAATAAAAAGTGTTTTTTTTGTCATAATAATAATGTGTCATATCTCCGTTATTGTTTTAAATATCAAAAATATTTATTAAGATTATTTTTGGATATTTTTATGTTTAATTTGATTATACTAAAAAAAAAAATTTTACGCTTGCCGTTAAAAAGTTATGACACAAACTTATCTTTTTTTAAATAGAAACGATAGTTGGCTATGACCTATTTAAATTCCTCATTTTTTTCTCACTCCAAATATATAAGGGTTGATGTATTTATTTTTAATAATACGCAAGTTATGAAGGTTTTTTAGGTTTTTTTTCTAAGAAAATCATAGTAGGCTATGAAAACAAAAACCAAACAAGGTGTAAAACCTTACAAAACTCATGTGGTACAAGTTACCAAGGTTTTTTAATTTGTTGTGGAGATAAACATTGTAAATATTTGAAAATAAGAAAACAACGATATAGTCAGTATCAGCAGTAATGTAGGATATTGTTGTTTATCTTATGTTCAAAAAATTTCGTATTTATCTCAATAACAAATTAAAAAACCTTGGTAACTTGTACCACATGAGTTTTATAAGGTTTTACATCTTGTTTATTTTTTGTTTTCACAGCCTACTATGATTTTCTTAAAAAAAAAACTAAAAAACCTTCATAACTTGCGTATTGTTGAAAATAAATACATCAACCCTTATATATTTAAAATGAGAAAAAAATGAGGAATTTAAATAGGTCATAGCCAACTATCGTTTCTATTTAAAAAAAGATAAGTTTGTGTCATAACTTTTTAACGGCGAGCGTAAAAATTGTTTTTTTTAGTATAATCAAATTAAACATAAAAATATCCAAAAATAATCTTAATAAATATTTTTGATATTTACAACAATAACGGAGATATGACACATTATTAATATGACAAAAAAACACTTTTTATTCGATAACTCGAAAACCGGAAATGATAAAATATTTTTGAAAACGGTTCTGAGTTTGTCTCAAAAAACTGCACATTTTTGGTAATTTAACCGTTTCTCTATCTTAAATATTAACCGAGATACCCATGCAATCCCATCGAATTTGGACCACCCTGTATTGTACAAATCTATGTAATTTTTGGACTCCACCTGCTTTTACCATAGTCGTTTGATGTTTTGGGCCTATTAGAAACTAGATTAGTCATTTAGGTTACTGGTATCATACAAAAAATAAACCTTTTTAGATCGTGCTATTTATTCACATTATTTTGCATGCTTTAGGTATGTTTATTTTGATGTACATCAGTTCATCAGTCATCACCTCATCACATTTAAAGAGCACGATAAATCTAAACAGAGAAAAAATATTTTATAGTGAGTTGTAAAGTCCTTCCTTAGAAGAAATTTACAACTCATGGAATTTTTTACACACTTTAGGCTAGGCGCGCACATGCGATTTTTTGTCGTCGCGATTATGAAATCGCAGTCGCAAGATAAATAATTTTAATTGTATGGATCGCGCGACTGAACAGTCGTCTAATATTCTCATTTTCACAAAATATTTTATAGAAACACGTTGTACTGCGGCTCTATCAGTGGCGTAGCTAGAGTTTTTTCCGCCCGGGGCGGTCCCTAAATTTGCCGCCCCTATAAATAAGGGCTGCTAACTTTTGATTTTTCCAAAAACAAGCAAAAATCGACCCAAAAAAGTGAAGGGGAGGGCAAAATGCGCCGCAGGCGATTATTTTTTAATTTTAGACGTTTAAACGTGTTTTAATGCAAAGTTAGATAATATAGAATACTTTACCATCTTCCAAAATTACAGTTTTACTGTAGAAACTGTTCTGATTTGCTTGAATCAGATCGCCCCCACTCCCACGAAATTATCTTTAATAAAGGTGAAAATCCCTGTTACAATAGAGTTTAAAACTGCATGGAATATGGAATTTAATGCCTAAAATAAATGAATTGTTTCATAATTTTATTGAATGGTTGGTAGGTTGGTACCGTATCATAAATTTTATTAGATACTTGGAATTTCTGTCGTTACAGAGAGGTGGGTTTTCAGTGAAGCAAGGTCAAGTAGCCCGTCCGTTTTATCCTTAACTTCGATAAAAATTCCTTTTTTTTAAATCAGTTTTTATGAATTTAATAGCGTTAGTGCCAGTATTGATTATTATATGTACTGTTGCCTCATTACCCCGAGATTTTCATTTTTACCCCATTTGGGTAGACTAAAAGTGCCGCCCGGGGCGGACCGCCCCCTCGCCCCCCCCCCCCCCCCCCTGCTACGCTACTGGGCTCTATTATAACGGCCAAAGAACCAAAAGAAGGGTAAAAATCAGGGACCTGAACCGCAAAGAATAACGGTTCAGTTCCGGTTGCCGGTTCGACAAATTTTAACGATTCAGCGAAAACGGTTCAGTTCCGGTTCCTGCTCCATGCCTTTATTTGTTTTTAATAGAAAATTTTAAAACATTTATAACAAAAGAAATTATTACAATTTTTTTTTAAAAATATTGATTACTAATTTAATCAAAATTACACCTGAAATGGTTGGGAATTTTATTAACGGGTTTAAAAACCGAGTTTATCATTGCCAAGCAGTAACTGGTTCACAGTTTGAACACGACGTATTGCAGATTTCGTCAAAAAAATTTAGTATTATGATGTTTTTGTTAAAAATGAATACTAAACAATTAAAATAATTGAAGAGTATTTTTTTGCGTTTTTCTCAAAAAGTTGCTTAAGTAAGGGTACCTACTAAAGTTTTGCATCATTGAAAAAATAAAAACAATTCTCTATCAAATGAGTATAATATAGGGGTATCTTGTCATTTAAAAAAATTCGATTGTTTTTCATTGCGCTTTTGTTATTAAAAAAAAAGTTATTTTGTCTTATGGTGGAAAACTAAGTACCAAACAACTTTTATTCAAAACACTTTTCTCTAAAGTAGATATTTACTGACAATGAGATATATAGCATATTGAATATGCCATATTCCATACCTTTTGGACACGCTGTATGAATCAAAAGCACTGGCAGGACATTTTCGTTTAACTGAAATTTCTTTTGCCATTCTAATGTCCAAAAATCGATTTCAGATTTAAAGCTTTAATTTTATTAGGTCGTCGTTTTTAAATACTTTACTTAAATAAGTAACCATTGAATTTATAAATTCATTTATATCTTCTCTAGACTTAGTTCTAAACTAAGGCGGGAACGCAGGAAATAAGATATTTGTAAAACTTAATTTTTTTAAATATCTTAGTCTTAGGGGGGTAATTACCCCATTTACCCCCCTGGATCCGCCACTGTACAAAATGTATATCCGCTAATTATAATAAGCAGGAAGATGATTTACAGAAAACTGGGAATTGGTAATAGAATGTTTCACAGATATGCGATTAAATAGCAGCAGTTCGTTCATACATTCCTGTGCGACTCATTTCATTCTGCGACAGTCGCGTCGCTTCGAAAATAGACCGGTTGCATCTTTTAAGTCGATGCGATTATTTAGTCGCATGTGAGCGTAACTGCACTTAAATGCGACTAAATAATCGCGCGACCGAAAATCGCATGTGCGCGCTAGCCTTACTCATTATTTGATAAATTTAAAAAAAAAAAAAAATTATCAGCATATTTTTTTTTGTTTAGTTCGCTGTCTGCTCTGAAAAAGACTACGGTGACTCTTTTGTCAAGCTGTTTAGGTATAATTACATTAAATAGATAAATAATGTTATTTTGGGAAAAGAGGCTACCGGCTACTGTAGAAAATCTTGAATTAGAGATGTACTTATTATGAATCGGGCACTAGTCACTTGCTACGGTTTGTTTCTTTGCTCTTAATTTCACAGTGCATGTGCCAGGTGACAATCTAATACGAATTCGCTTTTCTTTACTAGCAGTTTGCCATACTGCTTGGCTGTTCTGTGTTTAGTAAACAAATTGACATTTTAAACCTAAACATTAACCTTAAAATGAATAATTTCAACAATTTATCGTGTTATGATTTTAATAAAATATGTAGAGTCTGTGCAAGTACGTTTGAAAACAACTTTGTTTCTATATTTAGTACATCTTTGGCCAATGATGCAGTTTTACTCGCAAGTAAAATAATGTCTTTTGCTTCTGTACAGGTAAACTTTTTTAAATCGTGATTCAGTTAAATACCAATAAAAATTTCCCAGGTTGTGTATAATGATGGCCTACCTCCAGCAGTCTGTACATCTTGTTCCCAACAAGTAGAAACAGCATATTTATTAAAGCTACAATGTGAAGAATCGGACATTGCTTTTCGCCGATGGCTAAGTTCACAGAGTAATAACATAGAACAAAAAATCAAAATTAATAAGGAAGATCCAGAAGATTCACTATTTAATCCAAGTAATATAGTACAAAGTTTGTCAACAGATTTTCAATGTGATTCCAGTTTGTTCAGTGATCATTCACAAACGGAAGATGAAAATCAAGTCGATAGTTATAAGATCAATGACAATCAGGGAAGTGTCCCAAAATGTTTTGAATGTAATGAGTGCAACATTACTTTTAATAAGATAAGGCAATTAAAAGTACATATGAGTACACATAAAAAAAAATCACATATTTGTGATATATGTTCGGAAATATTTAGTACTTTATTGCAATTGAAACAACATCGAAAAAGTCATGTGAAAGAAAAATTATACACCTGTACTATATGTAATAAACAATGTTACTCAAAATCTGAATTGAACGCTCATAGAAAACTACATGACAAAGACACCACTCACGTTTGTACAGTGTGTGATGAGAGGTTTCATGAAAATGACAAACTAATAGAACATATGTTACATGATCACACCGAAAAGCAAATCACAGAAGATGATAAACATAAAATATCAGGTGAACGTTTAGTATGCAATGTTTGCAATAAAACATACCTAAAAGCTACCAATCTAAGTGCACATATGGGTACGCATACAGGAAATACCCCATTCGAGTGCCATATATGTGGAAAACGATTTTCGCAGGGTCGTGCACATGCCTGCCACATGAGAACCCATTCAAATACAATAGACAAACCGTTCCGTTGTAATGTATGTGCAAAAGATTTTCCTTACGAGAACCAGTTAACGATACATATGAAAAAACATTCAGGACGTAAATTCATTTGCAGTGTTTGTGGGAAAAGTTGTTGCAATTCAGGGAATTTAAAGTCACACATGCGTCTTCATACTGGTGACAAACCATATGCTTGCCACATATGTGATCGACGATTTGCGCAAAGTAATGCACATTCGTATCATATGAAAACTCATTCAGGTAAACACTGCTACCTCTTATTTTAATTTTGCTGTCTTGAACAGTTAGTTATTGTTAATAGATCAAACAATAAAAGACTACAGATGTTTAGTCGGCAGAAATATGAAAAATTTTGAGCTGATTTTAAATCTGTCATCAAACTTTAAATAACCCTTTATGATCAGAAAATATACAGAAAAACCAAATAATGCTAATTTGATTTTCTTTAACATCCCTTTAATTTTTTGGAATTAATTGGTAACTTTGCTATAGTAAAGGGTAGAATGTCGGTTAAATTCAGAGATGGGGAGTTGGAGTCGGATGTCGAGGAGTCAAAGCTTTTTGTAGGAGTCGGGAGTCGGAAAAACTATCGACTCCCGACTTTTTGTTTCAATTTTATTTAAGTTACAGAAGAAATTAAATGGTACTTATTTAAAATATTAAAGTGTTGGCAATTTTCTGAGAAAACTGCGAAATGACAACATTTTTGAAAAAAAAATCAACTATGGCAGATAAAAAAGTCGTAGTAAGGAAATTTTTAAATAATTTTACAAAGATTGATGAAGACACTGATATGTTATTACGTTAATTAGTCACTGATAAATCAAATAAAAAAAATTTAAACAGCTATCTTTGTTACAAGAAAGAATTTTATTCTTATTTCAACAAAATAAAAGTTGTTACGTGTAACGTCAGCAGATTTTGATAAAAAATGAAAAATTGAAAATTAAGAATACTTTATAATAAAAAAAATTGTTCTCTGTTTGTTAAGTTTTATATATTTTAGAACAAACTGTAGTAGCCTTAAACTTATTTCCATCAAACAATAACAACAAAGCATTATCTTCATGATATAGCCTGTATAAACTGTTATTTAAAATATTTTTTGCATACTTAAATTAACATATTTTTATCTTTTCTTAAATTGAATTTTAACCCTTAGAGTACAGAGCAGGGAAGTTAAGGTCCCCCAACATTTGTTTTCATTTAATAACTTCGTAAATATTTTTTGTCTGATATTTTTCTAACAGGTAGTTGATTTTTATTGTAAATTCCATGTAAGTTCATGTTTATAGTTTACTAGCTGATTTACCCGGCGTTGCACGGGTGATTACAATTCTCTTTTATCAATAACTAGCGTAGTGACCCGGCTTCGCTCGGTGAATTTTTTTATCAATCACAGACAACTCGCGCTCGCGCCCGGTGGACGTTTTTGACCTTTTGAGAATTTTGGATCTTTTGGGAATTTTTGTATCTATTGAGAATTTTTGTATCTATTGAGAATTTTGAAACTTTTGTGATATTTGGATCTTTTGGGAATTTTGGTTCTTTTAGGAATTTTTGGAACTTTTGGGAATTCTCATATAGCCTATGTTCTTTCCATGGTCCTATAGATTGTCTGTGCCAAATTTGGTCAGG
This sequence comes from Elmis aenea, assembly GCA_947652605.1. NCBI lineage: Eukaryota > Metazoa > Arthropoda > Insecta > Coleoptera > Elmidae > Elmis > Elmis aenea. The sequence goes on along the minus strand of OX393576.1, from coordinate 31,869,531 downwards.
ATCGGATGAGTGGTATAGGAATGCATAAAGGACATACATACATACATTCATTTTTATATACAGGGTGCGCCATTAGTGCGATAAAGTCCATTATTGCCCTTAATGTCAACTTAATAAAAAAAAGTTTTTAAAGAAACTTATAGTATTTCTACACGTGCATGTTTTAAAATTAGTTTCAAGTATACAGGGTGTTTCATAAAAGTGGGGCGTCACTAAAGGTATTTTTTTTAAATTGAACACCCAGTATATTTTTGCATAATCGAATTCAGCAAGAAAATCTCCATATGACGGTCTTTTGTTTTTTTCATTTTTTTGCGACGTTGCCAATTTATCTTAAAAAATCTTTGAATTTCCAGAAAAACAGGGTACAATACTTGTCAAGAACACAACGTTATGAATAATAATTGGCAAATGATATTTTGCACATACAAAGTCAAAAGGTGTAGTCATAGTCTAAATACATCAAAATTAATTTATATTATACAGGGTGTTTCTTATAGATGTGCCAACTTCCCAATTTTCAAACATCAATAACTTTATTTTTTCAAATGGAACACCCTGTATATTATTAGGTCATTTTGTTGCATTTTTGTTTTTCTTCAACTTTTCTTAATACTTACCTATACCTAAAACGAATATTTTCTGAGATATTTACATTTTACTTATTCTTATAAGCGTTGTGTAGGAATTTCCTAGTTTTCTCGGAGTAGGCCCCGACTTTGACAATAGAAACAATAATTTCTGTAGTAACAAATGTCAGAGTAAATTGCTGTCAATTGTTAAAACATAAATAAATGAGTATAACATATGCAATATGAATTTTCCAAAAAAAGAATTGATTGATACGGTCTATGTTGAGGGTGGCGTATTTTCGATGCCCATACAGGGGGGGTATCTCGGTTATCAGATGCATGCGGCCCGCCTTGAACATTTTTCCAGCCCGCTAGATTCATCATACTTTTACAAAATATATTTATTTTATAATGGCCAAAGCAGTGAAAACCAATGTATTAAAAAAATACAATATTTGTGCATCCATATAAGTATTCAAAAAATAAGAAATTGTTGTCATTTGAATCGCAATTGTAAAGTAATAACCACTTTCCATTTTTGAAAGAATTTAAGAAGTCAAAATGTAACAACTACATCAAATATGCAAAAGAAATAAGAAAACTTACAGCTGCTTTTGAAAGCCGATTCAGTAATTTAGAGTTAGACAAATACAACAAAATTTTTGAAATATAGTCATCTCCCTTTCATGTTGAAATTGAGTCTGCCCCAGAATATCTCCAAATGGAACTGGTTGACTTACAGTGCAATATTGAATTAAAACACATTTTTGAAACATCAGAATCAAAAATAGATTTTTATAACTCTTACGTCACAAAAGAGAAATTTTTCAATTTGAGAAATCTAGCACAAAAAGTTGTTAGCGCTTTTGGTTCAACTTATACCTGCGAATCGTTTTTTTTTCGAAAATGAAATTGACCAAACACAAAACATGCTCAAAAATAACGGAAGCTAACCTGCAACACCTATTACGATGTGCAAATACCCAAATTGAGATCGATTTGCAAAAGCTAAGTGAAAGAGTGGAGAAAAAAAATATCGCACTAGTAAAATAAATATGTTTTAATGATTTCATTTTTTTAAATTTCATTTATATTTATATATTTTTTATATTTAATTTTTAGTGTTATATATTTCTTTACAATATTACAATGTACATTTGGTATCATTATTATTATATTATCTATGTTTACATGTAAGAATAATAGTAAACACAATAATAATAACTCATTGTTTCAATTTTTCACTCCAAAAAAATTTCTATAGTGTATCTAAATCTAATATGAGGATATATAATTTTATATGTGGCCCGCGGAGTTATGATGAATTTCCAAAGTGGCCCGCAAGATCATTTGGGTTGGCCACCCCTGATTTAGACTATGACTTCACCTTTTGACTTTGTATGTGCAAAATATCATTTGCCAATTATTATTCATAACGTTGTGCTCTTGACAAGTATTGTACCCTGTTTTTCTGGAAATTCAAAGATTTTTTAAGATAAATTGGCAACGTCGCAAAAAAATGAAAAAAACAAAAGACCGTCATATGGAGATTTTCTTGCTGAATTCGATTATGCAAAAATATACTGGGTGTTCAATTTAAAAAAAATACCTTTAGTGACGCCCCACTTTTATGAAACACCCTGTATACTTGAAACTAATTTTAAAACATGCACGTGTAGAAATACTATAAGTTTCTTTAAAAACTTTTTTTTATTAAGTTGACATTAAGGGCAATAATGGACTTTATCGCACTAATGGTGCACCCTGTATATAGATCACAGACTACTCGCGCTCGAGCTCGGCGGACGCTCCCAGATTATCAATCACAGGCTACTCATGCTCGGCGGACGTTCCCGGCCGTTCTTTATGCGGCGTTTAATCCGTTGGGTCCTAAATAGTAGGGGTGGGCAATATATCGATAAATATTGATATAATTTTGATATCGATATATCGAAATATCGATATATCGATGTATCGATATTCCGATATTTCGATATATCGATATCCAACATTCCGATATATCGATATTTTGAGGGCGAGAAGCGTTTTTTTTTTTTTTTAAGGTCACCAGTCTCTTTTTTCACTTTTTTACCGACAGCTTCGCGCCGCTGTTATATCGATATAATTTCGATATCGATAGTCGATATCGAAATTTGGATATCGCCCACCCCTACTAAATATTAACTGTGCAAAATTTGGTCCCGATCGGTCAACGGAGCTAGGATTGTATAGCGAACAAACAAACAAACAAGCTCTTTTATATATATAGATTTTCGTTAATTATTTTATAAAATGGTATATCGCAACAAATATTTAACCCAAAAAGAGTATCTGGCTGGATGGCATGACTGACAGTATAGATCAGGGATGGCAAATAGGATTTGATCAGTGTGCCAAAATAAGATAAAATTTTATACAAACTTTTCCCCGTGCCAGTACCTAACCTACCTACCAGAAACAACCGTCAGTTATTTCGTTCAATATTGCCAATGTCATGATTTTATGTGTCACTAAATATGGGAGACCAGGGCTAGTTGTCACAGGAGCAAGTTGTCACAATCGCTATAACAACTCTGGAGCACATTATTATCAAATGTTCAACATATCTACGTAAGCACTGAATTTAGCTTTCTTCAGTCATATGAGTTTGGCCCCTGTCACATAAATGGTGCGGAAGCCATTCATTTTTATTTGTTTGACGTACCTACAATAAAGTAAATTTTATTGGTCGTTTTTGTTGATCTCTAGACGACCGAGATTGGATTGAAAGTGAATACTATTATGACATTATCAAAGCTACACCTTTCAGCTAAAAGTTCATATAATTATTAGGATGTTGGTTTTTATTTCGTGACAAATAGCTTGATTTTTATCATAAAAGTGGCGTCGGGGCATGTTGTCACATTGTTGACGGGGCAAGTTGTCACAAGCGAAAACTTGCCCCAACGCATAAAAATTACTCACAATGTTCTTCTGTACAGATGGTCAGAACATATAAAAGAAAAACAAATCGCTCTGCCCCACCTGCAGACGTTTTAATCACGGCTGCACGACTGTGATTCAGATGATGATATTTCATGCGTTTGATCTGCATTTAAATTATTTTTATGTATTTCGATTGTTTGTATTGTTTCTATTTTGATCGTTAGAAGTTATATTTGAGTTTTCTTACAAATTGTCCATCAATTTTTGTTTTCATTAATCATTTACTACATTTATTTGACCCGTGACAACTTGCCCCGCTCACTGTGACAACATGCCCCGGCCTCGGGGTATGTTGTCACACTTTGCTTGCGCGCTATAAATATTTTTTTCCACATAAATCACTCGATGTTGCTCAAACAACTATTCAGAATATAAAGCACGACACATGTAGGTATGCAACAGAAAAAAAAACTGATCTTAAATTCTTAAAATAAGACTTTAAAAAAATTAAACCTAAATTTTGTGACAACTAGCCCCAGTCTCCCCTACATATGCAATCAAAAGTTCCGTGTATCTCTACAGTTGATATTTTATATGTATAGTAATGATCAAATTATTGTATCGATATAAGAAGAGTTATTTTCTGGTATTTTTAATTTTTTGATATTTAAATAACATGTAGTTGTAGATAATTAGCATACTAATTAAAAATAAATAAAACATTTCGAAAAAGTTTAAAATTTTAAAAACAAATTTATTCATAGAATTCTTTAGGGTGCCGTCGAAAATCTCTCGCGTGCCACCTATTTGCCATCCCTGGTATAGATGATTCATGTAATTTCTTAACAGATATAGATGATGACCCAAATTTCGTATTTCGAATGACAGCAATGAAACCTCAGAAATTGAAGAAATAGATGAACAAGCTGATGACAAACTTTCTCTAAAATGGATGTTAGCGATAATAACATTATTTTTTTGATAGTTCAGATCACTACATGCAAAGTCAGAGCGATTTTGGTCTATCAAGTCATTTCCGCATACTCGTAGGTTACAAGAAATGTTTTCAACGTTGCACTGGGTGTGACCAGATAGATGTATCTAGTAATAAAACCTATTTAAAAATGTTTTTTTTTTGTTTGGTATTAAATAAAGTTGAACTGCATTATTATTTTTTTATTAAATTTACAGGGTGTCCCAGTTATTGTGAACAGCATGGGGATGTCGTAAACGGTGAGAGATACAGAGTTGGTTAAATGGGTCAAAATGATCTATGATTTAAGAGCAACTATTGTATGAAAAAATCTAGTTTTTGCGCTATTCATAAAACTCAAAAAAATGACGTTTTCGATTTTTGTGTATAACTTGCTTATTTGAAATCATACTCAAAATATTTTTCGACATTATTAGAACACATTGTTTGCGTAGATTTTAAATTTGTTAATAAATTTTACGTATCTTCATTTGTTTTTGTTTTTTCAACATCAACTTTCTTATTTTAAATACGGGTTATTGTTGGCTGTGACATCATAAAAAAAAAAATTCTTTACTCGTTTTATTGATGTATGTGTTGTTAGGTTTATCTTTAAAGATAAGTAAGGTATTACAACATTATTGTATTTACAAAGTTTAATCAAAGTGGCCATTGAAAAACAAACAAAACATTTTTTACATTTCATAATAATTGTGATTTTTTAGTAACTTTTACTATAGAATCTATAAATTATAACATCCGCTCAAAGTGTAGCCCACTCTCCATGGGCAATACAAATTTGAGATCTGCACTTTGTAGATAGTAATATTTCCTAAGCATATTTCTTTTGATTTGATGAAATATTCTTAAAACAGCCAATTTTAAAGACATTTGAATCCAATTAATGGATTATGATTAGTTATTTTAGGTACATCAAATAAAAAGAAATTGCTTGGAAAATATTGTAATAACTTACTTATCTTTAAAGATAAACCTAACACATACATCAATGAAACGAGAAAAAAATTCTCTTTAAAGGTGTCACAGCCAACTATAACCCGATTTAAAATAAGAAAGTTGATGTTAAAATAACAAAAACAAATGAACGTACGTAAAATTTATTAACAAATCTAAAATCTACGTAAAAAGGTGATGTAATGTCGAAAAATATTTTGAGTACGAGTTCAAATAAGCAAGTTTTAGGCAAATATTGAAAACGTCATTTATTGTTTGTTATGAATAGCGCAAAAACCATACATTTTTTTCAAGATTTGTTTTCCTAGAATAGTTACTCTTAAATCATAGATCATTTAGACCCATTTAACCAACTCTGTATCTCTCACCGTTTACGAGATTCCCATGCTGTTCACGATAAGTGGGCCCTGTATATCATCCAATAAAAAAAATAAAATTTGCTTTAAAAACCAAAACTTAGCAGTAATTTTGAAATGAAGACTGTTTTTATTGAATCCGTAGAAATAAAAGTCATGAACTTATTGAAATAATATAATATAACCATATATCATATTAAAATACGCGTTAACAACTATTTTAATAAATTTTTTGTTGAGGGACCCTAGTGACCCCGCTTCGTTCTTTACGTTTCAAACATAGGCTCGTACTCTAAGGTTAATGCAAAAGTAAATGGACTCAAAACTAATAATTTTTAGAATAATTGAGATAAATTGTTGAATCCTAACTGTTGAAGGAATAATAGTTTTAACTCCACTAATAAGGTAGGCTGGCGTTCGCATAGTTCTACATTCATGCGACGAATGTAAGGTTTCACTTGTTTTTAAAGCACGTAATAGTAACTTTCTACAACTGCTATCAAAACAGATGATAAGATTTGGGGTTCAATCCAACAAGTTAACTAAAGATGTGTGTTGTAAATAAAATTAAATGTTTGCTGAAGTCAATCTCAAAAGACGCACTGCTACAGTTCCCTAAACAATTTTTTTCATTAGATTCAATGTCTCATTTATTGAAGGCCTGATTGCACAAAGTAGCACTGGTGTTAAATACAAGTTAATCCCCAAAACTAGGCAATATCAGTGCCAACTATGCTGCGATTTTGCGTAGTTCTAAGGTTAACGTGGGTTAATTCCAGGTTCAACCTTTATGCAATCGAGCCTAGTGTATTCGATGGTGAAATAATGTTGTTAATTTGTATTGATTAAGTTAAAAACTTTAAGGTAGAAAAAACGAAAGTTAAACACTTCATTCTCTTGAAACTTTTAATTGTTTTAGGAGAGCGCCCTTTTGCATGTGAGATGTGTCCAAAAGCATTTACAACAAACGGACAACTAATTAATCACCGCCGTTTGCATACTGGTGAACGTCCCTTTACCTGCAACGTTTGTCACAAAAGTTTCACTCAAAAAGTGGCCCTTACCATACATACGATGATCCATACTGGAGATAAACCCCATCTGTGCAATATATGTGGAAAAAAGTATTCACAAAATGGTCAACTAGTCGAACATATGAGATCTCACAGTGGAGAAACTTTACAATGCAACGTTTGTGGAAAAAATTATTCGACAGCTGGAAACTTGGCAGCCCATTTACGAACACATTCAGGAATAAAGCCCCACATATGCTCGATATGCAATAAAGGATTCTATGTCGCTAATAAATTGGCTAAACACATGCGAACTCATACGGGAGAACGCCCGTATGCCTGCACAGTGTGTCCTAAACGATTCACGAGTTCTGATGTGATGAAGGTGCACGTACGCATTCATACTGGAGAGCGACCTTACAAATGCGAAATGTGCTGCAAAGGATTCACGAACAATTCACAGTTAACTGTTCATATGCGTTCACACACGGGACAAAGACCTTATGTTTGCAACATTTGTATGCAAGGTTTTACGACATCCGCAAGTTTAGCTATACATTCGAACACATGCGGCAGCGGAATTCGTAGAGTGTCCGATACCGCTGTCTATCCAAATCTTAACCTAAATTATAAATACAAAGAAACCATTTAAATTTTAGTGGGTGTAATATTAATGTAATTATAGTAATGATTCGTGAAATGCAAAAAACTTCGTAAAACACAATGTGGCAACTTTCAAATTTGACAATTAAAACACTATTTTATTTGACTGTCTCATCAATCATCAATAAAATTTTAGAAACTAATTTTCCGTCAAAATTATAGTTGGTCTAGTGGAACCTTGATCGATAGTTCCGGATATAGTTTTTCGAATAATCGTTTTTCCGTATGTGTCGTTTATTTCATACAGTCACTGTACTATTTCATGAAATTATACACACCTGCTTTTTCAAAGAATAAACAAAATTATTAACACACTTTTATTCACATATGTAATACAAATTATTAGCTTAACAATATACTATATTAAGATATCTAATGCTCAACCCTTTCGCTGCGGCAATTGTTTGTGAAGTTCGTGCCTTGAGTGCGGCGTTTTTCGGTTACGCTAGTGTATTTATTCAGCTCACGCACATGAAACACGAAAAATAAAACCGGCTAAATCCGGTTCCCGCAGCGAAAGGCTTAGACAATATTTCAAACATACATTGTATGGAATGGAACATGACACACTACTTTAATTTATATTTTGAATCTTTAAGTCTGACTAGAAAAAATATCACAATGATGACCTCAGTGCTATTAGTAGGTATACAATTTTTCGACAAGAAATTAATTTGTACTGGATTTTTTAATACTCTGTATTTTTACAAACTGGCAGAAGACACAATAAACCACATAGTATTTCTGCCACCTGAAAAGCAAACTGTATACCACATATAATGTATTCCAAGCGTAATACAACATTCTGCCATATTACAAAATAAACTACTCCAACAGCCGAAGGTATTGTTAATAGAATTGCTAAGACTACTGGCCAAGCTGTAAAATAAAATTTTACATAATTACTCACAATAAAAAGCATCACATAATTTTAAACAGTTATATCATTAATTAAAATAAGCAATAAATTAAGATTGCATAAAATAACTAAATATTATATTGTTAAACTTATGTTAGTAATTTATAATACTTGTTATGAAAATGAAATTTCGTGCTCATTTATCACTTACCCATGTCAACACCCATTTTATTTAACTACCCACAAAATATATAGTACCGGCATGGTTACAAAAATTAGCTTGAGTTTGTTACCCATAACAATAACATCTATTAATTTTATTTTTTTTAAATAAAAGTACTGTAAACAAGATACTTTGTAATGTTTAAAGTAATCAACTTAAATTATACATTTAAGGAGAAAACACTTTTTTAAGTGACTAGTTCTGTGGAAGAAATAATTCAAATATCTACCTTTTTCTGCAAAGTTTCCCTTTCTTGCTAATATAACTCGAAAGAGTTCCAAAACACAAACAGATAATAATATTCCAAAATCTGTAGCAAAATTTGGTAAAGTGAGATTTATTGCTTTTACAACATTCATTCCTATTTCACACACAGCAAATAATCCAAAATAATAGGAATTCAAGTATAAAAGAACTTCAAAAGTTAGAGACGTATTCATATTTGAGCTTAATTACATATATTATTTACTAATGCAAACGTCAACAAAGTAAATACAAACATTTGGTATAATCGTTATAACATCGTATAGCCAGAAGCTACGGCCACAAGTGACGCACAGCTTAGCCACCACAGATTAACTACACTAAAGACGAAACTAAAAAAATCCGTGGAATCTGTTTGCATTTAAATAAGTTATTGAATTACATCAATTCTAATCTAAAAAAAACTTTTTTGACGTTTATTATTCACATGATATCTTAATAATTCATAAAATAGATTATTTTACAATTTTGTTGTTATGTTTGTATAAAGTACTTCTAACCTAAATTTTGTAACTGTCAAAGTGACGTTTAGTCTTTTTCTGAATGAAATAATAAAATGGATAAAAATGATGATATACATGCAACATCAAATACTCAACACGATTTATATTTACAAGAAATTGAAGGTATAGATGATTACTGGGGTCCTACCTTCAGGTAAGATAGTAAAATAGATGATAGATGTGAACCGATTGTTTCATATTAAGTTTTTTCTATCGTAGAGCTATTTATGACAACGATGAACATATACACTTTCAAGAAAAACTGGAACAACGTATTAAACATCACGATAAAGATATAGAACGACTATGTAATGTATATTACCAAGGATTTATTGATTCTATTCGTGAACTTTTAGATGTTCGATCTCAGGCAAACAAATTAAATGTAAGTATAATTTAATCAGGTAGTTAATGGTATCTTAAGTAACAGTGTACACTTACGGGGGGCCACATAAACAAGCTTTGTTCACATGTGGGAGTGTTATGTAAGTGTTCAAATATTACATAATATTAATTATAAGCAGTGGCGGCTGGTGACAATAGAAAAAGGTGGGGCCACGGGCCAAAAACAATTTTATTTGTTACAAACCAAACATAATATGTATTATACATATAGTGACATGATTAAAACACATCTATGGGTTGATACGCGCCAAGTATTTTGATTTCCAATTTTTCTTCCAGAATTAAAAAAAAATATATTTTTCCGATAAACTATCGGTTTTGTTCATAGTGAAAATGTATTGTTTACAGACTTAGTAAAAGTTTAAACTTTTTTTATTTTTAAAAAAAGCAAATAAACAACAAAACACACCAACAATAATTAAACACACTAATAACCATACAACAGATCAACAACGAAAAAATAATAGACAATCAAAGAATCACGCTCTTTTTACGTACAAACGTAAAATGTCTGGGCCAGAATAAACTGGCCCCAAGATCGGCGTGGCGCCCAGTAAACAAACACAATCGCTAGTGCACGTGCTTCACACATGTCCCGTATAAAACAGAGTCCATACTAAGTCGCATTATACAATATCGCTACAAAATGGTATAGTAATATTTTTTTATTAAACAATAAAACGTTGGAAGTAAATCAAAAAATATTATAATTATTTGGCTAGTTACACAAGTACAGGTGGGGCCCGACCCCTCTTGCCCCTAATAATGAGCCGCCCCTGATTATAACAATAGTGTAATCATGTGATCTCTTTATACGATCACTATATCATATTCCATTGTTACTCAAGATTACCAAAAGTTCTTTGCATCTTTGAAAATTGCATAATAAAATAAACTATTGAATTGATACAGATATATGTTTCAGAATGAAGTAAAATCTTTAGATAAACAATTACAAAATGCTGCAGAAAATATATTAAAATCTAGCAAAGATCTTCTCCAAGCTCGTAAAGTTGAAAACAACATAGCGATGGTTATTTCCCAATTAAATTTGTGCTTACCAGTCCTGACAACATATTCTAAATTAAAAAAGCAAATATTAGAAAAACGGTATGTTAATTAAAAACCATAATTACTTCGATAACATTTAATAACAGGTGGCTTAGTTTATGTATGGATTATGTTTTTATTGATTTAACTGATTGGCACGATTGTCGATGTTAGAAGCATCTCCGTGATAACCAGCTTGATGACCTGGCCCTGTTGGTGTATGATTAGGATTACATTGATTGGATGTGTTATCTTGATACACTGGTATTCCTTGGTAATTAGAATTATTGGGGTTTAACTGATTTCCTCTATTGTCAATGTTGTACCCAGCACCCTGATATCCTGTTTGATGGCCCGGCCCTGTGGGGGCATGGTTTGGGTTACACTGGTTGGTTCTGTTATTCATGGTGTTAACTTGCTTTCTTTACTTGCACTTATTACCTGTATACAAAAACTGTGGTATAATTTGACATGAAATTTAAAGCAAATTAATGTTTAATGAAATGAAAATATTCTGTGTTTAAAAAAGCTTATTGTATTTACCTCACAGTCACTGATCTTTCAGCTATCTTATAAGATGTGTGTATCACAAACGCTTGTATCGTGCTTTTATATCTGAATTTCTTATGTGGGGAGTTCCCCATAGTTTTTCTTCTTTTGAAGAGGTGTCATCACATGATTTTTGATAATATACTTAATAAAAGTTTGTCGTTTAGAGATTCAGAGATTATTATTGTCAAATTCTATTTGCGGATAATAAAGAGGGCAACATTCTAATCAGTAACTTATTTTTCAAATTTTGACCTTTACACTTTTAGTAATTTTTTTTGTTTACAATTTAATTGCATGTCTTATAACCTGTGTAAGCATGTATTTTAACTGGAGGATTAAAAATGTATGTGTTACGTAGAGTAAGGTGACCATTCGTCCCCAATTTTCGGGTACAGTCCCTAAAAAACGACTGAAGTCCCGGATTATTCTTGTTTCCGATTTTGATCATTTTCTCATAATTAATGTAAGCTGTGATACAGTACAGTCATTGTTGCCAATATATGCAAATCTGATGGTCTGGCAACATTGTAACAGTGTAACCGCTCATTGAATACGAAAACTGGAGTGGGGGGAAGTTTTGAAATGTGCAAAATTGTCCTCTTTATTCTTTTCCACTCTTTTATTTGAATTTTTCATGATTTTCACGAAAATTTGTCGACGATTTTATTTTGATAACCACAGGTTAGTTAGTGCCCCCGAAACTTTGCAGGAAAAAAATGGGCACCTTAATATAGAGCTTAAAACTTGATGTTCTGTACTACTCAAACGGCAAAGGCTTTAATATTATAATGAAATATTTAGAATAATAATTATAGATTTTTTTGTATAAACTTTTTTAGCATATTTTTGGATCTAATTAAAAAAGCATTTAGCATTTATAATCACTCACTTTTTTTACGCTACTCTGACATATTTCATTAAGGCTGGCGACATACTTGCGGGTGACCCGCTGCGGGTCACCCGCAAAAATCTGACCTTGTACTTTTTCGTTGGCGACATACTTGCGGTTGCGGTTCGGTAGAATTAACTATATTTAAGACGCTCTCATTAAAGTAAAATTCAAATAAATATTGTAGAATCAAATATTACAGGTGTGTGTACCTTTTGCATTTATCTGACGACGTATTAAATGCATTAATTAGTATTTCGCAGAATTAATTGTTTTTCTGGATAAAAAAAAATATTATTTGACGGCCAAACCATTGTTTGTCATTTAGTATTATTTTAAATATAATAAGTTAAGCATCAAACAAGTGCTTTGTCACTAAAATCTAAAAATAATTGAAAAAAGTGGAGTTAATCGATTTGGCAACTGAATTTACATTGCGGTTGACCCGCAAGTATGAACACACCGATATGTATCAATGAGTCACATTACGTACGGGCAAACCGCAACTTGCGATTTGAACGCTGCAAGTGTGATAGATTAGCGGGCAGCTGCGGGCCCAACCGCAAGTATGTCGCCGACCATAACAACGTGTGAGTTACAAAACTTGCGGGAACCGGCCCGCACGGGTCACCCGCAAGTATGTCGCCGGCCTTAAACTTTAGAGACTACAAAAAAAAAAACTTTTCTTGGGACCTAAATATAAATCTTTATTTGCTCTGATGTGATGGAATAAAATATAAAAAGAAATATTTTAAACAAAAATCTGTCTCTAATTTTGAATTTTATTATGCTTTGTAATTTTTCCATCCCAACACGTTAAATCTCTCTTTTATTTTAGATATTATCCAGCTTTAAAAACGTTAGAGGAATTAGAACATTTGCATTTGCCACACATTGCAAATTATCGATTTTCTTCACAATTAAGAGAAAGCATTCCAAAGTGAGTTGCAAAATTAAATTTTACGAAAAAAGTCAGATAAATCATTTATATTTATTTATAGAATTCGAGAAAGTATAGAAAAAGCTTCAATGTCAGATTTGAAAGATTTTTTGGAAAACATTCGAAAATTCTCACCAAAAATTGGAGAAGTAGCTATGAAACATGTAAGTTTACATTGTTTTTAAAATTTGTATACAGGGTGTGTATAAATTGGTGGAAGCGCTACACGTGACGATGTTCTTCGTAAAATTCTAAGTCGAAAATCTTTATACAAAAATGTTGTACTATGCTTCCTATGGTCTCAGAAACCATTTAAAGAAACAAAAATTTGGCAACATTGCATCCATTGATTTGCGTTTGGACATTTTTTTATCAGCAATTTTTACTTCTTCTTCTTAATCGATTCCTCTTGTACCTTTCGGTGTCGAGGTATGCTTTTCCATTCCTGCGTTATGTTTCTACACTCCTTCCCATGGTTAGCTAATTGTGGCACATCTCTCCAGCTGACTCCTTTTTCTTCTAGTTTCTTCCTCACTTCTTTTTCCCATTTTATTCTTGGTCTTCCTCTATTTCTTTTTCTCTCTATCTGCATTTTCCATCATATTTTATTAATATATGCCCTTTGTCGAGCTTTACTATTCCTTTCCCTTTTTTCGTTTCCATTAATCTTACTTAATATTACTAATTTTCTATTGTCGAATTCCTCTACTAATTCTACTTCTTTACCTTGTATGCTTGTTGTATTCCATGTTCCTATATTTACTGTCCCTTTTCGTTGCTCATTGTCATTTATATTCCCAATGTTTCCGCTTGGGGTACTCATGTGGGAATTCCAGATTACCCCATCTTTAAACTTGCTTGTTAGTTTTTACTTAGGTATTTATATTAGTTGTTCGAACTGAAAGCCTTCAGTTCGTAAACATAGCTGCAAACTTTTAGGTATCGTCTAACACAAACTAGAAATAATTACGAGAAAAACAGAGATGACAGCTAATGACAATGTTGCCATGTATATTATTTTCATTCAAATCAGTGATAAACATATTTTCAACACCAATTTTTGAATGGAAAAACAATATTTAGGAAAAAATATTATTTGAAATTTATTTTTATTCCAAATCGCAGCTTTTTCATTAAAAATATTAAATAATAACGCTTTTTGAAGGACTGAATGTCAAAACTTTGAGGACCTCTTGCAGACACAGCAAGCATGGTACAACATTTTCGTATTAAGATTTTCGACTTAGAATTTTACGAAGAACATCGCCACGTGTAGCGCTTCCGCCAATTTATACACACACTGTATAATTATACACATGAATTAAGGCAACATCATGCCGTCTAAAAAATGTAAGTTTTTGTTTATTAAAATATTTGACACATTTTTTTAGACAAATGAACAGCTAGCCAGTGATCCAACAGTTATAGGAAGAAAAAAGAAACGAATTGCACCACAACCATCAGGTAAGCATCAGTAACTTTTGTTTTCCACAAGCGTTTAACACTTCTTTTGTAGGTGAAGGTAACAATCAGTTTTCGGAAGAAGATTTAAGTGCTCAGGAAATGATTGATTTTTCGCCAATATACCGTTGTTTACATATTTCCACAGTACTTGGCTCAAGAACAACTTTTGAAACATATTACAGAGCAGAGAGGACAAAACAGGCTCGATTGGTTTTACAGCCTCCCACAAATATGGTAAATTTAAAGTTATTTGCTTATAATTTTTTTAAATGATGGTTTCTCAATCATGAAATATTAATAATTACACTAATTAATTAATTGCCTCTTTGTTTTCGTCCTAGGGTATTCTTTTAAATTTATTTTGTAGAGGTTATATCTGTTGCTTAGGGGCATCACCCGATTTTTTAAATTTTTTAATGAATTCTTTGTAGTACTCAATTTGTTTTGAAAATAATTTTGAATTTGAAAAATGTGTGCTGTTTTGGAGCAACAATAATAAAATTATTAATTTTGATGACAAAGTAAATTAGCAATTTAAAATTATTGTATTGACTTAGCGGACCATCTCAGTCAAGTCTTAAAATAAAACTCGCCTAATAAAAAAAATCTTTAAAACATTAAATCTTGTGTAAAAACCTTGCTCGATTTTCGTTGAAAAAAGTATTTACATATTTAATCAATAAAAATTATTAGATATGATTAAGTGACATTATTTATGATTGTTGTTGTGTACCTATTGTGATATGATTATAGGTGATAAATTAAACATACTTAAGGATTTAGAAAGATTTATTTACTTTGCAAATGGAATCGCAAAGATTTTATCATGTTAATACATATAAGTGTGTTTTCTAATCGGACAGAACTGTGTAGTATCTAAAGATTTAAATGTAAAGATTACTTAAACATATATTTAATGATGACAGTTACATTGTTTTCTACAGACAGAGTAATAAAGTATTATTATCACCCCACTATAGATCTTTGAGTTACGATGACATACTCAATTAGGAGTCCAAATGACACTGAAAGTACACACTTTATTTTTACGAATCTAGACACAGTGTTATTACATTGAATTTCATAACATTGGCGTAATTTATAATCCGCTCGAGGGTTAATACCCCAAAATAAATTATTATTATAACTAAGCACTTAAGAATAGGACATATTTTTATTATTAAGAAATTATTTATAAATCTGTTATAAAAAATTCAGTTGTTTATCTTTAAATGTTTTGATTTTATAATAAAATATTTCTCATAGTTACCTTAGTAAAAAAAAAAGTTATTTGGACATCTTTACTTCTGGTTTTGCTACTTAAGTTATTTTAAAACTATTGCAAATAGATGTAGTCAAAATAATGAAGTATTTTTGAATGAAATTTTGAAACACTTCAACTAAGCCCTACAAATTATCAATAGTAATTGTTTAAAAATTTTACTTCTAGAGGACATTGGTAACGAGGCCAGTTTTATATTTCTACAATATTTATATTTAATTTTTCTTAACGATCCAAGCGGAACTATCCACAAAATCTTTTGTCCATACAGCATTATAAAATTTGTTTTCTAGCTGTGAACGTTATTATTGTATGTATTTTACATTTCATATTTTTTTGAAAACTGTTTTACCAACATATGTAACAAACTACAGTCAGTGTGGCATTAAATATATTTTTAGTAAAAAAGTACTGTCAAAATAGTTGTCCAACTGTTTAACACTAATTCAATTGTTATCACAGCACGAATCGTTGGACAGTTACCGCTATTACATTCACGCAGTTTTGGGATTCTTTATTTTAGAAGATCATGTACTAAACACTGGCAATGGTCTCATTACAAGAGCCTTTTTAGATGAGATGTGGACAATGGCACTTTCCAAAATTGTCACTGCATTACAAACCCATTCAGTAAGCAATTGGATAATACTTCATTGTATGTATTCTTATTGTAATTTTTAAGGCTTATTGCACAGATGCAACGTTGATACTACGTATAAAAGACTTAATAATGCTGTTTTGTACAACACTTCGAAATTACGGATATTCTGTTAAACCTTTGTGGGAGCTGGTGCGTGAACTTCGAGATCATTATACTGAGGTGCTTATGCAACGTTGGGTCCAAGTATTTAGAGAAATTTTATCCAAGGAAGACTTCCAACCAATTAAGGTAGAAAATATTGTACAGGGTGTTTTTATTAGACAAAAGCAGGTTTGAATTCAATTCAAATGCCCATAACTTAATTGTTGTAATAACAGTGTCCTTCTATCCATATTTTGAAATACTAATAATAATTTAAAAGGAATTAAATTCGTAACCATGTGAGACAGAAAGCGGTTTACAGTTCCATTAAATAAAATTAAGCGATGAGCAGTGGTGAGCTGGAGCCAGATCATATGAACCAGTTGTTAAAATATTTTTGTAATTAAGAAACGGTAGTTAACTTTTCAGGTAGATGCTGAAGTGAGAATGCAGACTCTCAGGTCATAGACAGTTTCTTTTCGTAGCTCGGTGAACCGGTTGTTAAAAATGTTGATAGTTCTACGAATTGGTTGTTATAATTTTACCAGCTCACCATTGGCTATGAGGATTTTAGTTTTTAAAAACTGCATCTTCGAATAAAACACCCTCAACAATACAGTCGTGCATTTTGTTGCTATTACTAACAATGTTTCATAGGTTGATGATCAAGAAGAATATGATGCAGTTTTATCATCATTTCCACTAGATGCTGATATTCCAGAGGACATCATTTTTCCTTATGGTTTTCCTTTTTCTGGAATGGTACCAAAAGTGTACCAACAAGTCAAAGAATTCATTTATGCTTGTCTTAAATTTTCAGAAGATTTAAATTTAAGGTAAGTTGATCAATGCTGATGTAGTATATTAATGATTGGTGCCATTATTTTGTTTTTAGTCAGATAGAAGTAGATGAAATGATCCGAAAGTCAATGAATTTGTTACTCACTAGAAGTTTTAGTGGTTGTTTATCTTCAATATTTCGAAGTCCTCACATTAATTTACAAGAAATTATTCAAATCATTGTAGATACTGGATATTTAGAAGAAGCTACAATTTACTTAGATCAGTTTATTTCCAATATTACTGGGTGAGAAAGGCAATATTTTATTATGTTTTTTGTAAATATTAAATTTTATTAGCTTGTGTAAAAAAAATTTAAGTTTGTGAAAACTTTCAAATATTTTGCTCATGTTTATTTATTCTTGTAAATATTGTTGTTTCATCATTTAGCGAAGAAACTCGTGGAGTGACAGCAGGTGTAGTGCAAGGACAACCTGCAATGTTTCGTGTTGCACGGGAAGATGCAGTTCGACAAATATGTGAAAAACTTCGCCAAAAATTGAATGAATTTTTAGAATTGGAGAGCTATGATTGGTTGTTGGTTGAACCCCAAGGACATGCTTCCAGCTTTGTTACAGATTTGATAGCATTTTTACAAACAACGTTTCAGAGTTTTACTAATCTGCCGGTAATTATACAATTTCAGTTGACCGATTTTACGATTTTTGAAACCGGGGACATAAAATTGTAAAAGAATATATTTTACAACCTGAACCTAATCTGAAATGAAGGCCACTGTTTTTTTTTTTTTAATTAACGATTCTTAAATTGCTCCTAAGTAATATAAAAAAATTGCACAACAAAATAATCCATTTTTTACCCGTTTTTAGACAAAAGTTGAACTGTATTCATTTGGATACAGGTGGCCCATGGGGAAGAAACTAGTGTTTCACCACTGTATCTTATCGAATACCTACAAGTATGTACAATGTACATACTCGTAAAAATTTGTACGTTACTACCTACTTACTAAGTATTATAATTCTATAATTCGATGGTAGCAGGTAAACAAATAATTAAATAGTTACAGGATTAGTTAACCCCTAACGGTAAAAAGTAAATACCGTGTTCTACAAATCAATCATATGCTAACATTCGATGTTGTCTCATTCGTTCATATTATTACGAAAAAGTTAGTTGTATAGTGAAAATAAATTGTTCATATTTACATTATGTCTTATGAAGAAGAGCAAAGACGGATTATGAAATTGTGGGAAGGTATTCTAAACGATTGGCGCTATGCGCTATCTAAAGCTTCCCAAACGCGTAGTAAGTGTAATATGTGCCGAAAATATTTTTTTATGCAATGCTTTTTTGAATTACATAAGGGCTTAATTGTATAGTTATATTTTTATATCATTTATGTGCTTTTATTTTCGACATTTATTAGTTGTAAATCTGATTTTTGTATAAACAAATTTGTATCAAAAAAATTTAATATTTTATTAATATCAATGTGGGTAAAAAAAATCGCTGGCCATCAAGGTTTTCTGGTCCACTGGGCCATCCTAAAACCTTTTCTGGTATAGTTATATGTAATACATGTATGTTTAAGGGGTCTAGGAACATTCTTCACCCACAATTTTTTGCCTCCACAATTCTTCACCCACATTTCTTCGTCTACACAATTCTTCGCCGCCACAATTTTTCGTTGCATACAAGCGTATCACAAATGTTGTTTGTAAATATGATTGTTTTTATTTATAATGTAATTTTTACAGATTATTTTACATTAGCCTTAAGTTGTTTCTTGTATATTAATACTTCTTCTTTTAATATTATGTTTAAAAATTGCTACATGAATAGCATATATTGTGATTTATAATCTGTTTATGTTATTATAGTATGAATAAAAATTAAATTAACCTGACGTGACCTGACCTGACCTAACCAAACCTAATGTAAAATAATCTGTAAAAATTACATTATAAATAAAAACAATCAATCACATTTACAAACCAAATTTGTGATATGCTTGTATGCAGTAAAAAATTGTGGTGACGAAGAATGTTCTGGACACAATGTTTAAGAATACAGGCAGCCGAATCTAAATGTAGGCTGTTGTATCCAAATCCCATCGGGCCAGATCAGTTTGTATCCATATGGTTACAAATGGCGCTTAATGTGTTAAATTGAAACTGAACCAAACCCACTGTTCATCTTCATTTGTTTATTGACTTTCAATCAGAAACTATTAACATTTATTTGTCAAACTGCAAGCTAGGTATTTGAACTTAAGATATAATTGTTCACTTTTGATCTTGGCTTAATTAGTTTTTTGTTATTATTTTTTAATTTCGTTTGCCTTTCTTAATTTTACTAGAATTCATGAAAACAAGATAACCAAAATGAATACATGAAGAATAGTTAAAAGTTCTTGGATTACCAAGTTTTAGATATATTGTTAATATCTATTGCATTTCGAATAAAACTGAAAATGTTAAAGTAGTACCCAATTATTAATGATATCTTTATATTCATAAAAGTGTTTTTAACTGAATAAAAATTGTTTGTATCCAAACTTTTTTTTGTAGCCAGAAGTTGCACAAGTGGCTTGTAAATCTGCCTGCGAACACATTGCAGATTCTATGCAAGCCTTATTGTTAAACGAAGAAATAAAACAAATATCTATGGGTGCACTTAATCAAATTAATTTAGATCTCCTTCAGTGTGAACGTAAGTTGCCAGCTATTTATTATGTTAAATGCTAGGGATTATTTTTTTTTTAGTGTTTGCAGCATCAGAACCAGTCAAAGGACTCCAAGAAGACATTCTTCTTGCTTATTTTACAAAATTACGTGAAATATTAGATCTTTTTACCTCATGGGACTGGCCAACTTACTTCCATGATTACGGTCAGGATGCTAACAAATATAAAAATGTTATTCCTGATGTTGCTATAATTATTCTTGAAAAGTGAGTACGCATTTAATTTCAGTCAATTAATTTACAATGTTTTTCTCGTGACCATGTTGTTCTTTGAAATGATAGTAATGTTGATTGAAATCATTATTTATAATTTACCGCTAATGTAGCTCAAAAATGTAGTCATCGGTGGAAGCTCGTGAAATTTGAAATCTTCCAAACTTTTATTTTTTTGTTAATATTTGCAACCTAATGATGTGTATTTTTAGATTAAAAGAAGCTGATAAAAAAACAATGTTTACAGTTTTAAAGAAAAGTGAAAGGGACAAGAAGAAACTATTAGAAACTGTACTTAAACAACTAAAGCAGTTGTCTCAAATTCCTCCTAACAAAAATTAAGTTTAATGTTAATTTATTAAGCACATTATCATTTAAACATTTATTAAATATACATATATTGTTTGTACTAGTAGTTTTGGCACTTAAATTGTTATAACTTTTTAATAAATAAACATATGTATGGTATAACACCTTTGACTTTAATATCTGTTTGACTATAACACACCACAGAGCATACCACACTTGATTATGCGAGTTGGGAAACTTTCATATAAAACCGATTTTGGCTAGTTATGAACTTCAGCAGGTTTTTCAAAGATGACGCTAAGGGACACCGCACGCTACCGACTTTTTAGTCGGCTGACAGTTTAGTCGTCTTCGCAAAAGGCATGAGTGTTTATGAGAGCGCGCACACTTACCGATTATTTAGTTGGCCGACTAAATAATCGTATCAGAGACCCGATTCCCTTTGGACAAAAAAGTCGGCCAACTATCAGCCTACGTTGAAATAGCACAGGCCTGTAATTGGAGTCCGCACACTCGCCGACTAAATAGTCGGTCAACTAAAAAGTCGGTAGTGTGTCCAACTAAACTATTTAGTCGGTGACAAATCCCTGTCATAGCCCGATAACGACTAACTGTTGGCCGACTAAAAAGTCGGTAGTGTGCGGTGTCCCTTAATGTAAAACCATGACCAACTTCATTCATAATTCACTCTCCTGCTTATAAGCACAGCGGAATATGACTTAAGTTCTTGTGCTTCTAGCCATCCAGCAGAAATGTATGTTAAGCTTCGATTTTTTTTCCAAGCCTGCATGTAAAACCTTGCTCCATACAGATAACTCTCCATAATGCTTAATTGGTTATAATCTGCATCCTATAAAAATCAGAAAATAATGTGATGTTACTACAATAGGACAATTAATTCAGACTAAAAAATTTCTCTGCCGTGACCCATGAAAACTATTGGGGAGTATTCGAATGCCAACAGGTTCATATGTAAATACACTTCGTGTAATCAACAAATTGAGGAAACATACGCACTTACGTATGTATAAAAATATATAAAATATGTATGAAAAACCTCGACACCCAAGGGTTTGACGAAGGAAGGATTATGATGTTAAATAAACAGTGAGCAGTAAAATAGAACACATTATGTCAATTGCTCCATAGAAAAATTCAATTGCTGTAAGTATGGAATTGCTATGTATAAAATGCATGTGCTATGCAGGGTGACAATAATCTATATGTTGTATGGGTAACTTTGTTACTATAAGGGCCGTTTGCACCGGTTTCACTTAAAATTTAAGTGAAGCTTAAATCCCTTAAGCGACACTTATTTCGTTGCACCGTAATTTAAGCGAGACTTAAATTTCAAATAGTGATGCTTAAACTAGGCGTCACTTTGGGTACGGCTTAAAAGTTAAGTGGCAGTTATATACACGTTATATTACGATTGTGAGTGAATAAAATGGATTTGGACGAATATTTCGATGATGAAAGCGACATTCTAAAGCTCATAGAATTCGGTTTTCCTAGAAAAATTTATCAACGACAAAATTACTTTGAAACCATGGATGAGTGCAATTTTTTTTAAAGATTTAGGTTAAGAAAAAGTACCGAAATTCTTGACCAAATTAAAGATACAACATCTCTCTAGAAGCTATTGGGAAAAATTGAATAGATATTGAATTGAATTTTGTACCAATTATTTTCCAAACCTCTTCTGTATCTTTCCACATTGTATGGTCCGATTTTTTGTTTTTAATGATATCTTTCTTTTCTGCAACTAAATTTAATAACAATTTTTTTTCTGCATTGGTATAATTCGGACCACGCGGTTTTTTTTTCTTTCGACATATGCTAAAATAAAAACAATCAAGATAGATACTACCTACTAGGGTTTCTCATACCTATTTGACCATTTTGCTTGTCCCGGGATTCCGGGAAGAAATCGGCCTTTACCCCAGGATTTCCAGGGATGTAATAAATTATGTCAATATTTTTTAAAATAAATAATCCAAAAATGAAGGGAACAGTTTATTACTTAAAAACAACTCCAAGTCATATATGTAATACATTTTGCTCCATGATTATTATAAATAATTAAATAATATTGGTGAGAGAAACATACATTTGGGAAATAAAACCTTTCTATTGCAATTTCATATTTATAAACACAATAATATCATTTTTACAATGAACTTTTGCAATGTGATTTAAGAGAAAGAAAGGTGATCTAGGCTTCAATCACTTAGTCTATTTCTTGATTTATTAACAAAAAGTCTTACTGTATAAAATGTCTCAGTCTCTATTGTTGTAGTTGAAATTGTCTTGAGAGCATGTAGCAGCAAAGAAACATCGTTTTTATCTGTAAAATTTCATTTATAAGGTATTTGCTTCGTATTACCAGGGTACACATATACAGGGTGTTTCATAATTGAATGCTGATCCTTAGGAATATTATTCTTTGGATGATTTTAAGAAAAAAAGTTCATATCAATGTAGGTCCGCAACCGCCGTATTTTTGAGATACAGGGTGTTAATAGTTTACTCGAAAACCGTTCGTCGGACAAAAAAAAAGTCAAGAGGCCATTTTTACTAAGAGATAAAGTAAAATTATAAAAATGACATTTATTTTGAAAAAAAACAGTGCCATATCATTTTTTTCATTAAAAATATTCAAGAAATATTAGTACGGACGCCATTGGTAGAAATAGAACAATTTTTTTTTTCTGAAAAAATGTGTTTTTATGCCTAGTTAGTACCTACTAATATTCAAAAAAATATCTAAAACGGTATCAAAGATATTACGAAAAAACCGATATTTTTTTCAACTTTTAACACCCTGTATCTCAAAAATACGGCGGTTGCGGACCTACATTAATATGAACTTTTTTCTTAAAATCAACCAAGGAATAATATCCCTAAGGATCAGCATTCAATTATGAAACACCCTATATAAAACTGTAAAATTATTTTGATGATATTAAATTTGTTATGGAGACCGGGCTTCTTTACGCCAAACTAAAAGCAAAAGAATAAAAGAGAAAAATTATTTTGAAATAAAAATAAAGTTTTTCCATAATTTACTGTTAGTAAAGATATTTATAATAAATTCTGATAAGTTACGATAGTACTACAAAGATCTTAGCTCAAAAAAATGAAAATAACACTTTTTTTAAATCCCGGGAATTCCCGGGACAAAAAGCATTTCCCGGGAAATATAAAATAGCTTAAAATGGACCGAGAACCCGGGATCCCGGGAAAGAAACCCTACTATAGTATATTTCTTTTAAAATTGCTCACAGCGGATTAAGAAGAGGCAGAACTAAACGAATCAAATGCACAATCTCTGTCTCTTTCTTTAAATATTATTTGTGTTTACAATTCAGTCTACGCCAATGAAAGTTGTAATCTAATTGAAGGCGTATTCATGAAGATTATTGCAAGCAGTCGAAATTTGATCCCTAATTATAGGTTCAATAAGGTTTAATTTGGGTTCTTAGGTAAAAGAAAATTAATATCTGTATCAGTGTTTCCCAAAAGTTTTTGCTTGTAAACAATTATAATTTAAAATCTATTATAGCGTATATAAGGTAATAAGCTTTTAGCGAGAACTTGTTTAGAACTGCAGCATTATGGTCATTATGCTCAAAGAAAAGCAATTAGGAAGATGTGGTATGCGATTATGATTTTAGGTGTTGTGCCATACAAATTATTTAAGGTTTATAATCCAAGATTGTGTATGTACGTGGGTTGTTCCAACTGCTTAAGCCGATATGAGAAGTCTTATATGGGATATACTATAAACTATACCTACCTAATTTTTGGCGGTTTGATGTGCTGATTTCCTGTAAATAATTTACAGGAAATCAGTACAAATTAGCGAAATGGTAAATTTCTACAGTTGGGGCAGTAACAATTTTTTTACTATTTTATATAATTTTTATTAGTTTTCTGATCAATTATCAATATAAATTTATTAAGTTAAATATCATTAAAAAGAGAAAAAGATAAGGCCTTTAATAAACCCATTGCAACTATTACTTTTTAAATGCAAGTTTGTATTATATCTTAAAAATCAAGTTCTAAAAAAATGTATATGTTAACTAAATAATACATATCATATTAATGTATTAGTATTATAATATAACTAAATACTTACTGCACTCTGAACACAACTTTTCCCCTGTCAACGTTAACATAACCTTACAAATACACACCTGAACTTGTTCCAAACGGATAAACCATCGCTTAGCTAAGGGCAGATGACCGCTCGACGGTGCAACGAAATTTATTTTTAAGTGACACTTACATTTAAGTGGAGCTTTACTAAGCTATGACTTAGGGAAAACCGGTGCAAACGGCCCTAAGAGTCATGTATTAGGTTAAATTAGCAAAGTTAGGCAGAATTTCAAGACAAAGTTAATGCCATTTTAACATTAATTTTATTTTATTTATTTAGGCATAAGTCTCTCTACCGTCAGGTGTAGGACTGCTGAGTTGTGTTGTGCTGACTTTTTTCCACGTCTTTCTGTCTTGTGCTAGCTTTTTTTATCTCTTCCCATTTTGATTTTTCTCAGTCTACCTCTCTTGTTTTTTCCCTGTGACCTTGTTTCATAGGCTAATCTGGTTAACCTTTCTTCTTTTATGCTATAAATGTGTCCCAACATTAATTCGTCTTGAAATTCTGCCCAACTTTGCTAATTTACCGATAATGTAACTCTTATAATAACAAAGTTACCCATAGAACACATAACACATATAGATTATTTTCACCCTGTATAAGTTAATAAAAGGCTCTATAGTAAATAAAAAAACAATATAATAAATTTAAATACTACAGGGTGGGGCAAAAAGGTATCCCCGATTTGAAGTGGAGATTGTTTGGCCTATGTTGGGGATAGAGCAATATGTGTGGTCTCTTTAGATGCCTAAAATTACGCCATTTTTAGTTGTCACGCTTCAGTCACAGTCCAAAGGGTTACAAAAATAAAAAAACTGAAGAGGCACGAAAAAACTTTTATTTCTTAAAATTATTACAATGCTATTTTGATTTAAGTTTTGAAAATCACATCGCTCAAGTGACGGCCGCCAATATTGACGCAGTGTTGGAGTCTTTCCCGAAAGTTTGCCATAGCCCTTTGAACTGTATCCCGTGGAATCGCATTGATTTCCTAATAAGTTATTGCTGCCCTAAGATCATCTAAATTTGCTGGCCGGTGTTGATACACTAACACTCGTGATTTAAGATGCCCCCACAGATTCAAATCCGGTGAACGTGACAACCGTTACAATTTTCAAAACTTAAATCAAAATAACATTGTAATTTTAAGAAATAATAGTATATTATATACCAAGGTAGAGAAGTCAACTATTATAGCCTGAGGGCTCAGATTAGATCACGAGGCGCGAAGCGCCGAGTGATGTAAGGGCCCGAAGGCTATAAGACTTCTCTACCGTGGTGTATATACTATTTTTTTCACTACTAGTAAGACAAACCCATTTATGTTATGCACGCACTTTCTAACCTAAAATATAAAAAGTTAAGTACCTATCTATTCTATAGAAATATTGAATCTGCGTGTTACTCATCTTGCTAAATCACTATTGTTATTAAAAAACATTGTTTTTAAGCGATGGTTTTATCTAAAATACTGACATTATTAAAACTTTTCTTTTTTACGTTGTGTCAATCGACCGTGTGGATATTGACAACCGTCATTTATTTCGGCGCGAAAGTCGTGTTATTTAAATACACCAAAGTTTTTAAAATTAAATTAATTTATTTAAACAACGTTTTAAATGCTAAAATACCAATAAAGAGAATTTCTCCATCATACTAAATCGTCCTATAATTTTTTTTTCTTTAAAACTACAACAGCATTATCAAAAAATATAAATTTGTTCATTATTCACCAGTGGTTAATAATGAAAAATTGTTTACCTGTAACCATGCATAGGTAGAGAAATTGAATTTCACGGCATTCTAATATACGTCATAATGCTACGCTATATTACTAGTAGTGAAAAAAAGTTTTTTCGTACCTCTTCAGTTTTTTTATTTTTGTAACCCTTTGGACTGTGACAACTGTGACTGAAGTGTGACAACTAAAAATGGCGTAATTTTAGGCATCTAAAGAGACCACGCATATTGCTCTATCCCCAACATAATCCAAACAATCTCCACTTCAAATCGGGGATACCTTTTTGCCCCACCCTGTATATGCAATAATCAAATGCTATATGAAGTAGTAATAAAATGCTTTAAAAAGTTTAACATGAAAACGCTTAACATAAAAAATTGGTTAACATGAAATAACATTCTTCCCAACAAAATGCTATGTAATTAATATATTTATTTTCTTTTAACTTTAACACGAAATAAACGCTTAATCGAAAATAATACTATAACTCATTGTTTCTCAAAGTGTGGTTCACGACCCCTAGAGGGTCCCTGAATTCTTCTAAAGGGGTTTTCCAAATTTCCAAGTCTATTCATGATGTTCAACAATACTCCAAATTTATTTGCCAGGCTAAAATATCATCTACTAAACAATTTATTGGGGTCCTCTGCAAGCTCTTCATTTTGAAAGGGGTCCTTAGAGTAAAGTTTGAGAAATACTGCATAAGGTGCGTTCGGGACGTACGCTCTTTTTGCTTTATTTGCTCTTTTTTGCTCCACAGCGTTCGGGACGCGACTTTGGAGTAAAAAAGATCGCTCCGAAGGGCGTTCGGGACTGCATAAGTGGAGTAAATAAATCTACTCTAATTTGCACCACCTCTGAAGCTGGGGGCAAGCTGAGCTCGCGAAAGAAGACATGCGCATTACGGATTGTCTACGTTTGAATTCTTTGAATTGCCAGGTACAGCATAAGAATAAGATACAGTTAACATCCAGGCTTCGTGTTATTGTGTTGCATTAGTTAACAACAATTTCTTGTGAACAGTAATTAACTTTCGATGTAATTCCCTATTATTAAAACAAAATTTTGGATAGGTAAATGGTTTCATATCATGACATTTTACATCAATTTTATAACCAAATAATCTAACAAATTCGAAGCAATACACTTTGTTCCTTGTTTTACAAATAATATAATTGATGTGAGGGTATTTTGATGTTAAGGTTTTCAAAATTTTTATTAGGGCACTGGTAATGTTGTTACTATAGCTCTTCCGTCTGTGGCTATGTTATTAAAATTGCAATGGGCGCTTAAATTGTATGAGTTACATTTACGTTTATAGAAAAATATGATATTTCCGCTTTATTCAAAGCAAACACATTCTGTAAACCAACACAAATATTGTTTTAAACTTGACTATTTTTCTATTTATACTTATAGGTATAGTTAAAGTTATAGTTATATTTTGGATAAGCAACAAATAACACGTAAAACATGTAATGTAGACATGGAACAAATAAAACT
Source organism: Elmis aenea (assembly GCA_947652605.1). NCBI lineage: Eukaryota > Metazoa > Arthropoda > Insecta > Coleoptera > Elmidae > Elmis > Elmis aenea. The sequence goes on along the minus strand of OX393576.1, from coordinate 31,841,401 downwards.
GCAATTCGTCAATCGATTTTTTGATATGGATCAAAGTTAACACTCAGAACTTCGTTATTATTCTAGGTAACGAATCAAATTTTGGTTATGTTGAAGGGTAGGAAACACTTTAAACATAATTTTGATATAGTCCGTGTCAAGTCTAATGGCGAGCGGTGGGGGTGTTTTGCGCAGTAGACGCTACAATATGGTCCACGGACCTTAAAACCATTGGCGAGTATAACAATACAACTATAAATCATACTTCCAATTACGTGTTTTCCTTCTAATTATCCCACAAAGTCAATGGGAAACACCTAAACATTTCGGCCAAGTTTGATAGCTCTAACTTAAACGGCTAGGACGTAATCGATTTTTTGATTTTTTTTTCTTGCGACATTGGAGGTCTCTAAATTTGAAAGGAAGCAATTCGGATAACAAAATATTTGACAAATGGTCATCATTTTCACTCAGGAACAGGGTACCCGAAGCGGGATAGGCCAGCGTGTACCTTAGGTTTTTACTTTCCCTCCCTGACACGGCAAGGCGCTGATTTAAAAAAATAATTATTTACAAAGTAGAAAACAATCTTACCGGTATACAACAAAATAATTTCAAATTTTATCTAGTTGCACGCTCAAGTCTTTCAAAACATGTGAAAATCACAAAATATAATCAAAAATTCAACATTGTTCTGCGGTTCTGTGGTTGCTTGTAATTGCATTGTTTGTGTAAAAGGTGAGTACTTATTACTTTTTATATTGCGTTTATAAACGTATAGAATTTTTTTGTGTAACTAGTGATTTATCTTGTAGGGTAATAATACGTCTAAAAAAAAATAGTGGGTCGAAAAAACGCCCCAAATTTTAAATATGCTGCACTAGGGTTGCCAGCACAGAACATGTTATATAATTTTGCATGACCGGGGTTTGCGGTATTGAAAGTCAATCTCGTGCTTCCAGTAAGCAATGTAAAATCTTCGAACGAGAACAATTATTTTAAATAGTCATTTTCATATTGTTAGTAGTACTCATAGAAAAAGAGTAGTACTGATCTGCAGTCTGTACAGTGTTGCCACCAGGCCGGTTTTCACCCGGACAAGCCGGTTTTTAGATTCGTGGTCCGGGTCAGTTATTAATTTGTCCGGTTTTCGTAGAAATTGTGAAATTATAATGAAATAATATAATTTTATAAAAATATTTGCGAGTATTTTATTTTAACGGATAATGATTAACTTCACACCATCACACCCCACCCAAACTAGGCTAGGAGTGACAGATAATGTACTTTTGAAATTTGAAATTCTAACCTGCAAATGTGCAAATATTGTAAAGCGAATATGACATCTCAAGAAATTGACAACCCAAAAAAGAGGAAGCGTACTTGCAAATTTAATAAAGATTGGCTTACACAGATTTGCAGTAACATAAAAATTGAATGTAAATTTTTTTTCGAAGAAATAATTAAAAATAAAAAAATTTTAGAAGCAGCTAGGAGCAACCAAAAATACGCTTTTAAAGCGGTGAATAAAAAATAATGTAATATTTATTTTTATTTTCTCAATTATTTTCATATAGTTTATTAATATATGTATGTATTACTCTTACTTATGTTCGTGTTTTCAAATTTTTATATTTATTTGTAAAATATATGAGGTTATGTTTTCTACAGATAGTTTAAATTTTACATTTCAGTCGTGGAATTTTCGCTACAAATACCATTCGAGGTTAAAATTTTCGCAGGCCAAATTTTTCAGTGCAATACTCGTTGCTTTTACGAATAAATTGACATTTGACAAATCAACTCACGCAACAGCTCGTGTCAAATCAAAATTTGGCAGACAAATTTTAACCTCTTGTGGTATTACTCTTTACCCCGATAAAATATAAAAAAAACGTAAATTTTTAATTTTCATAATTGTAAAATGTCCGGGTCAGCAATTTTGAAAAGGTGGCAACACTGAGTCTGTATGGGGTACGTCATACAATCGTTGCGGATGTACAGAACCGCATCGAGTATTTGATGTACCCCTACACCAAATTGGCACTCACTGACCATCATTGCGTCATTCTGTTAATCGCTACTTAATGCATACTTTATTACGTACACATTTTGTTAAGCGGTCTAGAAAAGCAAGAAAATCTGTTACATTTAATAATACTGTTGGTATTTTAGCATAATTTTACTTCGAATTCAAATTTGCCACGCATTGCCGTTGAGATTGTGAGTGGGGACAATACCGCGAAAAGCAGTGTATTGCATGTGCACTGCTGACATTGTCACTCTATGCTTGTAACGTATGCAGCAGCGGTAGACGAAGACTTTTAAGAACGCCGCTTATGCGTTTTTGCGTAGTGGTGCGGATTTTGTTTTTTTTTTCGGTTCATGTGATGTGTAATTGAACATTTTGTTAAAACCATCTTCTTAACTCTTACAGGCACATAAAAAGCAGACGCAGACATATTTTTGATGTAGCTATTGCTGGCGCTCGGTGGAATTGAGCTGGACTCGTGACACCAGGTGATACGTACGTTCACCAACGATTCCAAGTTTTATAAGGACATTTTTAAAGTATTTATGTTTAAATCAAATTTTTACACTAGTTAACGTTACAATGATTGAACCGTGCTGTTATTGGTAAGTAGAATTCAGATCTCTGGATACTGTAGGCTTGTGCTTTTTTATTTCTAGTAATTGGGCATTATTTGCAGGGCGTTTTAGTGATACTAATTTTTCCGCCACCAATGCATTAACTACTTGCCGCCGAAATTGTTTATGGGATATGGTATTCATTTGAAGTTTATTAGAAATTAACTACGCTTGCATCGAGAAAGTAAAACATTCTCTGCCACCATTTATGAATTTTGCGATCTAATAATATCAGAGCTTATCAGTAACAATGAATATCAATAGAAAGTGTGTAGTAGATGGTTGCAGTTTTAAAGGAGGCCACATGCACACTTTTCCCAACCCAAAAACAGACCTTCAGCGCTTTAAACATTGGGTTGCAGCATGTGGAAATACCAGTTTATCCAGTCTTCCGACAAACAATATCTATCCTTCCAAGCGGATATGCCATGCTCATTTTGAAAATAATTTTGTACTTGAAAATTTCAAACTTACAGTAAATGCTATTCCGACCTTACAGTTGCCTGGTGAGTTAACATTTTTACTCCTATTTATATCAAATTATTATTAAAAATTGTACTTGCATAACATCATATAAACAAATAACTTTATATTGACAGGTATTGTTCAACCAAGAGCTTCTTGCAGCTCATGCAGTTTAAGCTCAACCCCATCTTCAACTGTATCACTGCCACTTCAGTTGACAGCAACTTCGGAAGCTGCACTTTCATGTATATATGATATTACTGTTCCATTTGAAACCGATTTATCTCCTAGACAACACAGATATGCAAGCGAAGAGGAGAAAAGAAAGCAAGAGCACATGGAAGGTTAGTGTATGTAAAATAAGTTAAAAAATAGAATCATATTTTACCGCTTGTTTTAAGTTAAAGCTGAGATTTAATAATTTTCAGATGACATTGTTCCTTCAACTTCATCTCAACAAGGGTCTTATCACATTGAGGAGGTGTTTAGATCTATGCCAGGTATTATTTATATGCTATTAATGTAATACAATAATTTTGGGTTAGCTTATAATAAGATGATTTCATTGGTGGATTTTTTACAGTGTCCAAAAGCCCAAGTATGCTCACACCACATCCAGCAAAGAGTTTAGTGAAACGTAAGTGTTTTATGTATTATTTTTATGTGTACAGGATGTGTAAATAGATGAGTAACTTTAACATAGCCATGTTTCAAGTCAAAAAAACATTGATCTAAAAATACTAATACATTGACAGCTCATTAAAGAAATTGCTATCCATTTTCATGAAAACAATGTGTACATAAATTTATACTCAGTAGAATGTTTTATTAATAAAATGTTTTTTTTCTTTATTAGGTCCGCTTCTTAGTCTTGTGGGAGTGACTCAAATAGGGGAACTTCAGCCCAAAGCAAGAGTGTTTTATCAAGAAGCAGCCAAAATTCGAAAACATGTTAAACGGCTTCAAAGACGTAACCTATCATTTAAAAGGCGTTTAAATCTGGCAAATAAGTTTTCCAAAAGTGATAATTTCCAATCTTTGACCAAAAATTTAACACCAACTGTAACTCGGTTTATTCAGTCCCAATTGGAAAATGCTCCTAAGAAGATAAAAGGTAGAAGCTATACCTTAGAGGACAAGATTTTGGCTTTGGCATTATACAAACGTAGTCCCAAAGGATATAGATTGTTGTCAAAAATATTTGCATTGCCGTCACCAGATCTTCTTCGAAAATTATTATCTGTTGTTCCTGTTTATCCTGGAATCTGTGAGCCGGTATTTAGAAATCTGAATTTGCAAGCAGCTAAAATGCGACAAAGAGATAAACATTGTGTCCTGTTGTTCGATGAAATGGCAATACAGCCTTATTTTCATTTTCTCAAACATCAAAATTTTGTAGAAGGGCTTGTGGATGATGGTTGTCGCCGAACTTTAGACATAGCTGACCACGTTCAAGTTTTTATGTTGCGTGGCATTTTTAAAAGATGGAAGCAACCTGTTGCCTACAAGTTTTGTAAATCCACCGCAACAGCAGCTGACATTGTGCGTTTCTATAAGGGCATCGTTAGGGCAGCTCGAGCTGCTGGTCTCAATATTATAGCTTCAGTGTGTGACCAAGGCGCAACAAATGTCAAAGCTATAAAAATGCTTAAGGATGAGACTGTGCGGAATGCTAATATTAATAATGTAATTGAGCATAATGATATAATACGCATCGATGGAGATATGATTATACCATTATTTGATCCACCCCATCTTTTAAAATGCTTGCGCAACAACCTATTAACGAAAAACTTGAGTTATCAAATTGATGGAAAGGCAAAACTGGCAAAATGGTCCCATATTGAAGATGCTTACCATATAGATAGTAGCAGTGGAAAATTGAGAGTAATGCCCAAACTTACCGATTATCATGTAGTTCCCAAGAAAATCAGAAAAATGAAAGTTTCTATGTGCTCTCAAATCTTTAGTAGATCTGTTGCAGCTGCCATGACTTTGATGAGCCGCAGTGCATCTCAAAGTGTAGAGGGTTTACGGAAGATGGTACCTGAAGCTCAGGATACTGCTGATTTGTGTTTGTTTCTCGATGAACTGTTTGACAGTGTGAATGGAGGCATTGGTTATCGTGCTAGAGGAAAGCGCTTGCAATTGCCTGTTTCAAGGAAATCAGAACACGTGAAATTTTGGTACAAAGCAATCAAGGTTTTAAAAACGTTAAAATTTATTCCACGAAAACCATCTGATCGCAGCAAACCCCCTGTAATAGATAATTGGGTAACTACTGTGAAAGGGTTTCAGTTAATCCAACAAACCCTAAAAAATCTTGGGCATGAAACTTTTGCTGCCAGGGTGTTTAACCAAGATCCACTGGAAAATTTTTTTGGCCAAGTGCGTCAGCATGGTGTTAGGAATACAAATCCTACATGCGCAGCATTTGGGCCATTTTTTAAAACTTTACTGGTCAACAACTTTGCCACGGTCCATTCTCCTGGGTCAAATTGTGAGAAAGACGATTGTCAGTCACTTCTGGTTCCACTACAACAATTCGTTACACAGGGTGTCGCACAATCTCCAGAACCTGAAGATTGGATCCCACCAGCTGTTCCTGAAAACTTTGAGCCAGCAAAACCTTTAGAATTATCTGCAATAGGGTATGTGAGTGGATTTGTTGCAAAAAATGTGTTACCTAAGTTTTTGAACTGTGCCGTTTGTTTACACAATATTTTACATTCAGGTGAACTTTCTGTAGCACATGCATTTATTTCTTTGAAAGAACTGGATGAAAATATTAGACTTAAATATTGTTCCATTAATTTAATTAACGTTTTATGTAGTATGTACAACTACGCAAATTTTTTGTTGCCTTTAATTTTACATAAAAAACGAATTTCAGTTCTACTACATTCCTTCATTATAAAACATGTACATTTCAATTTTGAACGGTGTAGTCACACTGATAATTTCATTGATACTTTAATATCTAGTTTTTGTAATTTTTTAATATATAATTATATTAATAAACTTAACAGGCTGTTATCTGGAAAGCAGGAGCTCCCTGTTAAACCAGATTGTTTGCAAAAGGCAGCATATATGTTGTTTAACCAACGTCTAAAGAGACGTTTGTAGGACTATATACAGTGTTTGAATTAATTTGTGATTTTTAGCCAGTACTATCGTACTGTTTGTAACGATTTTCCGTAATGGTTGTTAAAGGTGTTATTTAATTATGTTATGCCGGTACTTCAATAAGTGAATAAATAAATATTTAAAAAACGGAAGGATATCCGTAGATCTGTTTATTCACAAACATTCTACTAGTCGTTATTTACAACATAATATTTATCATTTTTCTCTTGAAGCTTAAACGTATATATTTCATGTATTTTTACGATTTTGTCTTTAAGTGTCCATGATTCTAATTTGCATTTGTTATAATAAATTGCTTTATGAAAATAACTTAAATGTTGTATTAAAAATATCAAAATGCTGTATAAAAAAGTATACATGTGTAACAAAATTGTTTACATTATATATTGTATCAATTATACCACTATGCTTAAAGCATTTAAAAACTCTCTTACTGAACTAAACAGAGGGCTCATAGCAATATGCATTAGCAATGACTAAAATTTGGTCCTATCTTATGGAACACTAAAATTAAATATATTATATAGCATTTAAATTTTACCAAATGCATTTTATTGCTTCATGTAGCATTAGGATATTTTATATAGCATTTAAATTTATCAGTTTGCGTTTTTAATGTATTAGAGCGTTTTGTTAACCTGTGTATCCTTTGGAATGTTATGTATAGTAGTTCTATATTGCAATCAGATTTTTATAGAGCAAATAAATTGTTCTCTATTGTAAATATTGTATTGTCCTGTTCCCACAATATATGTATGTTATATTATTTATTGTTTTATTGCATCACTATTTCTCTTTAAATTTCGCAAGCAATTACTATTTAATTTTGTTCAAGGGTTTTTATTATGGCGAGTCTAAATGTTAATTTGAAAGATTTGGTCATTTTGTAAAAAAAACATTAAGACTTGTTGCTATTCAATGAAAATCTTCCGACAGCAAAATTAATTAGTAATTGTGATTCTCAAAAACATTAAAAATCAAATCACAGGAGCGTTCAAAATTCCCGCGTTTTAGTACCCCTCCCTGACAAGGGATGGCGATGTACGGGACCAGTCGTTACTTAGGAACTTCGTGTTCTATATTAGCTATGTTCTGTGCTCAGGAATATGCACCTACTTTTTGGCGGTGTATAATTGGGACACCCTATTTGTTTACTAATATTTTATTCAAATCTATTTCACATTAATCTTTGATAGCTATTTTTTAACACCAATTTTTTTTATATGTTTACAACTACATAATTTTGTCATTGTTTTTTTTGAGCAGTGCTTGTTACGAATAATTATTTTTAAATTAACTTTATAATTATGTGAAACCTACATGATTTTAATTATTCAGTTACTAAGTTAATAACAGTAATTACTGCAGTGTAACATGTGAAAACAATTGATAATTCCTCTCATAAATAATTCACTTAACAATTATTTGTAGCTGTGCATGTTCGGCATATGTAAATTCACGAATTTTGGTTTAAATCAAAATTTAATAATGGCAAGAACATAAATACTGAATAAAGGTTTTGCTTGTAACATTATTTGCCTTGAAATAAATTTTTGATTAAATAGTAATTGATATTACTGTTTAAAACATTGAGCTATGCAGTTTGTTACAGGCTCAACTGTTTTTGTTATTGCATATTAAGTTATAACTTTTTAAAAATAACAATAAATAAATTCTCATCTGTACGCAATGTGTTTTAAATTTTTTGATGATGCCAAAGATATATATGATGTTGCAATTCCAACGTTTTACTTATCGAAACTTTTTGGACTTGCACCATTTACTTATACAAGAACCCCAAGAAAACGTTATAAAGCACACTGTGGCCCCATTACATTGATACGATTTTTTACCATTATTGGTACCATGGCATACGTAGGGATTTTAATTGAAGAAATGAACGTTGCAAATAATATTGGATGGATAGCACTACAATGCGAACTGTTTTTAGGCATGTTTATGACAGCTACAGAACTTATTTTTGCCGTTACGAATCAGAAAATTATTATTAAAGCTGTTGAAAGTCTTTTAGATATAGATCAGAATATGATGAGGATTGAAGTGGCTCCGAAATATAAAAATGCAAAAAGATGGGCATTTGGGCAACTTGCGGTTTTCACAACTTTTTTTATTTCCAAAGGTATTCTGCAACTTTTTACCAAAAAAAAGGGTTATATTTTTGTTTACAATGTGTTTAACCTTGTGGATTATATGAATACAAATATGTTACTTCAATACTGTGGACTACTTTTACTGTTGCGGCAGAGATACATTTGGATTAACAGAAAAATTCGTGGACTTGCAAATCTTTCAAATAAGGGTTGTAGTGGTGGTATGCAATTTATAAAAGCACCCATAAGAAGATCACTAAGTCCAGTATTATCAAAAGTGTACCCAAAAACTGACGCTTTTGAGAAAGAATTTCTTATGCCTGTCGAAAGTTATATTATTTGTTTGGCAAAAATACATAACAAATTATTTTGTACAGCAAAAATTATTAATCGATCTTACAGTGTACAGATGTTAGTAACTATAGCAGCCAGATTTATCATGATAACAACACAGTTAATAAATACATACAAAATTATACAGGATCCTAATAGAGGAGGTGTAGCTACTTACGTGTTGATCGGTGTTTATTTATTTTTACACAGTATTAAAATTTTTATGGTAGCAGCATTGTCAGATAATACCTCTGAAAAGGTGAGATAATCTAACATTTAATGTAATACACAAATTTGTTTGCAAATTAAGTGATAAATATTTTACGAAATTAAAACAATAAAAATATAATTTCATTGCAATGTCAATAATTTTTATGGGATTTTTAGGCCAATAATACAGGAATTTATTTGCATAATCTCTGGAATAGCAACAAAGAATTGAAAGAAAAAGTAAGTTATAAAAATATGAATATTTGTTTTACTAACTTTCTTTTTACAGATTAATTATTTTTCTCACCAAATTTTTCATCAAAACTTAAAATTTTCGGCTTGTGGATTTTTTGTATTAGACTATTCACTAATTTATTCGGTAAATTTACTTAATGATTCAATTGGGCTGTACAAAAAACTAGTAGTCTCATTTAAATTTTTTTTTAGATTTTTGGTGCCGTTGCTACATATTTACTTATTATAATACAGTTTGATTTGGCTACAAGAAGTCCAACTCCCATAAATTTGCTAAACAAACCAAATTTATCAGAAATCGAAATTCTTTAAATGTTTAAATTATCAATTCTGCATCTCTATAAACCACAAGAAATGTTTGTAGATAAAAAGCCGGTATTGTGGCACAACAAAGGCACAAACGGGCACATCTTTTAATTGTTAATTAAAATTATGAAGTACATTTTAAAATTATTTTGAAGTTACTGTATTTAAAAAAAAACATTTTCATGCACTTACTAATTAATATCATATTTATTTGTAGTTTACAGCTGTGCTGTGTGCTAAGTAAATTATTACCTAACTAGTAGGTATGCATTATTTTTTATTTTATTAAGTCTATTTACAGTCACTATAAAATATTAATAAATCTATTTAAACTAAACAGTCCATCTAATTTATGAGACAAGGTTAACAATTTCAATAAAACTAAGATAAAAGTTTAACTCATATTTTTTATCACAAATAATTACAACAAATACTGTTAATCATTTACAATTGATTATTTATACACTACAATCTTAAATAGTGTTACACTCTGACTTTTAAATTTTAAGCAAACCTGTAGATTTTGAAAAATGCCCAGGTACATATTTTAAGTGGGCTTTGTTCAACAAATATATCATAAGGGTCAACTCACACCGGCACAATCTCGCTCGCGATCACGATAATTGGTAACCATGTTACTTACGTAACCAGGTTACTAATTATCGTGATCGCGATCGCGCCGGTGTGTGGGGACCCTTAAACTATATAATGAGATAATGACCAACGAGAAATGGGAAGCCAGCTTTAGGCCTGTCTTTTTTTAACCAACCCATCCAAACCCACTCTCGGTGGCCTTGGACTATGTCCTAACTGCAGTACAGCAAGTGGCATAACTTAATACTTAAATTAGTTTTTTTTGTGAACAGAGTATTAAATAACAATAAACTTTAACCGAAAATAGATATAAACACATAGTGGTGGAAATGAGATTTATTTAAATCAGGGCATGAAACCGGTTTTTTAAACCGGTTTAAAAAACCGGTTAACCTTTATTTTTTGTCCAAAATTGTGATTTTTAACCGAAACCGAAACCGTTATTTTTAAAGGCAAAAAAAACGGTAACCTTTAACCAAAATAATAGAAAACCGGTTTTTTAAACATCTCTTTTTAATAAAAATTATTTAAAAAAAATACAAAATCTGTATTAAATGTGATTAGTTTACCAAAAGTAATTACTGAATGCTTGATTGTACATATATTATAAAATTATAAAAAGATAATATCTTTTTATACTTTGCATTCCAAATCTGAATAATGTTAAAAACCGGTTAAATTAACCGGTTTTTTCAAAACCGGTTTTTTACGGAAAAAAACGGTTTTTCAACAAAAACCGTTATAAAAATAAAGTTCTTGAATTCGGTTAACCGTTAACCAAAATTTTTTTCGGTTTCTAGCCCTGATTTAAATCAATTTCATGAGTTGATCTTTATGTCCTATACAATAAATATAAAAATACTACAATAACAACAAGGAGATCATCTTTTGCATTTTACTGATATAAAAGTAAAATAAAACAATCGTATCAACATAAACAGCATCATTATGAAATAAATATTGAAAAAGAGAACATTAAAAAAGTACAAATATGCAATAAAATTATTCAATCAGTCTAAGGAATTGTTACAATTTATAATTTGAAATATACCAGGCGATTTAGATTGACTGTCGCACCCCAATAACATATTCATCATATTTATTTTGTCGTCAAACACAAAGATAAGATTTTGTCAAAACGGGTTCAGAGAACCTTAAAACCAGGGATGGAATAACGTTTTAAATCGTTACGTTATTGTATAGTGTGGTACACCCCCTTTTTTTTCTTTAGTTTTGATAAATGAAATTTTAGACATATGATATGTGCACAAAAACGGGCTTTTGGAGCACATGCACACATTTGTTTCACTTCCGGTTTCACCGGAAATGACCCCAACTTTGTTATTTTAAATGGAACACCCTGTATATTTTTACATTTTTGGAAAGAGGAAGCGATTTTGGATACAAATGCACTATTTTGGTTAATTTTTATAACATCAAAACTTTTTTGAAACAAAATTTAGTTTTTTATTGTGACCTGCACAAATTGATTTTTATTATGTCAACAATTGTCCAAAAAACGTTTGTGTAAATTTTAAATGACATTTAGGTTACTTTAATCGGCTTTGAAGGTTGCGGAATCGGTTTTTTAACAAAAAGCCATTTTTTTTAAATGGAACTATGGTGGTACAAGCGGTTATTTAAAAGGAGCATCTTCTAACGAATCCATCGATCCCAATACCTTGTATTTTTATTAAGAGTCTGCTTCAAAAACTTCAAATTATTGTGAAGATTTATTAAGAGATCCTTTTAATCGCAGTAATCTAATTATGTAAAAATTATTACCACAATTTTTAGACTTTTTAATTAAATGACTATAGTAGATAAACATAAAACAACGGTAATTTGTTTTGTTGCAGTTATGCACAGTGTACTGCGATTAACAGGATCTCTTAATAAAGTACACACTATTTCAGCCAAAAATTAAAAAAAAAGAAACCAGCTTACGCTTTAAATTATATTTTTGTTGCTTGTTCAAATAGCTCAAAAGTTTTCAAAAATCTGTACATGTATTTCTTTAATAGCATGCGTACAGCATACACATTAATATTTTCTAACAAAAAAGCTTATCTACAGCTCAAAAGCGTTCAGTTGGAAACAGTAACAGCATAAAATGCGCAAGCCTTAACAGTCGAAAGGAACTATTCTAACAAGTCAATTGAGGTACAGAGAGGGTTTAGCGAGGCGCTCAAGTTTTGACATGAATCGGTTAATGAGATACTTTTAAAAAATAATTTAGTGCAACGTCCCTCAGATACATTTACGTCCGACAAAGGGTTGATATCAAAAAGTTTTAGGGGTGTGACAGTCAGAGTCACCCGGCAAACATAAAATACAACAATCATTTATTGTGAATAATATGCAAATAGCAAATTCTTCTTATGTACAAGACCTAATAATACTTGTAGGGTTAAGTTAGAATAATATACGTTAAATTATTAATTATTCACATTATTATTTACATTAAAATCCTTCCATTATGCTATTAAATATTGTTGCAAATTAAACAGAAATAAATGCCTGGTAAAATAGAGGTGGGCAAATTAACAGACAATTGGACCAGGAAAGTTAAAAACGAACCATCCAGAAATTAACCGAGTTGAAAAATAAAAAAGTGTTATAGTTGACGGGTACCGGAACCGGAAAATAAACCGATTTGAAAATGTAAACTTGGTAACAGTTAAGTACTCAAACACTTGAGCTATCAGCTTATCGTACTTCTAATAATGTATAATCAGTTATCGTACTAATAACAGCTGAAAAAACATTTTCAAATCGGTTTTTTCCCAATTCCGATACCGGTCAGAAACTTTTAAAATTACCAACATGTGTTATTTTATGTCTTACTTGTTTGTGCAAATTTGTATAAAAATCGGCGAGTCACTATCAGGGTACTTTCCTTGTAAGTTGATCTATAAAACAGGTAACTTTAATCCCATTTACCTAACGTTATATCTACTGTTTTGAAGTCGCCAATGCTACCAACTCAAATTTCGGACCTACTGTTCATTAAAACAAATTATGAGCCCAACTTCTTTCTATCTCATTTTAATTCCTGTCCACATTATACAAAAATTATTTTTTTAAATTAAAATTTGTGCCTTATTATTTTATATTATTCCAACCTTGTACTCGCAATACCCTACAACTTTGTATGAACATTCATATGTTTTTTGAGATAAGATTTTTCCAAAAAGCCCTTATTACATATATTACAAATGTGACATCTATCCCCTTTATGTATTCTTTCATGTACTTGCAGATTATATAAATTATTAAAAGCTTTCGCACAAACACTGCATACAAATGGTTTTAAACCAGAATGAACCAGCAAATGTTGTCGGAGCTGAGGTTTACCGATAAACCTTTTACCACACTGGTTGCACTGGAAAGGCTTCTCCCCTGTATGTCTCATCATGTGATTATATATATTGGAAACGTAATTGCCACATACAGAACACAAAACTTTAGCACCCTTCAGTTTATGTATGTTACGATTATGATTATATAAACCGCTCGAATTCTTAAATATTTTGTTACATATTTTACATGGAAATCGTGTATTTACAGCTTGTTCAACTGGAACACAGACATGCGTTTTTAAATCTGCTCTCTCCTTAAATGTTTTCAAACAATGGTGACACTTACACACCTTATATTTCACAGAATAACTAACATTTTCTGTGTGCAATACCATATGGCGATTTAAATGTTCTGGATTAGAAAATCGCTTTAAACAATGGGTACATTCATGGGGTAACTCTTGATTGGTATTGTGTGTTAAAATGTGGCATTCGTAATTTGTTTTAATAACAAATCCCTTGCCACAATGTTCACATTTATAAGGGTATTCTTTTAAATGTTTTACTCTGTGTGTATTTAGGTGATTTAATTTTTTAAATACTCTCTCACATTGATCACATTTATACTCGTTTTGATTTCTATGTGTTTGTAAATGTATTCGTAAATAACTAGCACTGCAGTCCAAACCACAAGTCACACATTTGTGTAATTTTTCTTTCCGTTTATGTAATCCCGGAGGTAGTTTGTTAAAATCAATTTTTGTGTAAAATCGAGTGGTTGGTGTTACTTTAAATTCAGCACGAAAGCTTGTATACTTTTTTAGGGCCTTATGAGTATGGGAATGCTCTCTTAAATCCAATGCTGTGAATTCTTTGGTACATACAGGACAAGGGTGCAAAATGATTTTAGTTTCGTTTTCTCTTTCTTTCTTTACATCTTCATGATTCTCTAGTGTGCTTTTACGTAATTTTGGTTTTCTACCTCTTTTTTTAGGCTGCCTTGCTTCACTTTTATTCGATGTGCGTTTTTCTATTTGTTGTTTACTTGTTTGTCTTCTTCCATACTGCTCATTTTGTGACTTCGCTATAGAATCAATAAAATTGTCAACAACATTACTATCGTCATCAAAATCATCGGCAGTTTCAAAGTAATCTAGAATATCTGGTTGAAGTTCTTGTTTAACACAATCTGCTAGATATTGCTGCAAAATGGTATGGGAGTGATCAAACTGTACTCTAAATTTATAGGCATTTAGTATTAGAGAAATACACTGCACACATATTAACGTTGGGAAGCCATCGTTCGACGCGATCTAGAAAACAATAATAGCAAATATTTTGATATTCAATGAAATAAATGAGTGTTCAACTCACAGGTAAATTTGTAATTCTTGTTAATATATCGGATAGAGTTGAAATATTAACCTCTAATACTTCACTTTGTTCAAGTTTACTAAACACAGACCTCATGTTATCACTCTCTACTAAACATATTCGACACACTTTACTTATATTCATAAAAGGTACACTAGCTACAGAAGTCATATTGAGCAATATTTAAAAACTTTAACCAACAAAAATATTGACAAACTTGACAGCAAACGCTAACCTAAAAGTATCTGTCGGCACTGCTACCAACAATCAATTTCTAAAGTTTTGCAATTCTTAAATAACCAAATGAAAAAATACAAAAAAAACTCTTAATTTTTTAGGTTTAGGCTTCTTCGTGTGTGTCCAAAGTATCTACTTCCAACTGATTAAAAAAATCAACTTTTTTTGCATAATTAAAACAAGGTTTATTAAAAACATTTACTGTGTATGTTTTGTGGTTTACCCACTCCTATGCTTCTAAATTATAAATTTTGATCAACGCAATGTTGATTTAAAATAAACGGTATAATTTTATTTTCCAAAATAATATACTGTTTTGATGCATGTACATAAATATATTGTTTAGTTTTAGATTTTCGCGGTTACTGTTATTTTTAATTTTGTCTTCAGAGTTTACCCGCGTAGTATTTACAAATTCTTGACGTTTCGGTCAGCTCTCCCTGGCCATTATCAAGAGATTTTATGCAAAACTTTTAAATGTTTGAATAAAAATAATGTCACCGCCAAAAAGTAGGTGTATATTCCTAAGTGAATATGATGACCATTTGCCAAATATTTTGTTATCCGAAAATGCTTCCTTTCAAAGTTAGAGACCTCCAAAGTTGCAAGAAAAAAAAATTAAAAAAAAAACGATTACGTCCTAGCCGTTTAAGCTAGAGCTATCAAACTTGGCCGAAATGTGTAGGTGTTTCCCATTGACTTTGTGGGATAATTAGAAAGAAAACACGTAATTGGAAGTATGATTTATAGTCAGGTCATCCGCTTACCATCTTCAGAATTTTTTTCTCTGGAATAAAATTGAAAATGTCATTCGTCCATAAGAAAGTACAACTAAAGAGGAAAAAATTCGTCCCTCTTTGTTTTTTGCTGTAAACGTAGCCGTTTTCGAGAAAATTAGCGCTAAAGATGCATTGACAAACTCTGTTTATACACCTCAAATATTTTTTTTACTAAACTTAGTTGGCTAATGTCGTGCTTGACTTAAGGCTTGTTCATAATAAACTAAGTGAATGTCGGCTAATTCGTTTAGAGTATACAAGTTTGTGTATGACATTTTTAAAAAAAGGTTAGGTTATTAACAAGCCTTAACCCTTAACCACAGACGTGAGGTCTATTATTGGACCCCCTACATAATTCAAATTTCAAATACAGGGAAATCCCCGATTGCGATCGTGTATGTGCTAGTGGGCTTCAGTACCTTTTTAGCAATCAGTATTAAGCTAGTTGCCAAAGTGTACATGTCAAATTGTTAGTGGTTGATTGACGAGGGGCGATTAAAAATTGATAGCGGTCTCAGTGACCGCACGTCTGTTACTACGTAACTATTTTTTTTTTTAAATAGGTCAGAAAGAAGGCGATGCGGAACAAACTGAAGAAAAATTATCCGTCAGAAAAACATGTAAGAAATGTCCTGCCCAAAAAAAAAAAAACATTCTATTTTTGTGTCGTCTGTAAGACACCAATTTGTTTGGGATGCTCGAGAACGGTGTGCAGAGACTGCATTTAGTAAAATTTTTACTCTTGCACGTTTCGTAATGTGTAATCTCATGCGTTTTGTGGACTAAACGAAAAAACAACGAAACCACCTTGGAACCAAACATCAACCAAAAATTGCCGCGGCGGCGTTTCATTTCTTTCTAATTTTTTATCTATCCTTGTCACACAGGCGATGAAGACGGCCTCTGTTAATTGAAAAAACTATTTTTGACTCTTCGACATCGTACAACGTCATCCCACCTCAGTGCGCCAGGCATGTCCAACACCTCACGCACAGAACATACACAAGCAGAATGGAAATCTCCTAGTTACAAAACAAAACCGTAAGGCTGCCATCTGGTTAGATCGCTCTGAACTATTTAGCAAAGAAATGAACCGTAGCACGTTACTTTAGCGCCCAATTCATAAGGTTTGTTCAAGCAGGGCTATATACAATCCGACGAACTGTCGGGCATGTGTAGTATCGATACTGCGCATGCTCTGACCGTTCGTCAGATCGTACATAGCCCTGCTTGAACAAACCTATACCTAACTTAAATATTTCAAATAAAAAATACATATATATTCATTTAAAAACAATATAAAACTGTTTTAATGAATTACTAAAACATTATATTATATACTATAAATTAAAATAACAAAAAATAAACGAAAATTAAGACAATCACAAAAATATATTCATAATACTGTAGTACATAGCACTATAACATCGTTAACAAATAACAAAAAAGGAGCATATAATTAATTAGTCATCATTATGCTGACTGATCATTTTAAATGGATAAAATCATAGTAAACATTTGTTTTGTGTGGTTTACAATATCGCCTTACATTTTTTATAAATTGATAATTATTATTTTTGCAGCAAAAAGATCAGTCTCGCACATTACATACTATTTTGACATTTTTATGCTAAAATGAGATAATAATGATCTACAACGGATTATTAAGAAAATTATAAATGCTTTTTAAATATGAAAATGTATTTTGAATACAGATTTGAAAGTTAGACATTTTTTCTTTCTTGATTCTCCCAAAACAATTATATTTAGTTGAGTACTTTATACTAAAAAAAACACTATAACTATTTGACTTATTAACGAATACATAACAACATTTATGCATTTATTATACAGCAAATATAAAAAAAGCATTTGTATACCCTTAAACATATAATAATAGATCATTGTTCACAATGAGCAATTAAAATTAAAATTACAAAGAAATCAAATTAATGTATTATGTATAACCAAAAAAATGTAAAAAAAACACAAAGGTCTGAAGTATGTACCTAATCCTTCAAACTCCACCTCCTTTATCCCATTTAGGCTTTACAAATTTACCTCGGCTCATCACATTTAAAGCGGCACCAACACTTGGACTAAAAACCTGTGCACACGCTGATACCTTTATTTTCTTAATTTTGGACGGATAAGCATGAAACTCATTTAATTTTGGCATTATTCTAAGCTTACCGAATTTGCAAATCCTAAAATGTCTATTAACCATTGCTGGGTCTTTTCCTGTAATTTTAGGATTTGCAGTAGCCACAACCCAATTATTGTACCGAGCAGGCTCGCGATGGGGATCAGGGAAATTGTGCATGGTTTTTTCTGCACTGCTGCAGTTTATAATGCAACATTTTGTTTTCATGTTTAATGTTTTCTTAACTTTTTAAAAATATTTTATATTACGCAGATGAAATTTTTACTTTTCACTTTATAATAAATGACAGGTGACGCCCGGTATCTATTATCATTTTAAATTTAAATTTCCGCGCTACTGTGTTAGCAACCAATCATAATAATGTGTGTGATTGTTCCCCTACTTAAATTAATGGAATCTGTAACTATTTTAAACATTTTCACTAGCGCTACCTGGATAGTCCGCTTGGTACTAAATCGAAATACGGAACAGCATTGCATATAGCAGTTCCACCCCCCTGACCTCACGTCTGTGGAAGCGGGAGTCTTTTCTCACGTCTGTGGTTAAGGGTTAAGTCAAGCATGACATTAGCCAACTAAGTTAAGTAAAAAAAATATTTGAGGTGTATAAACAGAGTTTGTCGATGCATCTTTAGCGCTAATTTTCTCGAAAACGGCTACGTTTACAGCAAAAAACAAAGAGGGACGAATTTTTTCCTCTTAAGTTGTACTTTCTTATGGACGAATGACATTTTCAATTTTATTCCGGAGAAAAAAATTCTGAAGATGGTAAGCGGATGACCTGACTATAAATCATACTTCCAATTACGTGTTTTCTTTCTAATTATCCCACAAAGTCAATGGGAAACACCTACACATTTCGGCCAAGTTTGATAGCTCTAGCTTAAACCGCTAGGACGTAATCGTTTTTTTTTCTTGCTACTTTGGAGGTCTCCAACTTTGAAAGGAAGCATTTTCGGATAACAAAATATTTGACAAATGGTCATCATTTTCACTTAGAAATATGCACCTACTTTTTGGCGGTGTATAATGGGGACACCCTGTATAACGAAAAAAATAACCGGCTTTCACTGTAATAAATATATACTAATTACGTTTTTTTTTTAATAAAGGAAGTCGGAGTCGGTTTAAAAAAATATCGACTCAGGAGTCGGGAGTCAGTTATTTTTCTGCTGACTCCCCATATCCGTGTAGAATGACTATCCCTAAATATTCCTTTCAGTCATAAGCCACTATCCACAATGTAGACCAGAGGTGGACAAACTTTGTTTTCCGAGGGCCACAAGGATATCGTTTACTGTGAGGATATCTTAAACGTCTCTAGTGGGCTGCATCACATGTGACAAATTTAAATTTACTAAATAATGAACTTTACACAAAAATGTATCTATTAGCCTATGTACTATGTACATAACTTTGGTACACAAAGAAAGTAGCAATTATAATTTAAATAAAAAAATCATTTTTGGAAAAAGCATTCGATAAAATCAAAATAAAAGACGTATGGAGGGGCCTAAGAAGGAAGGGTAATAGAACCAATCGATATAATAAAAGCGACGTACGAAAGAACGATAAATATCGTAAGAACCCAAACGTTCCAGATTTCGTCAGACTGTCCGCCTTTGTTGTAATTTATCCTCCAATTTAATTATATGTCCCGGGCACCCAACTTCATCAGTTGTGTTAATATTAGGTAGTAGGCTACTCATTAGGCATAATATGTCAAAACTTCGTGGCTACGAGCTTTTGTTTTTGGTCGCAATGTTTCGTGCCGGAAATTTTTAAATCTGGTAACCCTGACCCAGAATGAAGAATCGGCAGAGGTTGAAACCAAAGAGGACTTAAAACAAGGATGCGTGCTCAGTCCATTATTCTTCGCAGTTGTTATAGATGGTATAATTAAATAAGTAAAACAAAAAATGCGACTGTTTTACCTAGGTAGCTGGAAAATGGAAAAAATTAACATAACTGAGCTAATGTTTGCAGACGACATGCTCTTAGTCGCAGAAACAGAAAAGAATCTGCAACATAATCTAGAAACTCTAAACCAGGAATTGAAAAAAATCAAGATGAAAATAAATACAGAAAAAACTAAAATTATGATCGTTACAACAAAGAAAAAAGGGCATAATATCACTTTAAATGGGCTAAGGTTGGAACAGGTTAGAAAGCTTTAAAAATATTTAGGAGTGATCAAAGAGAAATGGAGGAATGGACAAAGAAATAAGCGAATGGACAGGAAATGTGGGAAGAATATTAAACAGTTTAAAAACAACAATTTTTGGAGTCCCAAAACGAACAAAAGTGGAAGTGGTAAAAAAGGTAGTAACTCCGGCATTTTGATACGGAAGTGAAATCTGGACACTCACAAACAAAAATAGTGGCCGTGTGAATGCAGCAGAAATGAGATTTAAAAAAAAAATCCAAGGAAAACCCAAAAAAAAGAATCAGAAATGAAACATAGAAAACAGTTGAAGATAAAATCAGTTGAAACCAAAATACAAGAAAGACATTTATAGGATGAAAGAAAAAAGGTTAACCAGAAAAGCCTACGAAGCAAGATCACAGGTAAAAAACAAAAGAGGTAGACTGAGAAAAACCTGGCAACACGAAGTAAAAAAAAAGCAGCAACGGATATAAACATCAAATGAAAGGGCATAAAAAAGCTAGCACAAGACAGAAAAACATGGAAAAAATTCAGCACAACACAACTCAACAGTCTTACACCTAACAGTAGAACGACTCGTGACTAAATAAAATAAATAATTTTTGTAAATAAGATAACAAGTTTTAAACTTGTATGCGAACCGCACAAATTGACATCGCAGGCCGGAGTGTGCCCACCCTTGCTCTGGACCAGTGGTTCCCAAACTTATATTGTTGCAAATCCCTTACACGATTTTTTAATAATTGCTTTCCTAATCAAACCTGCATTTTATGAATTCCCCCCCAATTTTATACTGACATTCAAACATTTAGAGATGTTGACGCATTGTATATCATGTGCATTTTATTTTACGGGTGTGATTTAAATGTTGTAAAACTAAGCAAAGCCACACCAACAAACACGCAGAACCCTTGAACTTACCGTCAAACTCGCTTTGGAAAATGCTGCTATACACATAACTTTTTAACCTCCATTGTTGGGACCATAATTCAGGGGTCCTGACAGCTTTAGCAAACAAGTTTCAGCGTGTCCATATGCGTTGGAGTAGGAGGTGTGTTTATTGGTGTCTTCGGCATAAAATTAATTTTTAAAATTTTATACATATTTTAATTTTTTTTTTAACACGTTGACGGACTGAGCGGCTATAGCCGTCATACAAAATTTCAAATGCTGAGACATGACGGCTACAGCCGTCATTTATTTAAATCGGTTATGTGACGATACGGCTACAGCAGTAGATTTGTCCGTTCAACAGTATGTTCTTCAACATATTGCGCCACTATACGAATCACCACCAGAATTCTTGTGTGACCCCTCACCCTACATCTGAAAATTCTATAACTAACCATATAAAAAAAAATATCATAGTGTCCGCCAATGTGTTAAAATTTAGGCATAACCTTATGGATCCAAAAGTCAAACTTTTTACATATTGCACATGTACGAGTATGAAAGTAGTAAAATAACTTTAAAAAACAAAATGCTTTTCTTGTAAGCAGGGCTACCAAATTTAAAAAGTTCTGTAGTGGGACATTGCGACAAAAAAAAGCTCATAGCTACAGGGTTTTGACATATTATGCCTACTAATCTAAATTAAAACACAGTGCCTTTCTATCACCGTATTGCATAAAACTTAGAGGATATGTTCTTTTCGTCCAAAAATATCAAAAATATGCTGCCAATATCTGATGAAGTTGGGTGTGCAGGACATATTACTTAAAATGCGGAACGCAGGACAGTTCCGCGAAATCCGGGACGTCTGTTAACCCTGCTTGTAAGCAATAGTAAATTGGCACTGTGTGCAAAAGGATTAAAACATTACCTCTATTCTTCTACTAAAATCATGAAAAATAAAAATATATTAACGCAAATTTCAGCTTACTTTATTTTATTTACACAAATTTGTACATTAAAATATAGCTACGTCTCTGTTGGATCCATGCTACCATCAATTAAACCATGTACCGTTTTTAAATGTGCTTTTAGACATGGTATATCAATAAACGTTCTTGAACATATCTCACAGAGATGCGGACCAGGATGGCCCATTATATGCACCTTCATGTTATGTGTTTTTGTAAAACCTTTTCCACAATACTTGCAATGGTACGGTCTGTAACCAGTATGTAACATTTCATGACAACTTACTTCTCCCTTAGAACGAAACGCTTTATCACAATATGAGCATTTAAAAGGTCGAACCCCCGTATGTGTGCGAACATGTCTTTTTAAACCACACTGCATTGTAAACTTACGATCACAATATGGACAATTGTATTTCTTTTCGCCTGTATGAAGTCGCATATGATATTCTAGGGCATTAGCGTAATTAAAATTTTTTCCACATATCGTGCAAAGAAAATTCCTTTCATTTTGATGTACTGCTGCCGTATGTTGTTGCAAATTACTAGTATATAAATATCGCTTACCACATATTTTACATTCATATCGTTTGTCATTATGTTTTGAAATATTGTGATTATATAATCCTGATTTCGTCTTAGCAGCGTGGCCACATAATTGGCAAAGATAATTATAAACTGAAGATGTATGCATCTCACTAATATGTCGTTTTAAATTTTTTTTGTTAGAATAAACCTTATTACAATGGATGCATTGTACACGTTTACTCATTAAGTTAACATTTCGTTTTAAAGTATCTTCAAAATTATCATAAATATTATTTTCTAAAAAAAAATTTTCGATGTCACTACCTCCCAGCTCTATCACATTTCCTTCATAGTTTTCACAGTTGCGATCACGCTCCACTTCATCATTTTCAAAAATATGTGCTACTTGTTTTAGTACGAGAGAACTATCTTTTGCAAAAGCATCATATTCTCTTACAATTTTAATAACACTAATAAGATTATCACTATCAGTCTTTTTACCTTCTGATTTTTCACTATTATCTTTGTTAACAAAAGTTGCTGATACTTCTTTACCTAAATTCTTTAGAAATCCCTCAAAACTTGGTTTATTGT
The DNA here is from genome assembly GCA_947652605.1 of Elmis aenea. Lineage (NCBI taxonomy): Eukaryota > Metazoa > Arthropoda > Insecta > Coleoptera > Elmidae > Elmis > Elmis aenea. Next base: position 31,818,346 of record OX393576.1, on the reverse strand, counting down.
CATTATCGTCTTCCACAATTATAAGATCTTTTAAATCATACCTTCCTTGTTTTGAAATTATTTCAACTGGAATTATATCAATTGATTCATTTTCAAGTACTTGTTTAATTGGTCCTTCAACTTCCACTTCATGAGATTCTCCAGACGACTCTCCAAAATACTCTAAGAGCAGTTTTTGCGAGTGTTTAAACTGTACTTTAAAACTATACGCAATATTTAACAAGCCCATGCACATGGCGCATATTAACGATGGGTATCGTCGATCACAAGTTATCTACAAAATATAAACATGTCTAAAAATGTTCACAGTACATATTAATAAACTACCTCTGTGCCAGTAACACTACCTAAGGCTTCATATACCAACTTAGTGTTATTATCTAGATTCCGATCAAGCTTACTGTATAGTGTTGTAACGTTTTTACTTTCTGTTAAACACACACGGCATAAATTATTTACGGTTTTAAGTTCTTTAATATCAATTGTGTCCATTTGTGACATTTTTAAAATTTAGGTTATCGTCGTCGGTGTGAAGCCAGGTGCGTTCGGAACGGTCGCTCTTTTCTGCTCCACAGCGTTTAGGACGCGACAGTGAGAACAAAAAGTGTAGCTCCAAAGGGCGTTCGGGACTGTAAGATTGGAGTAAATAGAGCTTATCCGTTTGCACCTTGGTGTAAGCGGAGCAAAACATGCGCATTACGGAATGTTTACGTTTGTTTGAAGGCAACTGTATTTTCTCCCAAATTTGGATAAGATTTTTCGGGAGACACAAATTACTTTGGCATATAAGATAGCAAACAATTTTAAAAACATAATCTTACTTTTAAATTAAAAAATATATCTTTGTAATTTCTCAGTATCACTGACAAAGGAGGCAATATGTTGGTTGTACTTTTGAAATAATCTGTGATGGTTAGAAAAGTTCCAGTACCTATTATTATTTGTTATTCAAAGAGCAGCATCAAACTGTATTTTTTCGGCATTGCTACACTTTGGTTACAAATAATACATACAACGAACCAAAAATTACGACCAAACAATAATTGCAGAGAGTAACGGGACAATACATATAATTTTTGTAACTTTGAAAAAATCATTATTTATCCGTCCATTCAGCTTGAAAAACTCTTTTTAGAGTGTTCTTTTCATAGACAATTTTTATTACTACAAACAATATTTTGATAAGATAAATGGTTTTATATTGTAACATTCTAAATCAATTTTACAATCAAATCAGCTCAAATAATTTTAGCAATTCGAAGCACCGTAATCTGTTGGTGTTTGATCTGTGGTAAACATTTTTAAAGGCGTCCCATGATTAAACTGGTCTATAACAAAATAGTGAGGTTATCTTTGTTTACATTTGAAAAATCAGCTCCAAACACGTCCCGAACGGTAGAGATTTACCGTTGACTCTAGAGACCACGTGACTACGCTCTTACTCTACGCCGCTCCACTCCGTTCTGGGAGTAGCGTCCCGAACGCGACTAGGGTTACGTGCACTACGAAGCTGTGATATATAGAGCATAGCATAGAGTATATACTATATAGATTATAGACTATAGAAGATACCATAGCGCTCGCTGATGAGTGTGCTAAGTCAAGCTGAACATAATTGCTGGAATAGTCAGGGCCCGATCTAGCTTTTCCGCCGCTCTGGGTAAATATGATTTTTGCCGCCCTTTATATTTAATTAAAAGTTCCTTTTTTATAAATATAATTTTTGACAGTGAGTGTAATTTTTGCAAGTATTTGTTGAATAACAAGTCTTTTGTTTCATAAAAAAAATTAATTCGTAAAAAAACAGTGACAACAAAATGAAATATATAAGTATGACAACACATAATTTTAAAAAAAATTAATTTAAAAAAAAACGTAAACAACAAATATTTTACTGCTTTCGGAGGAACTGTTTCGCGAGGCAAATTCAAATTATAATATGCAACGACAAATTGTTATTCCATATACCAAAATATACAGGGTGTTAACTGAAAATATCGTACAAAGGGCTTTACCATGCAAAATTAAATATTTGCCAATATTGGCTCCCCTGATTATTTTAAGACAAAATAGAGTGTAAACATAAAAGTTTTTCATAATCAAAAACTACGTAAGATTCTTCACTTGCATTTTCAATTTGGTTAGCATTTTGGCTTCCATGCGTTAACATCAGCAAATTGGCAAAAATTTTTAATTTTTATAAGCATTTTTCACTTTTCTACAATTATCTGAAATTTTTATTAAATAAATAAGAGATAGGAAATAAATAAGCGCTATTATAACTTGCAAGAAGGTAAGTTTATTTTGATCTAAATTTTAAAAGTGCTGTTGGTATTATTATTCGGAAAATAACAGTGTTTAAAAAACTGTACACGTCCGTACGCCACAAAGACAAAAATATCTGAGTTCTGTTTGATGCAAAAACTTCGTTAATATTTTGTTACAACTTCGTCTCGATATAGGTAGTAGTGACCTATTTATAAAAAGTAAAAACTAAAAAGTCCTCATATGTGACTTTTTACGCTACACGCGCTTTCCAGAATTTACGAGGCCGCACCTTAAAGTTATTTCAGTTATTAAATTTTGTGAAGAATGATTTTTCACAGTGAAATTTGGCCAATCGAAAAAAGTAATTTACAAAAATCGCCGAAATATGATAATAAATAAGGAACTTATCAAGTTTTACGCATTAAAAAAAATTAAAAACGCAAATTTTTCAACACTGCACTACTTCGAGCATCTGAAATTCGAGTCCATAGGATGATTTTGCTATGGGAACCTTCAGTTTAAGATGCATATTGTTAAGTTGCATAAAATCCATATAAAGCTGTAGGAAACCAGACTACTGCGATATTTTTTAAGTTTATCTAAATGAAGCGGAAATCCTAACCAAATTGAAAATGCAAGTAAAAAATCTTACGTTGTTTTTGATTTTGAACAACTTTTATGTTTACACTTTTGTCGTAAAATAATCAGGGGAGCCAACATTTGCAACTACTTAATTTTGCATGGTAAACTAGGGTGTCCATTTTTTTTTGTCCGAACTTTCGGGGACACTAACCAAGGGTTATGAAAAAAAAACCTTCACCAAGTTTTGTCGAAACCATGCAAAATTCAAAAAAAAAGAACGTAAAGTAAAAACTCATTTTTGACCATTTCAAAACTTCCTCCCACTCCAGTTTTCGTATCCAATGAGCGGTTACACTATTACAATGTTGTCAGACTATCAGATTTGCAAAATTTTGCAACAATGCGGTACGATAGATGTATGAGAAAATTATGTAACTCGGGGAAAAAATAATCCGGGACTTGAGTCTTGCTTCGGGGACTGTCCTCCCCGAAAATTGGGGACGAATGGCCACCTTATGTCCTTATGGTAAAGTCCTATTGTACAATACTCTCAGTCAACTCTGTATGTAAAGCATAAAAAAGATTGGGGCAAATGGAGCTTATCTATTTACACCAAGTAGAAAGCTGGTGAAAGCGGAGCAGACATGCGCATTACGGAATGTTTAGATTTATTTGAATTCTTTGAATTTTGAATTACCAGAATAATTATATTTTCTTATAAGAAACGTGACTATTTTTCCTTTTTACAACTAATTAATTCATTTTATAGTAGTTTCAACATTCAAAAAGTACCTATGCAACAAACGAAAAAGAATTTTGTTAAAAATATATCAGAAACTTTTATTCTAGATAAAAGTTAGGGCATGAGCTAAAACTAATTTTAAGATGGAAACAGAAAACATTTCACACAAATTAGTTTTAGGTCATGCGCTAACTTTTATCAAGAATAAATGTTTTTGATATAATTTTTAACGAAAAACTTTTCATTTGTTGCATAGGCCCTTTTGAATGTTGAAGTTGAAACTATGTACTATAAAATTTTACGTTTTAAACAAATTGCTACCTACTGATCATTGACATAAAAGTCACTTTACCGTTTTCTGAATTTACTTCACCACCAGCTACTTTGACTACAAGAATTTATAATCTAGAAAATAAGCACACCTTAACTGTTGAAATGTAGCAATTAACTAAATTTAAAAAAAATTAACTCCCTTAAATAGTTGTATGTCAATCCCTTTCTTAGAAACTTCTCCCCAAATAAACAACCTATTATAATCTGGTATGGGGTATGGCCTTTACAGTAAATCCTGTTGTGCAAGTTCACTAATTTGTAATAGATACATTATTAATAGGCTAGTTACTGTATTCTATAATCCAATTCATGCCAAGTTACAATTTCTTCTGTTCTAATTAAATTTTGATGTTATTTACCATTACAGTAAACAAAATTTTGAAACGTGAAATGGTTTATACCATTCTAATTCAATTTTATTATCAAATAAGTTTAAATAATCTTAGAAATTCGTAGCACCAGAATCTTTTGTTTGTTTGACCTGTGGTAAACATTTAAACATTTTAAAGGCGACCAATGATTAGACCGGTCTATAACAAAATAGTGAAGTTATCTTTCTTAAAATTTGAAAAATCAGCACGAACACGTCCCGAACGCTCGAGATTTACCCTTGGAGGCTCTAGATACCACGTGACTACGCTCTTACTCTGCGCGTGTTCTGTGCTCTGCGCCACTCCACTCCACTCTGCTCTGGGAACAGCGTCCCGAACGCAACTAATGTAAGAGAAGAGGATACGCTTTATTTACTCCAATCTCACAGTCCCGAACGCCCTTTGGAGCTGCACTTTTTGCTCCCACTGTAGCCTCCCGAACGCTGTAGAGCAGAAAAGAGCGACCGTCCTGAACGCACCTCCTATGTACAGAACTAATTGACATTTTGAAAAGTTAGGTTATGTTCATTATCAACATAATCATTCACGAAAATAAATATTTGGAATCAGTTTACGGTAAAATACTTCATATACTTGGCCTTAATTTAAAGGACGTTTTAAAGTTATTTCCAGTACATGTTATATGTAGCCGCATTCGATAAAAACTTTTTTTTTGTGGTCAACACGTGTAACCTTTTACACGATAATAATCTAGCATATGTATGTACAATTTAACTAGTTTTACAATTGTTAATTATCTAAAAGTAGTAAAGAATTATTGTGTATACTGTGAAACAACGTTTGCAACTCAAGTGAACTCCAACAAATTATTACATTCAACATTTAACATGTCGGTTCTTAAACCACCAGAACAAGTAAGAGGCCTTAAAGAAGTTGATAAAACAAAATTTGACCGAGAAATTGTTATTCCTAGTATTAAAATAACAGGCGCAGAAATATCCAAGGTTATACCATATTTAAAAAAATATTTATTAAAACTCAAAAACATGAAACCAATTCAAACCTCGATAAGTAATGTCACCGAGATATTGTTAAATCCTGATTTGGTAAAGTATTGGTTTGATATAAGTGAAAGTGATCGAGAATCTCTTAAAAAATTGTTAATAACAGAAAAAAATTTTACATTTAAAAATCACGTCCTTGGTTATGAAAACTATAATGTAGACGAGATATTTAAGTCGGTTTTACCAAACAATGAAGAGGGCATGTCTAGTTATTCAGCTGTAGGACACATAATACAAGTTAACCTAAAAGAACATTTACTTCCATATAAAAAATTGATTGGTCAGGTTCTGTTCGATAAGATTCCAAATGTACGTACGGTAGTAAATAAATTAGATGGTATAGATAACACTTTTCGTTATTTTAAAATGGAAGTTTTGTGTGGTGAAGATGATATGATGGCAACAGTCAAAGAAAACAAATGTCTGTTTGAGTTTGACTTTTCTGCAGTTTACTGGAATTCCCGCTTGAGCACAGAACACGAAAGAGTCGTAGATATGATTAAACCTGGAGAAGTTCTATTCGACGTTTTTGCAGGAGTTGGTCCATTTGCAATTCCAGTTGCCAAAAAGAAAAGTTTTGTATATGCTAACGATTTAAATCCAGAATCATATAAATGGTTAAATCATAATGTAAAACTGAATAAAGTTAATTCTCAATATATAAAAACATACAACAAAGACGGTGGTGATTTTATATTAAATGATGTCAAGCAGCAAATGTTGAAGTATATAAATTCACACAATATTTTTATCACTATGAATTTGCCAGCCCTTGCAGTTGAATTTTTAAACAAATTTTATAAATTATTTGAAACAAACGAATTAAAAAAAATTACAAGGCCTCCTACTGTTCTGCTATATTGTTTTACAAAAGGACAAGAAGATTGCTTTGAACTCGCCAAAAATTTAGTAAACAAAAATATGGGATTAGACATAAGCGATAATATAATAAATATTATTAAAGTTCGCACAGTTAGTTCTTATAAAGAAATGATGCGACTTACGATTAAATTAGACGAGAGTATTTTGCTTGGTAAAGAATCAGATAGTGGTATACATAAAAGAAAAACTGAAGATAGCAATATCAGTAACAGTTCAAAAAAAAGTTTGTATTGTATTTTTTTGTCATATAGAATTAAAAATTCAGTCTTATTTTTAGATTGTCATGGGAAAGAACAAGAACAAACAAGGAAAGAATGCCTTTAAAATTGCTGGTGCTAAAAGTTTAAAAACCAAATCAAAAGCGAAGCCCGTAAACAGTCATTTAAAAAGGGTAATTTTGTACTTTACAGCTATTGATTAAATGAAATTGCCATGGATTTTCATATTAATGCATTTTAAAAACATTTTTTAATTGTAGCTCAACGTAAAAACCCAATCAAAAATTCTGAAAGTGGACCAGCAGTTAATACAATTAAATGATAAAATAAGACATAATGCAGATGCCAGCAAGACAAAAAAAACAAAATCTAAAACAAATACCAAAGAATCAAAGGAACAAACTGCAGAACTTGAACAAAGCTATCTGAAAATGCAACAAAAATCGCAAGAGACTGTCAATGAATTAAATTCAATGAAATTATAACCATTTTATGTTAAATAGAAATTTGTAATAAATAAAGAAATACATAAATATTTGCTACTTTTATTAACAGGTTGAGTGCAATAGGTTATACAGGTATCATCAGTTAAAAAGGCGAGCAATGGGGATACGCACTAATCACAATAATTGTGAATTGGAATTGAACACGCATACGTATTTAGTTGTAGTGGTGTAAAGTGCCGTATGGTTTGAGATGTTTTGTGTTCATATATTTATAAAATTGTATACCCACCTATAGTTTAAAGATTCGCCAACAATATTGTAACGACTTCTACCCAAAAACCTCTCCTTCGCTTATCCCTACTAGGTGATACCTATATCTATTGCAATCGAAAATTTGCCCATCCTATGATTAAACATAATATGACTATACTATAATACAGTTCAGTTAAATATTAATAAAATAGTAACTGATAAGTGATTCACATATTAATAACATGTAACCAATGAAACCCTTTAGAAATTAATAGAATTGTACAGTGACTCAGAAGCGGATTTAACAGCAGGCACAACGGACGCGTGCCCTGAGCCCCGCAAAACCCCAACTTTACACTTTTTTATAATTCACTAAGTTTGGTTTCATATGTGCAACTTTAATTACGCACAAGTTTACAAGCGGCAGTAAAACCTGCGAGTATGTTTATATTCGCTTATTTTCATTACTACGCTGCATACTATACACAAACATGCTCCATCAGCAAGGTTTATTTCGTACAGAAAATCCAAACGTTTTTTTTTACATAATGTATTCTACGTAATATGCGACCATTTAATAGCAAAACTGAACAGACGTGGAAAAATCTATGAAAATATAAGTAGTTTAAGAGTTTTTTTCGCGTGTACATTGTTTAGAAGGAAAAAAAATACGTTGATAATTTAATAGAAATGTATAAAGATGACATGATTCAAGTAATTTTAAAGATAAGTTGGAACAGTTTTTAATCTTTTTAGATGAAGGAGACAAGCACTCAATTACAATTAATAATAGATCAAAAAAGCATTAGATATGAAAGAAACTTTTACAAATGTGGAAATTATTTTCAAAATTTTGTTAATGCTACAACTATGGGGTTTAGATATAGGACAACCCCTATAAAAATTAAAGAAGAGAAAAACATCTATTGAATAGTGAAATAAAATAAGGGTGGTTACATTATTTTGAAAAAAATCAGATATGTCACTTTGAAGTTTGGAAAGTTTGACATTTTTTTGTGAACACCCTGTATCACTAAATAAAAAATAGTTATTTATGTATCAAGGCCAAAAAGTACGTTTTGGCCGAGGTGCATATTAAATTTTTTGTGCGATCGAATTAAAAACCATTTAAATTTTTAGTAATTTTCAAAATTATAGGTTAGAAACTACGTGACATTCTGTCACTGACAGATGACGGCGTATGCTGTTAGCTTTAATGCAAATTTACGCTGTAGCGGCCGAAAAAGTTACTTTTCAGGCCGTTGCTACGGGTAACGGCCTGAAAAGTTACTTTTTAGGCCGTTGCTAAGGATAACGCCGGTAATGCAGTACTTTATGGCTGCTAACGCGTCCGTCAAACAGCTGTTTCTAGTACGATCGCACAAAAAACTTATTATTAAAATGTTGCTCCCTAACCGGACTAACATTATTGCTAAAACTTATTTCTTAACTTCAAAAAACGAGGTCGCTATGATTTTTTAAAGTTAAGCCTGCTTATGTAAGATTTTACGGAAATAAATTTATAAGTTGGCAATACCGACACAAAATCAAAAAGTAGTTGTAAAGCAATAACTACGCACGAAGCCGCTAGCTGCTTCTTACAACTCTTGTTATGTAATATACTATTATTTATTTAAAAAAATGATTAACATGTATTTTAATTTTCCCTGTCTCTCTCTTTTGTAAGGGGTCCAATATTTTCTTCTGTGTCCGGGGCCTCAACCGACCTCAATCCGCCTCTGCAGTGACTCATGTGATTAAACCTAGGTATGTCACTTATATTAAGAGATAAATGTAGAATAAACCATAGTCAAGCATTTTTAAATTTGGTAGACACCACTTTGAAATAATACGTTGATATATTTTAAATTGATCCATTGATTGTTTCAGATAAGAGTAAATTGTTTATTTTTCTCAAAACTATTTTGTATCTCCAAAGATAAAAAAGGTACTAGAATTTACATGACTCACTCTATTAACAAAAACAAAAATTTCCATTTTAAAGTTTGATACATTATAATATGACTTTTAATGTACATTATTTATAATTACATATCAATTACATTAATTATTTATGATGTTTATTGATATGGTCTTTTAAATAATAATTTCTTATAAATCCTTTTCCGCAGTACGAACAGGTGTGAGGACGTTCTTCTGTGTGAACCATCATATGATAGTTTAAGTGCATTTTTCTAACGAAGCTTTTGTTGCAAAATTTACAAGCATGAGGTTTAATCCCGGAATGTGTTGCTTCATGACGCTGCAAATCTACTTTTTTAATAAAAGCTTTTTCACACTGGTTACATGGAAAAGGTCGTTCTCCTAATAAAAAAAGGGCAACAGATCAGTATTGTTACTTTTTGTATGGTACAAAATAATTTAAGGTAGGGGGTGTCCAAATAGGACGGTATTATAGGGACATTATGGTTATTAGCGGTGATACAAAAATTTATTACACCTCAATTTTAAAAGGGTTTTGATAGTAAAATTGAAATATCTATATCTGTTTTAGATATACTACTATAATATAGAATTTGCAATTTCTCTTCTAGTTCTTATAACACTTATTGCTGTGACATCAAAAAATTGTAAACAGATCGCAGTACAATTCAGTTAAGGAGTTAAGGCAATTAAAACAGACCCTTTTACACTTTGGAAAAATATACAGTTTAATATAATTTATTGTGTTTTGAAATAAACTAATTACAAACAACTTTGCGTCACAAAAAATACATACCTAAAAAACTTGGCATAAACAGGAGACTAACTACCTAATAGTAACAAAAAAAAGTTATTAAATGTAAAACATTTCATTATAAAATAGTCTCATTAACATACGTTTATTCCAGTAGTTGATTTTGTATTTGTATAAAAATTTTAAAATCTTACGAAATAGGTCCATTTAAAGAAAAACAGTGGTCCACAACTTTTCAAACCGAAAATTACATTTAAATGTGAAACCACAATTTTTTATTGACGACTGTAACATTGTGTTGGTTCAAAGAGATTCCAACTTATTACTTTGATGCAGGGACCCGAACCGGTAAGAATAACGGTTCAGTTCCGGTTACCGGTTCGATAAATTTTAACTTTTCGGTTTACGTTCCGAACCACCGGTTTTTACTTTTTAATGATTCGGTAACCGGTTCGGCGGTAACGGTTCAGTTCCGGTTTCGGTTCAATACGTTTTTTTTTTAGTACAAACTGTATGAAAATAGTAATAAAACATAAACCCACAACATATAAATTTTATTTATATTTAAACTTCAAACTCTTTATATATATAACCTAACCTTACCTTGATATATACTGCGCCATCTAACAAACATTATTGCAACAAACAGGCGGTTAAATTAAATTTTAATTTCTGAGTACAAAAAATTACAAAACACATTACAATTTTATTTATATACAAATTTGTTTGTTTTGTATTAAATAAAACTGTCAAATTAAGTCAGTGTAATATCGAGGGTCTCATATCAGGGTAGCTTATGCGCCAAAAATACAAAAATGGAGATTCTTCGCCAAAAATGTGTTAAACTGAAGGAAAAACAAATCTTTGTATGTTAGAAAAATCAACATATTTTGATATAAGTTAACTTGAACAGCATGGGGATCTCGTAAACGGTAAGAGATACAGACTTGGTTAAATGGGTCAAAGTGATCTATGATTTAAAAGCAACTATTCCATGAAAAAAATCTTAAAAAAATTTGCAGTTTTTGTGCTATTCGTCAAAAACAAAAAAAAATGACGTTTTCGATTTTTGCTTATACTTGCTTATTTAAAATCATACCCAAAATGTTTTTCGACATTATTAGGACACCTTTTTGCGTAGAATTGAAATAAGTTAATAAATTTTACCTATCTTCATTTGTTTTTGTTATTTTAACATCAACTTTCTTATTTTGAATACGGGTCGTAGTTGGCTATGACACCATTAAAAAGAGATTTTTTTTCTCGTTTCATTGATTTATGGGTTGTTAGGTTTATTTTTAAAAATAATCAAGTTATAGCAATATTTATAAAAGTACGTTAGCGCACGCCATTCCAAAGTAGGTACAGTACTATGTGCGATGCCGCATTATACAGTCCAATCATCAAGTTTAAACTTGCGGTTTGTAGTGAAAGACGGCTTGACGAGCAAGAAAGAGCGCCTGCGTTCTATTAATCGCGGTAAAGAATACATTATTCAAATACGACTGTGATAGACGATGCATATTTAATTATTTACAAATTGAACTGTCTTAAATATTTTTTATTTTCTTTATCTACGGTAAGATGTAATCAAAAATTACGAAAAAAATAAAATCCAATTTTTTATAAAAAATATCGTTCCGAACCGGTTTTTTAACCGGTTGTAGCGGTTTTAAGCGGTTCACGCCAGTCGGTTCGGTTCGGTTTTGCGGTTTTGTGATTTGTTAACTAAGAGGTTCAGTTCCGGTTCACGGTTCATGAAAAAGGCACCGGTTCGTTCCGGTTTTTGTTCCGGTTCCGGTTCGGTTCGGGTCCCTGCTTTGATGTTTAAATTTTGTTGTTTAACACGTTAAGCATGGGTATGAGATGAGTCCCTGGGACAATTTTAGTGTTATGCTTTAATATGAGCTATGGCAGTTGCGATTTTGAAAAATTAATGTTCCTTATAGTATTTTTTTAAGATTCTGTTTGAGACGCCATACTTATGTCTCGCCGTCTAGTGTCCACTTAGACGGCGTGACACTGCATTGTTTATTATGCGTAAATAAAAAAAGAACAGGGAAGAATCGTGGCTCAACGAAATTAATTGTTCTCGTACAAAATGGCGGCATTGTACTGTTTGTTAAAAGTATTTTTTACTGTAAACAACGGGCAAACAAAATTATAACTGCATATGCACTCAAGCTTTTCTTTTTTAAATGACTAACCGATTTCTTATAGTTTGGTTCACTTATTTTATGTATTATAGTATACAGGGTGTGTAAAAATTGGCGGAAGCGCTACACGTGGCGATGTTCTTCGTAAAATTCTAAGTCGAAAATCTTAATACGAAAATGTTGTACCGTGTCTGCAAGGGGTCCTCAAAGTTTTGACATTTAGTCCTTTAATAAACGTTATTATTTAATACTTGCAAATGAAAAAGCTGCAATTTGGAATAAAAATAAATTTCGAATAGTATTTTTTCCTAGATATTGTCTTCTGGCAGCAGATATGAAAGAAATAAAAGAAGGGCAGCGAAGTAGTAGTGAGGAAATAAAGCAGGAAATCAAACAACTAAGAGATGAACAACAAAAATATAGAGATGAAATGAAGATATTAAAGGAAACTAACGAAAAGGCCTTAAAAGAAATAGGTGATCTGAGACGAGAGGTGACACGCACAAACGAGAGGCTTGAAAGACTAGAGAGAGAAAAAAGAAGGAGGAACGTAATATTACAAGGTATGCCCATCGAAACAAACAACCAGAATGTGCTCCGTGACACATTAAAAAAGTTCATAGAAAAGGAACTGGGGGTCGAAGTGGAAGTAAATGCGGCACGGAAAATAGGAGAGAAAACCTGTTTAATTGAGCTTAATAGTGAAGAGGATAAAACCAAAGTGATGCAGAATAAAAATAAACTAAGACAGCTAAGGGGAGAAAAAATATTCATTAATGACGATATGACTAAGAATGAAAGGGAAATACAAGGAAAAATCAGAAACATAGCTAAAGAAAAAAGGCAAAGTGGTAAAAATGTTAAGATAGGCTTCCTAAAGTTAATAATTGATGAAGAAACTTGGAACTGGAATAAAGAGGCTCAAGAATTGGAAAAGTACAGTAAGTAGCGAAATAAATTGACTCAAAGGTCAAAAAACTAATAACGGTAAATAGCAAAGGACAGGAAAATGGAGAAACGACCGAAGCAATGAAACTGGATAAGGACACAAATAAGAATAAAAATAAAGAAAAACAAGAAAACAAGAGGGGAAAAAAGGAAGAAATAAGTAAATACGAACAAATAAAGATTGCAACATGGAATGTTAAAACCATGTTGCGAATAGGTAAAATGGAAGAAATTGCGAGAGAATTAGATAAATATAATATAGACGTAGCGGCTATACAAGAAACAAGATGGGAAAGAGTGGGCGAGATAACAAAAGATAAATATACTTTCCTCTACAGTGGAGAAGAAAAAAGAGGAAGAAATGGTGTTGGATACTATATAGGGAAGAAGTTAGCAAATAATATAATAGAGTTCACACCAGTGAATGGGAGAATTGCACTGCTTCGCCTAAAGTTTAAGACCAAGTATATATCAGTTGTTAACATATACGCACCTACAGAAGTCGCAGAACAAACTGAAAAAGACAACTTCTATGAAAAATTAAACAAAATATGTGAAGATCTGCCAAAAAAGGACGAAGTGATAATAATGGGAGATGCGAATGCCCAAATAGGAAAAGAGACGTACTTAAGTGAAGTCACGGGAACTGGAAAGGGAATAATACATAGTGAAACTAACGATAACGGACACAGACTATCACAATTAGCAGGATCGCTAAATATGACTCTGCAGTCAACAAAATTCGAACACCCCAGAAAGCATAAAGTAACATGGAGACACCCAACAGGAGTCATAGAAAATCAAATCGACCACATAATGGCTACAAAAGGAATCGGCAAAAAAATAACAGACACAAGAACATACAGAGGAGCACAGGCTGAAACAGACCACTATATGGTTGTAGCTACGATAAGAAATGTAGAATTACAAAGGAGACACAACACGAATAAACACAACAAAAGATGGGATGTAGAGACCCTACAAAAAGAAGAAGTACGAGAAAAGTTGGAAGAAATTAATTCAAAAAATACGCAGAACCAAACGACAAATATAGACGAAATATGGAAAGAAATAAAGGAAAATACGACAAGGGCAGCAAAAGAAATACTAGGAAGAGCGCCGACAAATCGACAAAATAAAGAATGGTTTAATCAGGAATGTGAAGAAGCCAGAAAACAAAAAAATCTTGCAAGAACTAATTACAAGTAATGCAGAACAAGATAGAACCGACTACCAAATAAAAAGAAATCTAGCAAATGCAGTGTATAAAAAGAGAAAAAACGACTGGATAAACACGATGCTAGAAGAGATAGAACAAGAAGGTAGAAACTCCAACCTGAAACATTTCTACAAAAAAATAAGACTCCAGTACAACAGTAAAATAACTAAAATCAGAGGAATAAAAAATAAAACCGGTAAAATAGAGAACGACCCACAAAAAATGGGAGACATATGGAAGCAATATTACAGAGAAATGCTATATACGAAAGAGGGTGAAATACGAAATGAAGAAAATAAATCGGAACAAGAAGGAGAAGATTGCCCCGAAGAAGATGAAATACAAAAAGAAATAAGAAAGCTAAAAAATGGCAAAGCTCCGGGAGAGGACGAGATAGAGGCAGAACTGATAAAATATGGAGGACAGCAACTACATACACAAGTATGCTACTTAATTAGGCAAATATGGACGCAAAACAAGATGCCAAAGGACTGGAATACTAGTATAATCATACCACTGCACAAAAAAGGGGGAAAGGAGAATTGTAAAAACTATAGACCCATAGCATTGCTAAATACCGCCTACAAAATCTTAGCGAAGTTGATAAATAAGAGACTAAAGACACACGCTGAGAAAATACTAGGAGACTACCAAAATGGCTTTAGATCTGGTCGATCCACCATAGATGCTATACACACTTTAGACCAAATACTCCAAAAAATGTGGGAACATAATAAAGAGATACACGTAGCTTTCATAGATTTTAAAACTGCCTTCGACTCGGTTAAAAGAAAAGAATCGCTAAGAGAATTGGAACTATTGGGAATACCGGGGAAACTAATAACACTGCTAGAAATTACCCTCAACAACACAACAGCAAAAGTGAGATTCCAAGGAATAACAACAGAACCCTTCAAAGTAAACAAAGGCGTAAAACAAGGGGACTCACTATCCCCCACCATATTTAATTTAATACTAAAAAGTGCACTACGAAAAGCGAAACTAGATAAAAAAAACATCATGATCAACCAAATACAAATAATAGCGTATGCTGACGATATAGCATAGGGAATAGAAGAGAAGACCTAATAAGAGCGATAGATCAACTAGACAAAGAAGCAAAAAAACTGGGTCTGGAAATAAATGAAGAAAAAACAAAATATATGAAGATAGGAAAAGAAAATATGCACTTACAGAACGATCTACAAACAAAAGAATACACCTTCGAAGAAGTTAATACTTTCAACTACTTAGGCGTGACAGTGGGACAAGCTGGAAAGAACAGAGCGAAGGAGAGAATTCTGAAGGGAAATCAAGCATTCGGCAGAAACAAAACCCTACTAAAGAGCAAAACAATAAGCAAAACAACAAAAATAAAAATTTACAAAACCCTGATAAGACCCGTCATAACATATGCCATGGAAACAGTAGCAATAAATAAGAAAGAGGAGGAAGAATTAAAAATAGTGGAGAGGAAAATAATGAGAGCAATACTAGGTCCTAACGTAACAAGAGATGGAGAAGTAAGACTGAGAAGGAACAAAGAAATAGAGGAGGAACTGGGAGGAGAAAACATCACTCGACACATCAAAGTACAGCGACTACGATGGGCAGGACACATCATGCGAAGGAAACCAACCGCAATGCTCAGGAGGGTAACAGAATGGATTCCTATTTGGCCCAGAAACAAGGGTAGACCAAGGAAAAGATGGAGAGACGCCCTGGAGGAAGATGCAAAGGCACTGGGAATAAGGGAATGGAAATTTAAATGCAAAGACAGGAAAGAATGGAAGAAAATAACGGAGGCAGCCAGAACTAATGAGCTTGAAAATTAGAGGAGAGGACTGATCCACCTCATTAAATGGATCTACAACAACGCCTCGGCGTTAGCCATAATCCCTAGGATTATACGGCTCAATGATTTTTTCCTAGATATTGTCTTCTTCCTTTCAAAAATTGGTGTTGAAAATATGTAAATCACTGATTTGAATGAAAATAATACATATGGCAACATTGTCATTAGCTGTCATCTCTGTTTTTCTCGTAATTATTTCTAGTTTGTGTTTTACGATACCCAAACGTTTGCAGCTATGTTTACGAACTGAAGGCTTTCAGTTCGAACAAAAATTGTAAATACCTAAGTAAAAATTGCTGATAAAAAAATGTCCAAACGCAAATCAATGTACGCAATGTTGCCAATTTTTTTTTTCTTTAAATGGTTCCTGAGGCCATAGAAAGCATGGTACAACATTTTTGTATCAAGATTTTCGACTTAGAATTTTACGAAGAACATCGCCACGTGTAGCGCTTCCGCCAATTTTTACACACCCTGTATAAATGTGTATCACTTTATTTTGTACCTAGTTGTATCATTTATTTCTGAATACATAATTTTCCATTTAATGCATTATAAAACCCAAATTATCCAAAAACATTTTGGCCCACCGGACGGCTACATATCATAGTCCATGTATTTAGCATTATAGCGTTATACCCGACGATAGGCACGCCATCCAAGTGAACTCAAGTAGTGAGACACAGCTTTTCGTCTCGCCGTACGGCTGGCCACTGAAAGTGAGACATCGCGTTGATGTTAAGGTGTTAAAACATCTCTCTCGATCAGGGGTCGGCAACCTTTTTGTCAATAAGGGCGCAACAAAAAAATCTCACCGAGGGCGCCATGGCGCCCGCGGGCCCTGCTTTGCCGCCCCCTGCTCTAGATTATTAAAGTAGGTATTTTGTAACAACATTTGACAGATAATTTTCCTAGATATAAGGCGTATTTCAAGGATATTGAAGATGTTTTATTACAGAGTGTCTCAGCCGAGACAAATTATTCGAGGCTGTTCTAAGCAAAGATTTTTTAAATAAATTTTTTTGTGGTTTATTAATTACAATTTATTTATTAAAATTATCTTTAACTGTATGTAGTGTTTTTTTTTTGCGTCGATATGTAATGTTCCTTTACATGGAACACACTGTCTATTTGGCATTTTTTAGAGTCTAAATGATATATATATCAGGGACTGAGAACGGAACGAAAACGAAAACGTTAAACGAAATTAACCGAAATTTTTTTAAGAACGAAAACGAAACCGAAAACGAAATTATTATTTTTCGTTCAAGAACGAAAACGAAATAAATATTTTCCAAAACCGGTTTTAACCGGTTTTGTCGCTATTTCAATTTTATTTGTTAAGCACATACGCGAATTTACCTTCTGTGCTGGGGAGACTCCACGAGGCAGTAAAAAATCTCACTTGAAATAAGTGAGCTTCACTTTTCTCCATATATTTACGTGAATATGTATTAACAACTTTATTGTTTATACTTACAATTTCGTGTAACACAATTAACGGTACAGATATTCTCTATTTCTAATTTGTGTATGTTTTATTGGCGTTTAGACATAATAATAGTAAAATTTATTCTTACTTCGAAAAAGACTAATGTAAAAGAAGTTTTATTGGAAGATGTGTTGCTAGTAAGATTTAACGGAATGTGAAAATGTATATTGTATGGTATGTACAAACTATAAATTTAAAGTATATTTCAAGTTAATATAAGTTTTTTTTTTAGTATCTTTTTTATTTATAACATTTAGTTAATTATCCACTTGAATTCATTTTTTTGTCTTTTTAAATAATTACAGCAGGATCTTATTTAATTCAAATGCATAGATTTTTAGTACTAAAACAAATTTAAAACAGCACTTGCTATATTTTCATATTTTTAGATAAAGATCGTGTGTCTAATTTAACCTAATCACGTTGTTTTTGCACCTTACGGGTGTTAAACTTAATAAAATGGTTAAATGTTAAAGTGTTTAACGATTTGGTAAATTTAATATAGCGATGGTTCGCCAGTCTAAAATATGCTGTCCGTGAGCATCAAACCCCATCGTCATCGTTTATATTTTAGCTGAGACGCAAATATTGTTATCGTATTTATAGAGGGCTGTGGTTACTAGAAAAAAAAATTGATTTTTTGACGACAAAAAAAAATATTGTAAAACCGGTTTTAACCGTTATTATTTCGGTTCACGAAAACGAAAAAAGAATTTTTTCGGTTAGAACGAAAAGAACGAAAACGATATATTTCGTTTTCGTTCCGAACAGAAACGAACGGAATTTTTTTCGTTTTTAGTCCCTGATATATATACAGGGTGTCCCAGATTACATTTCCAGCAAAGGGATCTCGCTTATTATAAGAGATACAGCTTTGTTTAAATTAGATGAATTATTCTTTAGTATGAGAGGAGCCACAATCAAGTTTTAAAAGTACAAAATTCGTCGTGTTTCAGATGTTATAGCAAAAAATATGAAAATGTCGAATTTCTTTTTTCTCTCATAACTTTTTTGTCTTAATCATTAGAACAATTTTATTTGTACTTTCTTGAGGCACTTTTTAATGGAGAATGTAACTGTTATTTTAGATTATTTTTAACACCTACCATTTTCGAGATATTACCCCTAATTTCATTTTTTCTTTTGGGCCGCGAAGTTGGCTATGGAATATTTAAATGTGCTTTTTTTTCTCTTTTAAATAAGATATTACTTGCTATACTTATTTTTATAAACAAGTCACAAAATGAAAAAAAAACGTATTACCCATCACTTATCAAGCTATCTATGAAAATAAAAACAAAAAACAACTAATTAAATGTCAAATGAGAGTTACTATTTGTCTGCGGTATCATTTATTAGAATTTTATAGTATCGTTGTGTAATTCGATAGTCTTTTTAGCAAATTTGTTATCATATAATTGTGGGTACATTACAACTAATTAAAAAATTTTAATGTTGAAATGCTACATTCTTTACAATAGAAACTGTGTAAAATAGATAATTCTAATTCTTTATGGATTTGTTCTGGATTTTTGGTTGGTTTCTCGAAGAAACCATATTTTTTAAATTTATTTCCAAATTTCTGTAATTACACACTCTTGGTTGCCTTTTCTCAAGATATAGCTCTAAGTATATTCACTCAGCTTCCACACAGTTTTTATGGTAAAGAATGTAGCATCTCAACATGTCAAATTTTTCGCTATTTTTAAATGTATCCATCATTATAAAGATTACTACAAAGACTATCGAATTACACAACAATAATAAAAAATTCGAATAAATGATACCGCAGACAAATAGTAACTCTCATTTGACATTTAATTGGTTGTTTTTTGTTTTTATTTTCATAGATAGCTTGATAAGTGATGGGTAAAATACGTTTTTTTTTCATTTTGTGACTTGTTTATAAAAATAAGTATAGCAAGTAATATCTTATTTAAACGAGAAAAAAAAAGCACATTTAAATATTCCATAGCCAACTTCGCGGCCCGTAAGAAAAAATGAAATTAAGGGTAATATCTCGAAAATGGTAGGTGTTAAAAATAATCTAAAATAACAGTTACATTCTCCATTAAAAAGTACCTTAAGAAAGTACAAATAAAATTATTCTATTGATTAAGACAAAAAAGTTATGAAAGAAAAAAGAAATTCGACATTTTCATATTTTTTGCTATAACATCTGAAGCACGACGAATTTTGTACTTTTAAAACTTGATTGTGGCTCCTCTCATACTAAGGAATAATTCATCTAATTTAAACAAAGCTGTATTTCTTATAATAAGCGAGATCCCCATGCTGGAAATGTAATCTGGGACACCCTGTATATAGACAGGAATACGACTAAGGAGAAAAAAATTAACATTTTAACAATGTCAGAACCAAAAAGGTTAAAAAGGTAATCTAATAATGTGTAATGAGTTTTTGGTATCACTTCTAATAATGAAATTTCTTATACCATTCAATTTGGATATTGCTGAAAAAGTTACCTGAATGTATCTTCTTGTGTCTATCGAAATGGCACTGTATAGCAAACCTTTTTCCACAAACATCGCAAGAAAACGGCTTTTCTTTAGTGTGCGTCCGCATGTGATATGTTAATCCTGTTGGGTGACTACATCTTTTACCACAGACCGTGCATAAATATGGTTTTAGGCCACTATGTGTGCGAGAATGCAAATTCAAGTTGTTTGAAGATGGGAATCGTTTATGGCATACTTCACATTCGTAGTTTTTTTCTCCCGTATGCACTCGATTATGTCTACTTAGACATGATTGTGAACTGAACCCTTTACCACAAACATTGCATAGAAATTGCCCTTTGTATTCATGACGCTTTTCATGTGCACTATAAATGTATTTATTTTTAAACGATTTTTTACATAAAACACAAAAATAAACAGCATCTAATCCATTAATACTCTGATCATTTTGCTGTATGATAGATTCACTCTTTTCATTGGAACCATTATCAACTGTTTCATCAGTTACTCTGCGTACATTTTTTTCTTTTCTTGTTACCTTAGTAGATTTTTTAGATTTACATTTCCTGTTTGTTGTAGAACAACCTTGCTTTTTTTTCTTATTCACTTGCTGATCAATATCGGCATAACTATCTTGATCTATAACTTTAGTTTCTAATTTTGGGATCATAAACTTTTCTGTATTATTGTTAATTCCAACATATTCTTTTTCTTCTATTTTGTTATCCATACTTTCAAACACAATATCAGTTGTATAAGCATAAATATTTTCTGAAGTTTCTTGTTTCACAGAAAAAGTGTCGGTATATGTTTGTAAGAAATTTTCAGAGCGATCGCATAATAATTTGAATTTGTAGGCAATAATTGCTTGTTCCATACACTGTGTACATATTCCTGTTGGATATGACTCTTTTTGTGTAAACTAAAATTTTAAATTAGAATGAATAGTGAATTTAAACCACTAAATTAAATGTACCTTGTCTGCTACAAAAGTTGTAATAATTTTTATTACAGGTAAATTTATTCCATCGAAATTCACCGCAGCATCAAATATTGTCAACATATTTGATTGTTCAGTAATACACGTCCGACAAAGTTTTTCTAAGTTAATGTTGTCCATATTATTGTAAAACAAAAACTTTGTATCAATAACCTACAAAACAAATTACACTAACCTGAAGTTAGTAGTGAACGTGAACTTGAGTCACTTGAGTGAACAGTTCTTTGATTCTTGATAAATATAAATAAATACATTACAGTGTTATTTACATTTTAACGTCAATCTGTATAGCACAAGAAAATTAAGTTAAAAACCGTGTGTGCAAACTGCCAAGTGATTTTTTTGTGTCATACTGTTTTTTTTTTTTAATAACATGTTTATTTTAATGAAGTGAAACATATTTAGACAATAATTTTTCGTGATCTAATAATAAAAGTTCTAAGAATCTAATACGTACTCCCGAATTATTTGTTTACTTAATTCGTAAGATGTGTTATCTATGTAACGACTATGGGACTATGTATCTAAGTTACAGGTTTATTAATTACTAGTCATCACTAATGCTGTAAAGTCGTTACATATATTTTTAAAATGGTATTAACGTGTTGTGCTTTACATTGTGGTGAAAAACTAATAAAAGGTTCTAGCACCTCATTTCACAGGTAAAAATATTTAAATAAATATAAAATTATCGATTATTAAGACATATTTTGTTAAAGATTTCCAACTAATTTAACCTTAAAGCAACGATGGGTTATTGCAACAAAAATTACAAATTTTAAACCCACACCCAGATCATTCTTATGTTCAAAACATTTTGAAAGTAATTGCTTTAAAACACCTTATGGATACGCAATTCTTAAGTATGGTTCCATACCTACAATTTTTTCAATATGCAAAGACTTAAATCAGCAAATATATCCTAAGAAAAAATTAAAAACGCAAAAAAAGATCACCGTTGTAGAAAAAATTGTCACTGAAGAAACAACAGTTGAACAACCACAAATAAACAACCAAGGATTAGAAAGAAATATGGGAAAGCATTTAAGAAACAGGTAAAATATTTATTGTGGATTTATTTGTTCAATTTAAATTTTTTTTCAATTTATTTGATCAATATAACTTTATAATAAATGAATGTTAATTTTAGGCAAGACTATGTGGCAGCGACAAAAAGCATTGGTAATATGTTTTTAAAAGAATTTGGTAATCCCAAGGAAGCTATTCAAATGTATACAGATGCTCTAAAAACAATTGAACAACAAAAAAAAATCATTCGACAGCTTACACTCGATAAACAAATTATAATGAAAAATTTTAATACGTTAAAAAGTACTCATAAATTGTGCAAGAATAATTGAGTGTTTGTGCCATTTTTTTAGTGGAGGATTGATTTTTTTTTTTTTTTTAATTATTGTGGTATGTAATTTTTATTTACCAATACGATTTATGTGTGTTGAGTAAAAATATAACATTTAACTGTTTACAATTATTTAATTGTTAAAGATGTCGGTAAAAAGCATAGGATAAACTATCAGGACAAGAATGGATTAAATAGAAATAAAAAAGAAATATACAAAAGTGATTAAAATTTTATTGTATAAGTAAAGCTCTTTAAGAAGTCGATAATGAAACGTTAATATATTTACAGTTTAAGTAATTCTGAGTAACTTAATGTATTTTAACATTTTCTGGTCCAATATATACCGGGTGATTGATTTTATATATATTTTCTTATAATTAAAAATTAAACAAACCTTGCGCTTTTTTAAATATGTCATTGAACATTAACAATATTCCTTTTTACGAGTCCCAACATTTCTTAACATGCCAGTTATTTGTTAAAACTGATGTAAAAAATGATAATGCATACAAAGATGTATTTATGCTAAAAAACATCCCCAACATATTCGTCATTCAAAAAGTCTGCAACAAATGGGAAAACTTTTTATTATTGATTTCTCAAAAAATTTTATTCTTGATAAAAATTGGTGCATGATCTAAAACTAATTTTAAGATAAGAAAAAGTCATAGGACACTAGATTTTAGCAATTTTTGAAATAATCGCATGAGTAAAGTGCCCTTATTTTAAGAGATACAAAAAAAAATTATAAGAAAAACTTATTTAAAATCTCAAAATAAGGCTAGATTTAAATTTTGACGGTCAAATTCCAATTTTTAATTTTTAAGAAATTTTAACATTCAAAAAGTCTGCAACAAATGAAAAAGTTTTTTATTATCGATTTCTCTGAAAATTTTATGAATAATAAAAGTTGGTGCATGGTCTAAGACCAATTTTAAGATGAAAAAAATTTAATAAAAAGTTATATAACACTAGATTTTAGTGGCTTTTTGATTTTTTAAATGTTAAAATTTCGTAAAAAATAAAAATGAGAATATGACCGTCAGAATTTAAATAAGGCTCGATTTTTAGATTCTAAATAACTTTTTCCTATAGAATTTGTTTGTGTCTCTTAAAATAAGGGCACTTTACTCTTGCGAATATTTCAAAAATCGCTAATATCTAGTGTGATATGACTTTTTATCAAACTTTTTTTTATATCTTAAAATTAGTTTTAGACCATGCACCAACTTTTATCAAGAATAAAATTTTCTGAGAAATCAATAAAAAACTTTTTTATTTGATGCAGACTTTTTGAATGACGTTGTATATTAATAATCTCAACTCCTAAAAATTTCTTGAGTGCCTTTAACAATATTGACCTAAGCCTCTGGCAGTGCTTAAAAGTTGATTTATTTTTTCGATTCAATTTATATTTATATATTTTTGTTGCTCTAAATTTTATATTTTACTGACCAAGACCCACAAACAATTAAGGAAATTTTTCTGTGTGACACTCAAAATTTTGTTGCACGTTTACCAAGGGTTGCTGATACCTGTATTTAAATTTAGATAATTCCGTTTGCAATGTGGTCGTTCACACCATAAGGTAAGAAATCGTGTAAGTACGGTTCTAAAAGACTATGTAAAAATGAGTTAGCGATGTTTAAACTTTCACAAGTTTGACCATGTGTAAAAAAAAACCTTGTATAATATTTTAAAAATATAGCTAGCTCAAATTGTTAACCCCTTGAACGTTACATTAAATTCCTGGGTTTATGCATTTGACAATGTCGCGGCGGCAGAGGCTAACCTTTTTTTGTTGCTTCTGTAATGAAGCTGTGAGTTGAAAAATACAACAATTAGGCTGTTCTCTATCAAATTAAATTTTTTGTTACAAAAATCACACGCAAAAACCACGCCAACCCAACTTAACCAAATCTACCTGCATAAGATTTTTGGGTCAAGAAAAAAGAAGACTTTTGGCGTCGGTGACAAAGACCAACCTACTTTTTGTCTTTTTCCAACTTATAGCTTCAACACAGAATGCATGTTAAAAAAAAATCTGCCTACGCCGCCTTGATACTGTCGCGTGCATAAAACCGGCTCTAACGTGCGATCAACCGAAGTTATCTGCTTTCGCGTGTACAAGGCCTCAAATCGTACAGCACGGCACAAACGCGATAAAACCGCTTGTAAACAGTTTGTAGAACAAGGTCAACGGTGCAAAAGCGGTAAAAATGCCCAAATTTAAATCGTAGAGCCTCGCCGTTAGCGCGAAAAGAACGCCCGACCCAGTTCGTAGAGCACAGTCAAGGGGTTAATTAATCTATTATTAATCTAATTTTCAAACGAAATTTTATTACCTTTTTAAATAACTTAATCTTTAAAAAAAAACTGAAAGTGTGTATCGCTCAAAGTTTTCACAAAAATGTAAATTTTACGAAACCGGTTGACTTTAGACCCATATAACCTTTTTTAAAGTAAATTTTACGAGAAATCCAAAAATGTCAAAATATACAGGGTGTTCTATTAAAAAATTTCAAAGTTTGAGTCTGTTTCCGGTTGAACCGGAAGTCGCATTGCAACCTTAATATTTTCATCGAATCCGAAAAATATCAACGCTCAAATACAAAATTTCATTGTTATATCTGCAATGGTATTTTAGATATTTGTATTTTTAACTGTCACACTGACAGTTGCTTATATTGTGTACTTTGATACAATAGTTGCTTATATCAAGTGCTTATAACGAGAATTGCTTATATTGTGGGTTGCTTATAACTCGAGCTCACTGTATTTCAAAAATAAAAAAAATTCTCATTTGTTGCAGACTTTTTGAATGACGCTGTATATATATTTTTTAAATATTTATCACGTCCCAAACTAAACCAATTATGGAAATTTGCCAGTTTAATTTCCATATGTTTTTTATTATAAAGATTTAGTTTTGTTTGCAATCCAAATGATGAAATTGAGATCCTATCACCATATTTGTGAAAAACATTTTTTGCATGTCATTATACCTTCAAAATGTTTCAGTTCAGCTCATCGTCAACTAAATGAACAATTATTTACATTTATTCATCCTGTTTCATGTTCTTTTTGTTCTTGCTCCCGTTCCTTCTTAGAGTGCATTTTCAAGTGACACATTAATGGCTGTCGTTGAATAAAACCCTTACCACAAACTTTGCATTGATGTGGTCTCTTCCCACTATGGGTCATTTCGTGTAAGGTTAAATGTGTTTTTCGCACAAAAGTCTTATTACAGAAACCGCAACCAAACGGTTTTTGTCCGCTATGTAAGAAACTGTGAGCCGTAAGTTCCACTTTCCTTGTAAATCCTTTGCCACAAGTTTCACACATAAAAGGTTTAACACCTGTGTGGCTACGTTGATGTGCCACAAGATGGCACTGCATCACAAAACACTTACTACATATATTACATTTATAACGTCTCTCGTTGTTGTGAAAGCGCATATGATATTTTAGTGCTGTGGGTTGAATAAATCGTTTTCCACATAACGAACACAAATACGGTTTTTCTCCAGTATGTGTAGCCATATGAAACTTTAAAGAACCTGATGCGTTATAAGCCTTGTGACATATTCTACAAACATAATCTCTACGTCCACTATGCATATATAAATGTTTGTTGTAATGACTTCTACTTATGCTTTTTCCACATATAGGGCAAAGTTTTCTTTCACTGTTACGATTGCAAGAATGATTATTAAAAGCATATAAAGTTTGAAATATAAAACCACACTCTGTACATTTCCTAGCCGTCTTATTCGAATTATGAAGACTAACATTCTTTATTTTAGGCTTCTCAGGGTCAGTTTCAGTATCGATGTTGTCAAAAATCGTTTCGATATTTACATTTTCTGTGTCAATTTCATCCAAATTAAATATATTTGATGATAGACATGGTTCCAATTTGATAGTACTTTCACATTCTAAACTGGTATCTAGATTTTCTGATTTGTCATCATTTATATCATTACAACTTTCCAATTGTTCATATTCGTAATCATTTTCATGTTCATCGCTATCATCTTCTAATATTTCTAACTTATAAACTGTAATATCATCAGATTGTTGATACTTTATACATTCTTTAAGTATGTCTTGTGCTTTTTCATACTGCTGTTTAAATTTATATGCATTACTTGCTTGATGCATACAATCAGAACATATCAGCGACGGATATCCATCACCTTTGGCAATCTATAAATAAATGTTTAAGTTTTTGTTTACGTATATATTATTCACACAATTTTTATTCGTATTCACCTCAACTGAAGTAACACTACATAAAATTTCATATACAAAAAAAACATTATCGTTCATTATTTCTGAATCATTTAATTCACCAAATACAGATCGACTAGTAACATCCTCCATGCACTCTTTTAAACATGCTCTGCAAATTTTGTTTAAATTTGCTGCTAACGTTTCTATATCCATTATTTATATAAACATATTAAGTTAATAGTCGACTGAAAACCATTATTTTTATCTGCTGACAAGTAAAACAAAACAATAACCTCACATTTTCTGCTGTGTCTAGAAGGACGTTAACAGCATTTCTATATACAGGGTGTCCCCGTTATCACCGCGAATATTTTAAGTGGTGATAAAGGACCTTTTTCAAAGAAAAAATTTCAAGTAAATTTTTTTCCTAAAATCAAATGCTAAGCTGATATCAACACTTACTTGATTTTTGTACACTTCTGCATTTATAAAACTCTGTAGCCGAAAATATTAATAATATCGTAAAATACCTTGAAGCTTTTTAATAGAGCATGAAATTCTCTACAAAATTAGTTCTATTTATTTTTTGTCTACAGGCAATGGTTTGAGAGTTATAAAGCAGTTTGTACAAAAAAATGTAAAAAATGTAAAAAATGTAATTGTTTCTTAGACTTTGCAACCGCTGTATCTTTAAAACGAAAGGTTGTACAAAAAAACCGATGGCCCATTCCGGATAGCAAATTTTATGGGCTAGAACTTTGGTCTAGTGAAATTTTTTGAAAATCAAACCGATTTTCAGGAAAATCTGATAATAAGGAATAGAGTGCAAAAACAAAATTTCCTATAAATTAAAATATTGTTTTGTATTTAAAAATGCTTTTAAAGAGAGTGCGATTACGTGATTGAAAATGATGGAGATCATTTTGAACACTTATTGAAGTAATTTTGTGGTTACATGTCAATTTTATTGCGTCCAGATAGATTTGCATTGTTTTGCATTTTATCGTTTTCGAAAAACAAAAACTCCCGGTATTTATGATATTTTGTATTTAAAAATGCCATAGCATCGGCAACATTCATAAGATTATAGATCTCATCAGTTTCAAAGCTTTTTATGAAGTTTGAAATTCTTCAGAAAACCACCCCTTATCATTTTTTTTAAGGAGCTAACGAACAAATTTAACAAAAAATTGTAAAATTGCATATAAATAAGTTATGTAAATTTTTAAAAACGCCGCATCTTTTTAACGAAACGTCGTAGAGCAAAACGGATGCCTATTGAGGATAAGGCATTTAACGGACTACAACTTCGGTAAATATGTTGTTCAATAAAACTAAATATATCATAGAAATGTTTATAATAGTGGAAAAGGTGAAAAAAAAACGATAAAATGCAAAACAATGCAAATCCATCTGGACGCAATAAAATTAACATGTAACCACAAAATTACTTCAATAAGTGTTCAAAATGACCTCCATCATTTTCAATCACGTAATCGCACTCTCTTTAAAAGCATTTTTAAATACAAAACAATATTTGTAGGAAATTTTGTTTTTGCACTCTATTCCATATTTTCAGCTTTTGCGGAAAATCGGTTTGATTTTCAAAAAATTTCACTTGACCAAAGTTGTAGCCCATAAAATTTGCTATCCGGAATGGGCCGTCGGTTTTTTTGTACAACCTTTCGTTTTAAAGATACAGCGGTTGCAAAGTCTTAGAAACAATTAATTTTTTTACATTTTTTACATTTTTTTGTACAAACTGCATTATAACTCTCAAACCATTGCCTTTAGACAAAAAATAAATAGAACTAATTTTGTAGAGAATTTTATGCTCTATTAAAAAGTTTTAAGGTATTTTACGATAAAATTGATATTTTCGGCTACAGAGTCTTATAAATGCAGAAGTGTAAAAAAATCAAGTAAGTGTTGATATCAGCTTAGCATTTGATTTTAGGAAAAAAATTTACTTGAAATTTTTTCTTAGAAAAAGGTCCTCTATCACCACTTAAAATATTCGCGGTGATAACGGGGACACCCTGTATATTTACATTCTTAATGCTGGCCACGCACGATCCAACGCCGCAGTACGTGTTGTACTGCAGCAGACAAACTTGTGTCTCTGCAGTCCACGTCGATCCAATCTTGCTGAATCGCGCCCATACAAACGTTTGTCTGCTGCAGTACAACACGTACTGCGGCGTTGGATCGTGAGTGGCCAGTAGGAGTGGGCGATATATCGACATATCGACACATCGATATATCGATGCATCGATATTTTGAGGGCGAAATGCTTTTTTTTTTTGGTCACCAGTCTCTCTTTTTTCACTTTTTTTAGCTTCGCGCTGCTTTTATATCGAAATTTCGATATATCGCGATATATCGCCCACTCCTACTGGCCACTCACGATCCAACGCCGCAGGCCGCAGTACGTGTTGTACTGCAGCAGACAAACGTTTGGATATCGCCCAACCCTAGTGGCCAGCATTAAACTGGTGTTGATAACATTAAATAGATTTTTTTTATTTCAGTAAATTTGGTAATACCATTGGTTAAATAATGTTTATTGAGTTCTAATTCTAATATAAAAATGCAAGTAATTCTACTCCGAATGATATTTGTTTTAGGCACCACATGTACATTGTACAGTACAACCGACTGTTTAGGGTTGTTTCTGCTATTACAATTATTATTGGTCGCATTCAGCGGACGTAGCGTAAATAAATACCGCTCCGCTACCGATAACGATACGCCCCAACGTATTTTATCGTGAACAGTTTTGATGTATTTATGCTACCTACCACACCTAGAACATAATAGGTAACTACCACGTAACCGTAGGGCAAATAGACAATTATTGGGTAGTTGGTTATCTTGTGAAATTTGAAATATTTTATTTTATTAAACGAATTTTTTGATAACGGCATAAATATTAATGAAATTGGACAAATAGCACTAGAATTCGCAATCTGATTTCTTTCTTCTTGTAAAAAAATAACTTTAAATGGAACAATATCAACAATATTTACTTCTAACGAGTGGCAATAAAATATTTTCTTGAATCATTTGGAACTTGTAGTCAGAACATGATCCCTGCAATTTGATTTTTTAATTTTACTTGCATTTTGTGACAAAAAATGTCTACACAATTACAAACTTGCTCTTTACAACAAAACAAGTATGCAGTAGAATTTTTACCTATATTTTTTTTTTTAGTTATACTTAATTTTCTATTTTTTTTCCATAATATAAACAAAACTGTAAACTTATAAATGATGAAACAAACTTGTGCCAATATTTTAACCGTACCTCATTTTTTTATCACTTTAAAAGACTTACGGTAATTTATAAGCATAAATAATTCGGCTATTGATTTCTTGTTTTTTTTTTCTATATTCAATGCGCTTCCTAAATAATCATGCATATTTCATTTATCATCTATCATATCAGCTACGCTTTCAATAATTTTTGAAATTTATTAAACAATTTATCATTAAGTAACATAACATATATGTTTGTTATAATCTAAAAACTTTCGCAATAACTCTTTTTCTTCTTGCATTGTATTACTTTTTGCAATTGATATTCTTTTGTCCATATTTAAAACACAAAACAAGATATAAAATAAACTAACGTTAGTTCAATCACACGTGTAGTAGCACTGTACGCCATCTGTACATAGAAGAAGATAGAATACGAAGTGCCTAAGTAACTGCTTGTTCAGTATTGCGCTATCTGACGGGGGTGGAAAGAACTAACTAAATTAAGCGGGACTTTTGAAAGTCCACCCAGCTTTCACTTCAAATAAATTCAGTATTAAAACAGTAACTATTCAGTTTTGTTGACATGTTTTTAATTAAAAACATGCCAACAAAACTGAATAGTAACTGTATTGAAATTGAAAGACGATGAAATAAAAGAAAAAATATAATTATACATTTATTAAATAATATAAAAATTGCAAAAACATTGCACAATTATAAAACACATCATAAATATAAATATACATAATATAAATTATTACAGTAAACGCCGTTTATTGTGATCACCCCAATTAAATGATTATATTAAACAGTGATTCTAATAACAAAAAATTAGAAATATATAATGTAGACATGAGAAAAACAAAAAAATTAAGAATGCATTTAAGAAATTTTTGCTTACCAAATGAACAAATTTAATTTAAAAATCTGCAAAATTTAGGTTAATACAGGAATACACAATATCATAAATGCATCAAAAATTGACTCGTAAAGTATGATTCTACGACCAATATGATTTCAACGTTTTAAATTTGATTCTGTAACACGGTTGGTTTTAAATAACCAGTTATCATAATATCAAGCGCTTACTGTATTACAAAAAAAAAAACTTAAAATTAAAAATTTACAATCACTTATGCGCAATCTTTTGTTGTAAATAATATGTGCTGCCCTATTTAGTTTATTTTATTAACATAATTGAAAATTAAAAATCTGCAAAAATTTGATAAAAAAAAGAGCTTCAATCAAATCTTCACGATGAATGTCAAACGGAAAACTTACATGATCGACAACAAAAGATTTTATCATTGAAATTTGTTTTTTATGTAAAATTTATGGTAATAAAAAATGTACATAATTGTATGTAGAACATAAACATGAAATAAATTTGTCTGAACAATAATTCAGCTGAACTTCCTCGTCATATTGTTTTAAATCCACAAATGCATGTGCAACGGAAAGTTCACCTGAATGTTAGCTAAACATACCCTGCAGTCTACAAATTTCGGAATGATGCCCTTAGCAATGAAGCCACTAATATAGCCAATCGTGGCCAACTTTAATGGTTTGGCTTCATCGAAAGTTTCAAGCACGAAATGTGGTACCCAATCCTCAGGCTCGGGTGACTGTTGAACCCCTTGAGTGATGAAGTGTTGTGGAATGAAAAAGCTTTGACAATTATCAGCTTCACAATTGGATCCTGGTGAATGTATTCTGGAAAAATTATTTATAATTAACGTTTTGAAATAAGGCCCAAAAGCTGAACACGTTCAATTAATTTATATTTTGGACACCAAAAACAATAATGTAATAAACAAAAACAATAAAATTACTTACCCTTTTATACCATCTTTTCAATTTCGTTAACGAACAGTTACATTTGAAACGATTTCTTGATTTCCAGATTTGAGGACCCATTCTAAATTTCCTAGAACTCATTATAATCTCCATTTCACTTTTAATATCACAGCTAGGTCACTAATACGGGTGTAGGATAATTAAAGCAACATGTTAAACAAGTGTAATACTACTTATTACCGTTATAATCCTTCACAATTTATTATGTAGGAATAAATACAGGCGTTAAATATACGTTAAATTTGAAAATGGTTCGCTTCTGGGGTTCGCTTTCTGTTTTGTGATGAAAGATTGTTTTCTTTGCTAAAATTGCAAGTCGCCATCTCGCGGGGGTTGCTAAGAAGCACGGATGTAAATAAAAAAGTTATGGCCCAAGGTCATGTATCTCACTTCGCATACCCTGCATCTGTACGCATACTGTACGCTCTGTAAGTAGCGGATCCAAAATGCACTAATTGGGCCGGTATTCCGAACTCGCTCGCGTTGAGCAGCGCCGGTATTCCAAACTCGCTCGCGTTGAACAGTTCAACGCGAGCGAGTTCGGAATACCGCCCCTGCTCTGCAACAGCGTCCCGAACGCGACTTTATATGGCCGTCCCACGGTCTACTACACAGGTTGGGAAGCCTGTCAAAAAATCAGGAACTTTTGGACATAAATTTCCGCTAGATGGCGGCACGTCTAAGAACCATTCGCCATAAATATCCGTTAGATGGCGATAAGTCTAAAAACCTGTGCTTGCACTAGGTGGAATCAAAACTGACTTAAAAATTCTGTAAAAACTTTTTTTATACATCCTCTGATTGATAAACTTTGAATTTTGCGAGTTTTTTTTACCGAAAGCCTATAAATGTCGCTGGTTAATGTCAAAATCTTGTACACCCGGTTTTTAAACTTATCGCCATCTAGAGATTTATGGCGAACTGTTCTTAGACTTATTGCCATCTGTGGGTTAATTTACGGAACTAGTTACCGGCCTCAGTCGGTTTTATATGGGAGTTTCCCAATCTGTCCCAATCACGGTTTACTACACAGGTTAAGAAGCCTGTCAAAAAATCGGAAACTTTTCGACATAAATTTCCGCTAGATGGCGATAAGTCTAAGAACCATTCGCCATAAATTTTCGCTAGATGGCGAAAAGTCTAAGAACCTGTGCTTGCACTAGGTGGTATCTTATTTTGAACAAAACTGTTAATGAAATCGGTCAAAACATTTTTATATACATCCTCTGATTGATTAAATTCGATTTTTTTAAGCGAAAGCTTATAAATCTCGCAGACTATGTCAAAATCTTGTACACGAAGCGATTCTTGAACTTATCGCCATCTAGCGATAATTTATGGGGAACGGTTTTAGACTTATCGCCATCTGTGAGTTAATTTACGGAACTAGTTACCGGCCTCAGTCTGTTTTAAGCGTCGATTACATTTGGCGAGTTTACACGCTCACTCGCTTGCGAGATACTCGCGCGCGAGTGAGCGTGTAGCAGCTAGCCCAGCGAGTGTCGATTGCACTAAGCTAGTCAACTCGCTTACTCGCTGACGGCTGATTTTGTACTGTCACTGTCAGTCGTTGTTTTGTGTTTATTGTTATCCAAAATGAAGTGGAATAACCACGAAATAATAGAATTTTTTAAAGTGTACGAAAATTATCCTATGTTATGGAACGTTAAAGACTACTTTAATATAAAACCTAAGGAAGAAATTTTTAAATATATGTTTGAACACCTCCAAACGCTAAAGGGAATGGACGAAAAACAGCTCAAGGCAACAATTAAAAAGATAAAAGACGTTTACAGACAAGAACTTTGTAAAATCGAAAGGAGTAAAAGAAGTGGTTGCGGAGCAAATGATACATATTCTAGTGACTTGAATGAATCACCAGTAGCTAAATTTGTGGCAGTCGGGATCGCCATTCTCATTTTGATCAGTCTATCAACCATCTCCAGTAAAACATCAAACTGGCCCCCGTCCATTCTCAATATATTCCGGTAGGCTGTACAGTCTTGGTCCTGCAATTCTTTCAATAAAGTATTGGATGCACCATGTTTTTCTCTTCTTGCTGCCCAGTCTTTTACCCACACTTTTCTAGATTTCCTTTTTTTCTTTTTTACAATTCCTGACGTAATAAAAGGGCAACAACATTAATTCCCGCACAAACTATTTCTCTCAACATTTTTTGTGTTCGGCGTGAACAGTGCTCGTCGTGGCATAGAGCGAACGCGTGCCACGCACGTGGGCGGCTAAAATCTCAGTTTGAAAAACGATAATAGTGTCAAGAGAAGTTTCTTAAAACTTAAAAAATCTGGTCTACGATGTCCCAGGAAAGACTTACTATACTTGCACTTATTTCTATTTAACATTTTTTATCAGAAAGTAATTATTTTTCAAAACTAATAGACAATTCGCGTCTATTATAGCCAGAAATCTTGAATCGAAAATGAAGTAAAATCTAGAGTAATATCAATTTTTAATGAACGTTTTTCATCTTAAATTTAGTTTAAGACCATGCACCAACTGTTATGAAGAGTAAAATTTTCTTAGAAATCAATAATAAAAATCTTTTCAATTTGTTACAGAAGTTTTGAATGACGCTGTATATAAATAATTATTAAAATAAAATAAAAGTGCGAATATTTTTTTATTTTCCTAAAATTTAATTTTAACGGAATAACGGGGCGGCGAAAAGTGGGTCTGCACACGACCGGCACTGCGGCGACTACTAAACACACAGCGATTTCACTAGTCAGATACATTACACAGAGCGATTTTACTAGCCAGCGAGTAAAATAGCAAGCGAGTAGCGAGTAAAGTAGCCCGGTCTCCAACTTTACTCGCTACAGTAAAGCGAGCGGCGAGTTAGCTTGACAGTGTAATTACATTGGGCGAGTTTAGTAGCAGCGAGTAAATTCGCAAGCGAGTAGCTAGTAAACTCGCTCAATGTAATCGACGCTTTAGGGCCATAACCCACTGGCACGACTACGGTCTACTACACAGGTTAGGAAGCCTGTCAAAAAATCAGGAACTTTTCGACATACATTTCCTCTAGATGGCGATACGTCTAAGAACCATTCGCCATAAATATCCGTTAGATGGCGATGTCTAAGAACTTGTGCTTGCACTAGGTGGGATCTTATTTTGAACAAAACTGACTTAAAAATTCGGTAAAAACATTTTAAATTACATCCTCTGATTGATTAAATTCGAATTTTGCGAATTTTTTAGCGAAAGCCTATAAATCTCGATGAGTATGTCAAAATCTTGTACACGAACCGGTTCTTAGACTTATCGCCATCTAGTGATACTTTATGGCGAACGGTTCTTAGACTTATCGCCATCTGTGGGATAATTTCCGGAACTAGTTACCGGCGTCAGTTGGTTTTATATGGGAGTTTCCCAACCTGTGTAGTAGACCGTGGGCGCGACAGGTCGCGTTGAGTCGCGCGCGGCTAAATTTTCTATGTATTTATATGGTGCAACGCTCACTGACGCGACGCGACTCGCTTGCCGCGCGCGACAGGATTTTGAGTAACGATTCCGCCGCGACTCAATTGTCGCGCGCGACTTAAGATTACACGTTTTTATATGGAGCATAACCCACTGCAACTGCCAATCGCGCGCGACTTGTCAACAAAACATCACGTCTCGGCATTGAACTGACGTTTTTGGATGTCAAAAATATTTCAACTTTAATGGCTCGGGCGTATTCGGCAAAATTCGAGGGGTAACTCCGTCCTTTGAATGCCGAGACGTGATGTTGTGGTTCTAAAGTATCGGGTGATCAACAATGACTGATGCCCGCTAACTTCAGATCGAAAATAAAATAACCAAGTTTTAGTTGGTATCTCAGTGTAAAACTAGGATATCAGTGGCGTAGTATTATTGACGTTTTCTGTGACGTTCAGGTTGACCTGTCATTTCGTGTGCGGTTAGTAGCTTTTCGTTTTAATTTGCATGTTTTCGTAACAATCAGTTATCAGTTTTTCTTTTTCTGTGCGTTCAGGTTGTTCTGTCATTTCGTGTGTGACCAATATTTACATCTGTATGCATATTAATAAAGGAACTGATTTAAGGTAGCCTCACTTAATTGTTTTTATGGAGCTAATTCTTTTAAACAAAAAGCTTTGCAAATCTTTTTGTCAGTAAAAACTGTAGCTGTCATATTTAAAGGATAATATTATTACCCGTTCTGTCAATACAAACTTTTTTCCTACGCCACTGGTTTTCCCCTATGGGTTACCATCCGTTCGAACACCCTTGGCATCAATCATTTTTGATCCCCCGATAGTTCTCCGCGAACGAAGCTAATTTTATTGTCGCGTATAACTAGTCGCGCCCAAAAAAACGCGCGCTTTAGTGGGTTATAGCCCTTATATGGGAGTTTCCCAACCTCTGTAGTAGACCGTGGTCCCAATTGACCATAAACATCGTTCCCAGGTAAACGTCAAAAAAGTATGTCAACTGGCGCTCCCTGTGAAGTATATCAATAACTATGTTTTTTAAATTGATAGTCACATATTTGATATTTCCATAAAACTTTGGACGTGGATAATAATTATTTACCTGTAAAAATAACCAACAGCAATCAACTTCGCTTATGGGAAATTTCGTGAGGTAAATATGCGCTTTACCAATCTCACAACTTTTTGACGGGTTTGTTACTTTGCTAAAAAATATTTATTCATCTCCCAAATTCAGTGACAATTGCGAATTAAATCAAAAAGAATAATTGTTATAGCTATTCATAATTTTATTTGTTGAATTTTTCTTAACTTGGACATTTAACTGCCATTATTAGTATTAACATAACATTTTTGAACATAACTGTGACATTTAAAATACATCACTGAGGGCGCCACCTGACGTACTATTTTGACAGCCGATTTTGACTTCTCACAACAATGAAAAATTTGAAATTGGGACGGCCATATAAGTAGCGAACCAAGCAGCTGAGCGGATTATGAATGAAGTTGGCCATGGCAATAGTTGTAGACTGTGCCATCTGTATGGTAGATTAAAAATCTATAAAATTTTGATTGAATTTATTACAGTTTTCTTGCTTAATCTATTACCATCGAAAAATTGAAAAGAACAACCATTTTAGTAGTCAGATGATAACTAGCTTCATGTCCTTATAAAATTTTTGTCGTAAAATAATTGAGCACCAGTAAATATTATGTAAATGTATCTGTTAGTAGTGAAAATAGTAGTTAAATAAAAATGGAAAATAATTCAGTATTTACTAGATTGTGTTGGGTATGTTTATCAGAACAAGAAAATATGCAGTCTTTATTGGAAGATACACCCAAAATTAAAATATTAAACAGCGAACCACCAATATCATTATATAACTTGTTGTCATACGTAATATCATCAGAGGTATAATCAATTTATATTATTTTGGTTAAATCTTGGAAACTGAATATGTGTTTTATTTAGATTTTATTTGACGGTGGCCCTTACTTAATGTGCAACAGCTGTCTATCTCAGGCCTGTGCGACATATCGATTTAAAAATCGGTGTGAGACCTCTAAAACAGTTTTTCAAAAATGTGGTCTCATTTTATGCAACAAACCAAATTATACAGGAAAAAGTAATAATGAAGTAGAAGTTATAAAAGAAAAGACTGCTAATGAAGCATGTAACACATCTTTGTTCCTTAAAGTTACTGATAAAAAATCTTTATTAGATGATGAATTTGATCATAAAAATATTAAACCAGTGCTTGTTGAAAAAACAGCTATAGAAGAAAGTTTTTTACCTGAAGATAAAAGTGGTAATTTGAACACTCTTGGCATAGATAGACTGAGTGTGAATGGAAACATAGAAGATATTAGATTAAATGATGAAACGATGTCAGAAAAAGATGTAGTGGTGAATAAAGGTGTTGTAATTTGCACAGTTTGTGGGCAGACAAAATCTAAAAAACATTTCAAATTGCACATGATTACGCATGCGAATATACGTCCACATGCTTGTACATTCTGTCCAAGAAGATTCAATGCTAAAGCAAATCTTATAGTACATACGCGTATTCACACTAAAGAATTTCCTTATCTCTGCAACTTTTGTGGTAAAACGTTCGCACAGTCATCAACTTATAAAGTGCATATGCGATTTCATGATAACATTAGACCGTACAAATGTCATTTATGTGATTATAGTACAAGAACAAGTTCACATTTACAAAAACATATTCAACGACATATGGGAAATAAAAATCACCTTTGTGAAATATGCGACTATTCAGCATATACAAAAGCTGAAATTAAAAGTCATAGTGCTAAGCATTCTGAAGATAAATTGCATGTATGTAAAGTGTGTGAGAAGGCATTTGCAAGAAAAAAGACACTGAAAGTTCATGAGAGATCCCATTCAGGTGATAAACCTTACGTTTGTAAGCTGTGTGATAAAGGATTTACGCAAGCTCATTCATTACGTTCACATATTAGAAATATACATAAACTTAAACAAACATAGAAATGAAATGTATACATTTTAAACTGCCTAACTATTTATTTAACTTATTCTTTTCTGAATAAAATATTTTATTGCACTACAACTTGTTTTAATTTCTCATTCCAGTTTTGTAATAGAAAAATGTCTCAAATAGATTATGCAGCTTATTATTAAAATGCAAATGAAGTGTAGTCTCTAAGGATCCAAGGTCCCCACAATTTAATGTGTATTTTAGTGCTATATCTATATAGAGTTATATTGTTAAATTGAGTTTAGAACACTTATTTCTACTTCAATGAAATTAGTCTTCAATATTTTCCTAATATTTTTTTCATTTGATTATATAGATTAAATAACAATATAATAGTTAAGTTTAACTTTATTTAATGCTAAACAAAATAAGTTAGGTAAAACTATGTCAAATGGGTTTTATTACTAGGTAGATATTCTGTGAATCAGCAGATGTTAGCAGTAAGTTGATTAAATTTTTTTGTGGAATTTACTTTGGTTCGTATCCGTGTGTCTTACATTCCATCGGCGATGCCACCGGTTCCACCAAAACAGTCTAAAACCGTTTTACATTCAACCGGTTGAAGTGTTATGGGAACATCGCGTCTGTCTTGTATCACACCAGTGGGGAGTTTTTAGTACCAACTTCAGCCATTTGTTCCACCGAACTTCCGTGTGTCTAAAAAGGGGCCTTTTCACGATCAATCATTTTGCGCAACAGGATGTTGCGCCAATCCAAATTGTATTCACGTTGACACATAATTTGCGCAATCGTTCAGTTTTTCACTCCACGTCGCCAAGTCATAGTGTGATACAAAGATGAGTACGGAAGCATGTGCCACTATTGTACTTGCAATCAAGGGCGGCTCCAACCCTCCATCTTAGGGGGGTAATTAAAGTTTTCAGTGGGCCCTTGCCAATTGGCCTCCGCTGAATTTTTTTTTCTCTCAACTTTTATGAGCAATTGTTTCGCTTCACCCCTTAATAATAATTGTAATTATCAATTTTTCAAATGAAAAACAGACCAATGGCTACAGGTATACGGGAAGTGTAGAATAAATATGACTATTTTTGTAATATAGTTTTAATTTAGGCAATAATACATTGAATTAAAACTAATTCTATTAAAACGAAAAGTACTTTATTTCATTGTAAGCGATAGTAAATATACGGTTCGGCTTTTTTAAAATGATACAATAAAATTAAGTTTTCTACATTTGACTCCAAATGTATTTATTATATTGTCTATGTTGACATCTATATAGGGCCGTAACTAGGCAGGTGCAACCGCACAGGGCCCCACTTAAAGTGCTTACGAAAAATGATTTGAGATCAAATATTGGACAAGAACGATTATAAAATCCTTTTATTATTTTAATAGAATATGATATCGCCAACGATATCAATTATAATGACAAAATAGATGAGTTTGCATCTATTAAATCAAGCAAAGTGCAATTATAATTATATAAATATAGAGTATTTTTATTTTTTAGATTATGTGTTCTATTATATTAAATGATTAAAACACATTGACGGACAGTCAACATTTGGGTTAGGTTCGTGTTGTGACACAGTGATATTTTTTGTTATATGCTTTGAAATTGAAATGGTAACCTGCGAAATAAATCCCTCGCAAATTGATGTAGGGTGACACAAGGATTCTGGTGGTGATTCGTATAGTGGCTAGTGGCACAATATGTTGAAGAACATACTGTTAAACGGACAAATCGACTGCTGCAGCCGTCTTGGCGCAAAACCAATTTAAATAAACGACGGCTGTAGCCGTCGTGTCACAGCATTTGGAATTCTGTTTGACGGCTGTAGCCGTTTTGTCCGTCAATGTGTTAAGAATATAATTTTCTTTGCAAATATATTTTTTGCTTATTATTTCACCCGCAATTTTTTTTTGCAAGTGTTATAGGGGGCCCAAATCTAGCACAGGGCACTTCAGAGGCTAGTTACGGCACTGCATCTATATCTCTATGAATATGCAATAAAGCCAATCCCGTTAAACGTTCTTGTGTCATATTAGATCGTAACCACCCCTTTAACCTTTTTAAAGCCGAAAAACTCCTTTCTGCCGAGGCAACGATAACAGGAAGAGTGCATACAATTTGCAAAATGATTTTTAGTGGGGTATATTTCGGCGTTACATTTTGTATGTTTCGAAAGCACTGTCAGGTACATTTTCGTTTAACTGAAATTTCTTTTGCCATTCTAATGTCCAAAAATCGATTTCAGATTTAAGCTTTAATTTTATTAGATCGTCGTTTTCAAATACTTTACTTAAATAAGTGACCATTGAATTTATAAATACATTTACATCTTCACTAGACTAAAGCGGGAACGCAGGAAATAAGATATTTGTAAAACTTAATTTTTTTAAATATCTTAGTCTTAGGGGGGGTAATTACTCCATTTACCCCCACTGGATCCGCCACTGATTTGCATTATGTGTACCTAATGATACGTGTAAACGAAAGCGCAAAAGATATTGGATGAAGAAATGGTTTAAAACGAGCTACTTTTATTTACTCATGAAATTTGCTGGATGAATTAGTAGTGAGCTTTCCATCTGACTACAATAATTGTATGCGTATATGGGGCATTCAACTTTTCTCGAATTGCTGCAAATGGTCACACCTTTGATTCAAAAAGAAAATACAGTAATAAGAGATGCAATCATGCAATTCCTGTACATGAAAGGCGCACACACGACAGTAGTGATGACTCGACTGACAAAATGTGTGCATTCACAGTACAAATCGTTGCGCAACCCGCTTGTTGCGCAAAAAATATCAAAGAATTCTGATTTTACACAACAGGTTGCGCAATTCGTCAATCACTATCATTCACGGTCAATCATGTTGCGCAATAGGCAATGTTGCGCAACATGATTGATCGTGAAAAGGCCCCTTTACATTCCATCGGCGATGATGCCACCGGTTCCACCAAAACGGTCAAAAACTGTCTTACATTCAACCGGTTGAAGTGTGGTGGCAACATCGCGTCTGTCTTGTATTACACCAGTGGGAAGTTTTTGGTGCCATCGGCAGCCATTTAATCCACCGAACTTGAAGCCGGTGTTTATCTGGTGAATTGTGGAAGGGGTAGTCAGCCATTATCCGTGTGTCTTACATTACACCGGCGATGGCACCAGTGCCATCAAAACAGTCAAAAACTGT
Source organism: Elmis aenea (assembly GCA_947652605.1). Lineage (NCBI taxonomy): Eukaryota > Metazoa > Arthropoda > Insecta > Coleoptera > Elmidae > Elmis > Elmis aenea. Next base: position 31,777,007 of record OX393576.1, on the reverse strand, counting down.
CTTACATTCAACCGGTTGAAGTGTGGTGGGAACATCGCGTCTGTCTTGTATTACACCGGTAGGGAGTTTTTGGTGCCATCGGCGGCCATTTAATCCACCGAACTTGAAGCCGGTGTTTTTGTGGTGGATTGTGGAAGGGGTAGCAGCCATTATTGTTTACCGTACTGTATTATGGGTCAATCTAAACAGATGAATCTTCCTTAGGTGTAAACAAATTTTACTTTGGTTACCTTTGTTAATAACAATCATAATCTCAATAGCAACAATGGTAACCACAGCAAAATGTGCTTACACCTAAGGAAGATTCATCTGTTTAGATTGACCCATACGACAATAGGCGAAGTTAGGTTAGAAACAATCACGGTTCCACCGCTTGCGTCTTACATTCAACCGCTCTTTTCGAGCAACCACAAATCCACCGGTGAATGACGTCATCAATCAACCGGTTGAACTTTGGTGCAATGTAAGACACACGGTATATTTACCCATTGAATAAAAAGATCAGATATCTTTTTATTCAATTTGTTTACCGTACTGTTTTAGTGCGCGTTCACAATGAACGTAGTATCTAGTAGTTAGTAATTAGTGCGTAATATGTAAAACGTACGTAATGAAATGTTAACGTGGATACAGGTATCGGGTAACAACCGACTTGTTTGTAGTATAGCACATAACCCCTCAATTTAAACGCGGAAGGTTGTTACCTAATCAAATTGACACTTCTTGCATTCTATGTATTTATTTTTACATGATGATTTGTGGAGGATTATAACGGTAATAAATAGTATTAAACATCGTTCAACGTTGTAATTTTAATTAATTTGAAACATTAAAAGCGTAGATAGACAACTTAGATAGATATTTCACTTTGTTTTTGTTTATGCAATAAATCAGACTTCTATAGTTACTACGTAAATCTTACGTTCATTGTGAACACTTGCATTTAATTATATACATTTCAACTTTAGCTACTACTATCTACTACGTTCATTGTGAACGCGGACATCTATGACGCGGACTTATCCGACGACAGGTCGTTAGGTTAGAAACAATCACGGTTCCACCGCTTGCGTCTTAAGTCTGTCTGTTTTATACTACACTATTTTTTCGTTTAAGAAAATCGTATACGATTTTCTAGTACCGTGTCAATCAAATTTAAAATCTTTAACGAAAAAATAGTATGAAATTAGAACCGCCTAAATTCCATCCAATATTTAGCATGCGCGCTTGCGTATTTTACTGTAACTGTATCTGACCGCATGTCATTTGTGGGTTGGGTTAACTGAAACAATCAAATAATATTTCTTCTATGAACAATATCCACAGTTCGTTGTTGATTGTTCAGTGAGCAACATCATTTTATTTCAATTTTGTGCTTACTCAAAATATGCTCAAAATAAACATTTGACATGGTTACTCAAGTTGCCAACAAAATATAATAAAAGTTACTAAAAAGTAACCAAAATATAATAAAAGTTACTAAAAAGTAACCAAAATATAATAAAAGTTACTAAAACGTAACCAAAATATATTGGAGTTTTCGTATCAAAAAATAGTACCATGTAAATGGTTCATATTTTCCATGCTAAATTCTTGAACGAAATTTTTATATAAATATTCCATGCTATTTTCTTAAACGAAAAAATAGTTGCAAATTAGTATAGTCTAAAAAGGACTTTGCATTCAACCGTTGTTTCTGAACAATCACAAATTCACTCGTGAATGACGTCATCCATCAACCGGTTGGACTTTGGTCCAATATTGGACACACGGTATTTTCCATATATGGTATTTTCTATACTATTATGACTCCAAAAATTTATAGGTATTTGTAAAATTTGAAAATTTATTTATTTGTGGGTGGCTCAGGTTATGTTGTTTAAATGTCAAAAAAGTCTACTGTTATTTCTATTTTCATCTTGAAATTTGTAAACCTAGTATGAAAATGGAAAATTCTGATCGTACAGTGTTAAGTAAATTGTGCTGGGTGTGTTTATCAGAAAAACCTAATATGGCTTCCATACTTGATAGCCCTCGAGTTTGTGAAGTTTTGAACAAAACAAAACTAAGTATTTATGACATTTTATCATATGTTACTTCAACTGAGGTACGTTAACAAATCCATAGCAAATTGATAAGGAAAGCATCACTAGTAAAAATAGGATGTGACTGTGCATAATACTAAATACTACATTTATGTAAAATTTATTATAATTATTTAAATAAATTGAAAAGGATAGGATATTAAAATCCTAATAATGCAGTACACAGTGCTCTTTTTGTAACAAAAAATGTGTCGGAACTCGCATCTTGTTATTCTTTTATTTAAAAAATATATATTTAGTTCTTAACATAAATTTAATTTATTGTATTAGTGATTAGTGCAGTGTTTATAGTAAATTGGAAAATCCATCGAAAAAAGGTGCCGGAACGCCGTTCCGGTGCATACTATCACAAAAAAGCACTGCAGACTGGAGTACATATTATCATAACATATGTAATCAATATTTTTCACTTCTAATATCATGCTAAGAAAATTATTTCTTTTAGATTTTGTACATTGGTGGACCACACCGTTTATGTGAACTTTGTCAAAATCAGGCTTGTGCTGCCTATAAATTTAAACAAAAATGTGATAATTCGACAAAAGTATGTATTAAAAATGGACTTCGTTCTTGTAAAAGAGAACATTTTGAAGTTATAGCTGATAAAAGTGATGAACAGCATCTATCTGATAATGAACAGGTGTTACATTTACACAATGAATGTGCATTGGAAAAGAATGATCTCAAAACAACTTTTATGAGCCAAAAGTTAGTGAATGTTACTACAGAAAAGTTTTACATAAAATCAGAAAATGTGAGCAACAGCAACTCCTTAAGTATTTCTTGTTCAAATGGAACGTCACTTCAAGAATTACTTAATTCAGAAGACAATGATAGATTATATAAAACAAACAACCACAAACCTGTTTTGAAAACACATCGAAATAGAAAACGACTACCAGAACTCATTTTATGTACCATATGTGGAAAGCAAAAACTTCGTAGAAATTTGAAGCAACATATGATAACCCATGAAAACCTTCGTGTACATGCTTGCATATATTGTCCTCGAAAGTTTAATGACAAAACAAATTTGAAAGTACATTTACGAATTCATACAAAAGAATACCCTTACTTGTGTAAGTGCTGTGGTAAGACGTTCGCCCAGGCCACAACATATAAAATTCATATGCGTGTACATGAAGATATACGACCGTATAAATGTCACTTATGTAGCCATACAACTAGGACAAATTCACACTTACAAAAGCATATTAAGCGGCATACAGGCAATAAAAGTTATCCTTGTGATCAGTGCGATTATTCGGCATACACAAATTATGAATTAAAAAGTCATTTGGCAAAACATTCCAGTGATAAAAATCATGTATGCAAAGTGTGTGGGAAAGCATTTGTTAGGAAAAAGACATTGAAAGTTCATGAACAGTCACATTCTGGCAATAAACCTCACATTTGTAGCCTTTGCGATAGAGGTTTTACTCAAGCTCATTCATTGCGTTCGCACCTTAAAAATGTCCATAAAGCTGATTAACATTTTTTATTATTTTTTATAAATTGATTACCCAGAGTTTATAGTATTTATTTTGTTCAAGTAGTATAGTGTATAGATTGTAGAATATAGTTTGAAAAATTACAAAACATTATTTTTATTTGGTTATGTTAAGAAAAAGTGATCCTGATTTTGTATTTTTGTTACCAGATGTATTTTATTATTTATAAATTATTCTTTTACTTTTTAAGAGTAAACCTAATAGATAGAAATGATTGTACATAGATTTTATAGTTACATAATTGAAACTACCTGCTCGAATTCTATAAATGTTGACAAGTTTCGAAGCAGAATTTGGTTATCACGTTATCAGAACCTTTAAAATCAGTAATTTTTTTTCCTTAATTTTGAATTTGAAAAGGATTAAATATTATTTTCCATTGATTCACATTTATCACAACAGCATATGCCTGGTTTATAACCATCATTTGCGATTAATTTTAAAATCACAGGCTCTAAAGAATGTTAAAAGTTGTTTTAGATGCATTCAGATAATTTTTTTTTTAAAATTTGTAACATTTTGAAATGTAAATACATATTTGCATGCAGATTTACATTTTCTAAAATTTCACGTTTTTTTTTTATAGTTGAGTGGTAACAGTGTTTTTAGTAAATTTTTGGGGTTATGCTGTTTAATTATAAAGATTATAAATATATTTTACTTTTAAAATTTGTAAACAATTCCTTAAAATGGAAAAAACTGACAATGCAGTGTTTAGTAAGCTGTGCTGGGTGTGTTTATTAGAAAAACCAAATATGAATTCGATTCTTGATGGCTCTCGAGTTTGTGTAGATTTGTATGAAGCAATTATTAGTATTTATGACATTTTATCATTTGTCACTTCAGCTGAGGTATGTAATTTTAAACAGCTGTTATAATTATTGTATTATTAAGGTCTTAGGAGCATCCTGCATTTTTAAAATAAGACTTTATGCAACAGTTGTGTACGATTTTGTAAGAAATACTTTATTTTAAAATATTTTGGAAAATAACAATGTCTTGAAAGTAGCTTATGGTAGCTTATAAATAAATTAATGTTTCTTTTTAGATTGTTGTGGTTATTTACATTTTTAATATTGTTTTTGTGATTTACCACATAATATTTAAGTTGGCTCGACGTTTCAGCAAGCTCTCCCTTAAATATATAGGGAATTGTTAAAAGTGTTTTCTAAAAATAATTGTTAAAAAAGTAAAGTATAAACATTTTGACATTAAATGCGGTAAATTATGAGTTATTTATTTCCTCATATGTAGAATCTTAAACATCCAGCCATTAATTAAACTAAAATAAATTTTTTTAGTCCGGTATGTATGTACTAAACAAATAAATTCTTTTAGATTTTGTATGTAGATGGACCACAACGTATATGTGAATTTTGTTTAAATCAAGCTTGTGCTGCCTACAACTTTAAACAAAAATGTGAAAATTCGATAAAAGTATATATTAAAAATGGACTACTTTCTTGTAAAAGAGAGAGTTTCAAAGCTGATGCTGATGAAAGCCAATTACAACACTTAACTGATTATGTGGAACAGGTGTTCCATTCAGACAATGAATGTACATTAGAAAAAACTGATCTTAAAAATACTTCTTCAAACCAAATTTCAGAGAATGACATTACAGAGAAGGTTTATATAAAGTCAGAAAATGTAAGTGATTCTTCAGAAATGCAAATTTTTTGTTCAGACGGACCTTCGTTACAAGAATTAGATGTTCCAGAAAGCAGTGATAGTTTATATGAAACAAACAGTCAAAAATTTACATTAAAAACTCACCGAAAGAAGAAAGCATTACCCACTACCGTGTTATGTACAATATGTGGACAGCAAAGACTTCGTATTCATATTAAGGAACATATGATGACCCATGAAAATCTTCGTGTACATGCTTGCACTTACTGTCCTCGGAAGTTTAACAACAAAACAAATTTGAAAGTGCACATGCGAATTCATACAAAAGAATACCCTTATTTGTGTAACATCTGTGGTAAGACGTTTGCTCATGCCACAACACATAAAATTCATATGCGTGTACATGAAGATATACGACCTTATAAATGTCACTTATGTAGCCATACAACTAGGACAAGTTCACATTTACAAAAGCATCTTAGGCGACACTCAGGCAATAAAAAGTTTTCTTGTGATCAATGTGATTACTCGGCATACACAAATTATGAATTAAGATGCCATTTGACGAAACATTCCAGTGATAAAAGTCATGAATGTAAAGTGTGTGGGAAAGCATTTGCTAGAAAAAAAACATTAAAAGTTCATGAACAGTCACATTCTGGCGATAAACCTCACATTTGTAGCGTTTGCGACAGAGGTTTTACTCAAGCTCATTCTTTACGTTCGCACCTTAAAAATGTACATAAAGCTGATTAATATATTTGTTATTAATTTTATGTAATTTTATTACCGTTAACCAGAGTTTAAAATACTTATTGAATTTGTACAAGAAGTGTTTAATACAGTTGTGGGTGTAATATTGTATTAAACCTAGCAAAATATTAACATTTTAGTAATTTGTTAATATTTACAAATAAAGTGATCAGATACTTTTGTGTATTTCTTATTACACAGTATAGTATAATCTATTATTTATGTATGTAAGATGTACAGGGCTTGGGAAGATTCGGTCTTTTTGGATTCGACGAATCCGAATCGAATCCACGAATATTTTATGAATCCGAATCCGGTTCTAAAATAAAATGAATTACAGTGCCATACAAATTATTGTATGGTGTTTGAATTTCGCGCAAATTTTAAAGTTAGAGGCGATTTACAATATTTGTTAGCGGTTGTCAGTTTTGTCAGTAGCACATCAATCGGTTTTACTAACAGGGTATTAAGTTAATTAATGTTTATATTAATAATTCAAACGGCCTTCAATCAGTTATAATGGCACAGTATTTTATTGTTAAAGTATGAAGTAAAATAACAAATATATTAGTGTATATAATAGTATTTAATTACTAAAAACAATAATAAATTAAAGTAAGTCCTAAAGGTCAACTCACACCGGCGCGATTTCGAAGCGGTCGCGGGCGCGGTCACGATAATTAGTAACCTGGTTACGTAAGTAAGTAAACATGGTTACCAATTATCGTGACCGCGACCGCGCCCGCGCCCGCTTCGAAATCGCGCCGGTGTGTGTGGACCTTTAATCCCTTAATAAGTAGTACATTTCATAAAAATTTTATATTTCATAACATTTTTATATTTAATAACTAAAAACAACAATAAATAGATTAAAATACATTCTCTAATCAATTTTGGTAACAGAAAATAAGTATTACTGATTGTGAGTACATTTGATAAAAATGTTACAAAATCATTTTTTGCTCAAAAATAAAATTTTAAATAAGCTAAAGCGTTTAAAGATTTATTTGACAATCTAGAACGAATCTTTGTGCAAAAATTATTTGCTACAGAGAAAATTCTCTCTGAATTGGTTGACGTTGATTCAATTGTTATGATTGCTCGATATAACTTTTCTAAATAGTCCGTTCTAATTAATAATGCAATTAAAAATAAGGTTGGCAAATTTATCGTGGTGCCTGTCCACGTGAGAGTAAACTACTCTCGATAGCAGCGTCGCCAAGGATACAGCCCCTGAGAGTAACTCGCGATTGGCTGTATCCTTGGCGACGCTGCTATCGAGAGTTGTTTACTCTCAGGTGGACAGGCACCATTAAGACCTTGCTAATAGGTGCGCGTTCGGGACGCACGCTCCCAGATTGGAGTGGATTGGACAGGATTGTAGTAAGTAGTGAAGTAGTGTTATCCATGTAGTTTATATGATCTAAGCTTTTAACCGACACGGTCTACTAGCCCAGCGTTTCTCAACCTCCTTTGGTCCGCGGGCCGATAAAACATGTGAAAATTTCGCGAACCGGCGTTTTTTTTTTAACAAAATTTTTTTACTAGGTATTAAAGAACCAATACATAAGTAAATTGTAACATTTTTATTATCAAGTACCTTCAATTTACAATAATATTTAAATGTGAAAATAAGTAAATATTGTAATTATTATACCGGATGTTAACCACCAGCCGTGAACATAGGGAATTAACATTGGTTTTAACTTTTTTTCGGATTCCTGCTCCCCAATTGAATTTATATTAAAATTAATGGTAACAATAGAAAGATAAATTTATTACGCATCATTTGAGACCATTAATAAGCTTAAATGTTTAATATTTAGTTTATAATTAATATTTTAAAATTGAATTAATTTTACAAATATAAGTCAATCTGACATTTGTCTTCATTAATTTTTGTTATTAACTGTCAATTTTTATATCAGCGAGTTATTTCTTTAACGATTTTGATTAAAATTTAAAAAAAACTAATAGAGGAAGAGTTTTAATGGTGAAAAAAGAAATAACTCACTGATTTAAAAATTGACAGATAATAACAAAAATTAATGAAGACAAATGTCAGATTGGCTGTCATGGCTACTTATATTTGTAAAATTAATCCAATTTTAAAATATTAATTATAAACTAAATATTAAACATTTAAGCTTATTAATGGTCTCAAATGATGCGTAATAAATTTATCTTTCTATTGTTACCATTAATTTTAATATAAACTCAATTGGGGAGCAGGAATCCGAAAATAAGTTAAAACCAATGTTAATTCCCTATGTTCACGACTGGTGGTTAACACCCGGTATATAAGTAAATAAAGCTTTGACAAAATCACAGAAAATTATTAAAAAAATCACAAAACCATTGCATATAGGAACACAAAAAAATCATTCCTATGATTACTAAAAAATTAAATTAATAGTATTTACTAAAAGTATAATTTTTTATTTTTGTTTGACTTTTGTTAACTTCACGTACCAGGGTTTTCCGTTAAGAGGCCCATTTGGGCTTAACTATATTTTGTTTTCCAAATAGAAGCCCATGGACCTCTATTTGGGAACAAATAACAACGTAGGTATATCGGCTCTAGTGGGTGCTGTTCCCGACGATTTTTTCAATCCCGGGAGTTGGGATTGAAAGTTCGTAAAATCCCGGGATTTTCCGGGAAGCGGGAAATTTTATTTTATATTAAAAATTTTACATTATAGAGCAATTTAATTATTTTTATTGGAAAAAAAAACTTTGAAAACAAAAACATTTATTATTTCATTTTATTATTTTTTTAAATGAAACGTTAAACAAAAATACATGAATTTTTTAATCAAGAAAAAACAGGAAGAAAATGTTATTCGTCATTGGATTTTTAAAATAAGTTTTTAAAAAACAGAACATCAACACAATGATCAGATAGACCAGAGGTCCCCAAACTTTTTTGTCTCGTAGACCACTTGCCATGTTTTTCGGTTTTGGGTAGACCCCCTGTTTACCTGATATTGATTTTTTGCAAATTAATCAACTTTTTTTTTACAAAAGAAAAACTTACACGCAGGGAAAATAAAAACGTACGCGGGCGGAGCTGCGCGCAACTGCTAGTTTATAATAATTCTTAAACAGTTTCATATATCAGAAAATATACCTAATAACTTAAATTTTAATATATTTATCACGTTTCATAAACATTTATGTTTAAAAAATTTTTACTTCATAGATACTTTTATAAGGTAGTATTATGTAAATAAATAAGTACTATCTGTGTATGTGGATTATTCCATTCATGGAATGCCAAAATTAAAGTCACGACCTGCTTATATGAGATCCATTTTCATTTCATGGACCCCCAATTTTTTTCCCGCTGACATGGACCCCTTGGAGGTCCTCGCCGACCCCTGGGGGTCGATATAGACCACTTTGGGAATCACTGAGATAGACCAACGCATTTTTTTGTGACGATTGTGCCAGAAATTGAAAAAACGCGTTCTGATTCCGTCGATGTCGGCTTTATAGTCAATAACGAATCGTATATGTATACGCTTTAAAGTACAAGTCTTCGTTGCTGTTGCTTCATATAGTTTCAGCTCGCTTTGAATTAATAATATTTTGTCGGGTTTTACTTCTTCCATAGGTTTATTGGATGCAATTATTGCATTTGCTAAAAAGAGTCTTAATGAAGAGTAGATGGGGAAGTTTCATCATTCTACTAAACCACTATTGTTGAGCGGAATCAGATACGTTTAGTTTAGTTCAAGTTTTTTTTTGACACTGTTGTTAAGGATAAGATTAAGTCAACTGTCAGTCGTTGATTCGTGAACATGTATCAGAAGTTTTCTTTATAAATAAAAGTGTTAATCTTTACTGATTTTATTTATTTGCTCGAAGCTGGGATTATCCACTGTATTCAAAGGATAAATTTAACAGGTTATGGGCCCAGACCACACTAGCAAATAAAAGTAAAGAACAGTGAAGGCGACAGTTGACTGATGTTGTAAAGTCAAAGGCGACGATTTTCTGGACCATTTAATTTCGGTCACGCGGCGAAAATATTTTGTGAAATTTCGATAATTTCTGGACAATTTGTTTTTGGTGCCGGTGCGAGATTAGACAAAATGGAAGGTGATCGTGTGAGCATCGAGAAGCTAGAAGGCAGCCAAAATTGGTTGACGTGGAAATTCCAGATACGTCAAATTTTGGAGGATGGTGAATTGTTCGATGTTGTGGACGGTACCAGCAAGAAACCAACAGTGGCGAGTGGTGATGATGCGACGCAGATTGTTACATGGAAAAAGCAGGATGCAAAGGCTCGACGAATAATTTCGACAGCATGCAAGAAGCAGGCCGTGCTACAAATTATGAATTGTGAAACGGCACATGCAATGTGGACAATACTCAAGGGCACATATGAGCAAGTATCAAAATCAAACATATTATTTCTGCAACAGAAATTTTATGGTTTCACAAAGGAGCCGGGTGATGACGTCGCAACTTTTTTGTCGAAGCTGACCGAAGTTGTGCAGCAACTGAAGGATCAGAATGAGGACATTTCCGACACAATGGTCATGACAAAGATTTTAATGTCGTTGCCGGCTGAATATAATCATTTTCATAGTGCGTGGGAGTGGGAGTCAACGGCGTCGGCTAATCAAACAATGACGAATTTGCGTTACCAAAGAACAAGCATCAACATTTTCGAACGTTGGTGAGCGTTGTGCCAAAAGAAAAATAACGTAGTTTTTTTTTGGATCAATTTTCATTTTTTGATTTTGTTTTCTTTTGCAAGTAACTTGTAACTAAAAGTGGGAGTGTTGAGCGGAATCAGATACGTTTAGTTTAGTTCAAGTTTTTTTTTGACACTGTTGTTAAGGATAAGATTAAGTCAACTGTCAGTCGTTGATTCGTGAACATGTATCAGAAGTTTTCTTTATAAATAAAAGTGTTAATCTTTACTGATTTTATTTATTTGCTCGAAGCTGGGATTATCCACTGTATTCAAAGCAGGGTGGATAAAAATCATGATTTTTTTTAAAAAATCAAAAAAATCGATTTATTTGATTTAAATCAGATTTTTTTGATTTAAATCAGATTTTTTTGATTTAAATCAGATTTTTTTAATTTAAATCAAATGTACCATATAATCGAATTTTGTGACATATTCACATGCTATTTCTGTTTTGTGCTAATATATTTAATAACCAATATATTTAATTCATTTGTGAATTTTTGTCAAAATGAAAAATTAAATATAATGATAAAGAATTTTGAAAAATTCAGTGCTTAATGGTGATGTTTAATTAATTATATACAGGGTGAGTCATTAGTGCGGGATCGGTCGATAGTGGCTAAACGGCTTGAGATATGAAGTGATTCAAATGCTATTTTATACAGTTTTTTCTAAAGAACACAATAAAAATATTTTCAAATATACAGGGTGAGTCACCTTTCTGGAACTAATAGCAACTTTTATATTTCAAATACAACACCCAATTTTTTATTTAATATTTTTGACCGCCTTAATTTTAGCTTTGCATCAATATAAAATACTACAGGTTTTTATACGTCGTTTAAAAAAAAAAAATTCTAAATTATTCAAGGTTTTAAGACTTTGTTTAAAAAATTCTCCTGAAGTTATTTTGAAGTACAGAGTTCTCTATTCGCTCGATATGAAAAAATTTGAATCACACATACAGGGGTGTTTATAAATAGGTGGCAGCTTCCATGATTTTCCAAAGCTCGTAACTCGATTTTTTCAAATGCAAACCCCTGTATTTTTTTAAGTAATCGAATTCGTCTTTAAAAGAGCTTCATATTTTGTTAAGTATGTCCTATACCCAAAACTCATACTTTTCGAGATATTCGACATTTTTCTTCAAATCGTTATTGAAGCAATAGAGAGCCGTGGAAATTGAAAAAACTGACTGTTCACTTCGCTAACGTCAAAAACTTGTCATTTATATTTTGAATTATTGCATTTCCACAATGAATATTACTTTACAAGAGCAAATTGATATGGTTTATTCACCATTTCGTGTATTTAATTACTAATAGTAATACAATTTTGTTTTATGATATTATAAATATTATATTGTACTCATATAATCTGTGATTTAAATTGATAATTTTTTTTTAAAATCACTTGATTTAAATCAATGATTTTTTTAAAAAAATCACTTGATTTAAATCATGATTTAAATCGTGATTTAAATCAATTGATTTAAATCTGCTCAACCCTGATTCAAAGGATAAATTTAACAACTATCATTAGGTTCCGATGCCCATTCTGTATCTTTAAAAAAATACTGGTTTACCAAATCTTTTGCATATTTAGCAACAGAGGTAGATTTTGAAAAAAAACTGGCCATATTTATAAGATTGGGTTGTCTGTTTTAAATATTCTGGATTTTGTAGAAACATTACAAGCGAAATAAGGTCTTTGGAACGTCTTTCTGATAGTCTGTTTTTTAGATGAGACCGGGCGGCGGGAGATACCGTGTGTTTGAATTTACGATTACCATTCGATGCGAATGTATATTTTGAGCATTCTCATTGTTTTAATATTTCGTTCCTTATAATTGCTATCATGCTCATCAGTTTCGTCCCGGGATTTAAAACGTGAATCCCGGGAGTCGGGATTATAATAAAAAACAACTAATCCCGGGAAGTACCCACTAATCGGCTCTCTGGGTATGGTGTCAGATAACGTTGGCCCGAGATGTCATTGCAATATAAACTGCGCATGCGCATCTTTACTCTCAAAATATTTAACCCTAAAAATGGAAAATAAAAAGTCTAGTAAACAGAAATCATATACTATCCAGGAAAAACTACAGTTTAAAAATAAACCTGTCTCCGTTAAGAAGCCCATGGGCTTCTATTTAGGGACAACATGAGAACCTTAAAAATGCAAAAACCGAATACAAGCCCATGGGCTTCTTAACGGAAAAACCCGGTATGTTTGGTAAAATTCATTGTCAGGAATGGAGCATACTCCTTTCCCGAACATTATGCGTTACAGGAGTTTGTCTTCAGTGCCGTACTAATAATAAATAACATAAATTTAAAATTAGTTTTAACATATTTTTGTTTCGTAATTTAATACATTAAAATTTTATTATGATTATTTTTTTTTTTAACGCGGACAGGTAAAAATTCTCCACGGACCGGTGGCGGCGGTTGGGAATATAGCTGAACTAGCAGACGGCGAGGGCTACGGGAACTTTAAAATTTTTGCATGCTAATATTAGTCGCGTCGAGACGCTGTTCACAGAGCAGAGTGGAGTGGAGCGGCGAAGGAGTGCGTTCAGGAATTCGAAACTGGTGTGCTGTGTATCAAAAACCTCTTGTTTCAATGTTTAATTGTGAAAGAATTTATAGGGTTGATGGAAAATATTCCAGTGTATTTTCTGCAACAACATTAATACCGCTGTATAAACTTTTATTTAAAATAATGTAATATACAGGGTGTTGCATAAGTATTGCAAAAAAATTCAGGAGGTGATTCCTTATCAAAAATTAAGGGGGTCTTTCATAAAAAAAAAAAATCCTTAGACGTCTCCTTTCCAAGTTACACCCCTCTAAAGAAGGGCGGTAAAATTAGGTTTTTATTTTATTTTTCAAATTTGGATAAATTTAGGAATATGATATTTGGCTGATATTTAATACTTATTAAAAGGTTTCCCATAGTAATATTTTTAATCATCTCCCACCTCCACAGGGGGCTGAAAAGTGCGACCCCTGTTGGATTTTTTATCAGAACTTTTTGGTGGGTTAAAATTTTTTAATTAAAAATATTTTTTTTGAAAGCTTGATGTATTTAGTAACTTTATTTATTCTCTAGTTTTTCTCGTAAAGCCTACAGTTTTTGAGTAAAAAATAAATTAAGTAAACATGAATCATCAAATATTCCGATATAAAACGATTCATTTTGGTGGTTTCCATCAGGTCCGGACTGGCCATCTGGCAGTTCGGGCAATTGCCCGAAGGGCCGGTGCACGAATGGGCCGGTTTGTGCCGGTCTAAGCTACGGGCTTAATAAGTTCGGCGCTGAAGTAGAAGGAGCGCAAAAATTATGATAAAAGGTGACATTATAACATTTGCCCGTATAATACGGGCCGTATTCAAGCTTAATGTTTTTCTAGGGCTCCACAATACGCAATAGCGTCGTATGTTTGATCGCGCCACTCGTGCTTCAGGAATAGTGCCGAATCCCGATAGCACACGAATTTGCAGATTGTTTTGTAGATATTTGTAAAATATACTTACTTACGTTTGAAGAATTATATCATACATTAAAATTTGTATAATCACTTAAAAAGATATGGTCAAAAAAAGTTGTCCGAAAATAATTTAAAAAAATGAAAAGGTATGTTGGCACAATATTAAAATAAAGACAAATTAACTGGTGTGTCCACCAAATGACTTTCGCCATAAATATTGTGTTTATGTCCGTATGTGTGTTTGTGTATTAGTGGGTAAAAAATGTTTAAAATGCCGCTCCAGGCGCTCTACCTACCTCATATTTGTTAATGACGTCTGTCAAAATGACGTTTCATGCGATTGTTTATTAATATGAACAACCACAGCGTTCTTAAAAAGATATTCTCAGAATATTAAAAAAATCAACTTTTTTCATAGAAATTCAAGAAAATTGAGACAAACGGCATTTTACTTAGAAAAATAAACTCTTTAACATACTAAAATTTGAAAAAAATTGTTGGAGCCGTTTTCGAAAAAAAATTTCAAAATTTCAAATTTTTTAAATAATTTCGTAATTTTAGATATGACCAAAAAAAGTTAAAAGTTTTTTTTTATAGACCTTAACATGGACTACAATCCCACATAAACAGAATTGTTTTATCTTTTACTGTTTTTATGTAATTTAGGGTTGTCGTTTTAACTTAAACACCCTGTATATTAGTTATTATTTGAAAAATGAAATATTTGCACGCACTTTGTAAAATACTTTTAAAGGCTCTATCGCTCTATCGAAAACTACTATAAAAAAATGTACATTTTTAACGCTGGCGCATACACACACGCACGCACACGTACACGCCTTACAATATTTGTGGCTACCACGGTCGTGGCTAGTACCCATGAATAAGCCTCAATTGGCCTCAATTGTGACACTTGTATCGGTACAGCTAAGGCGTTCCGTGTAAGGGCGATAGATGTAGCGCATATTCTGATACCTTCCATTTAAAGGAAACTGTATGCATTTTTCGTTTGTGCACGCACGCACGCACGCACACACACTTTGTTTTTGTATCATTGGCATTGTATGCATAGAAGAAGATAGAATACGAAGTGCCTAAGTAACTGCTTGTTCAGTATTGCGCTATCTGACGGGGGTGGAAAGAACTAACTAAATTAAGCGGGACTTTTGAAAGTCCACCCAGCTTTCACTTCAAATAAATTCAGTATTAAAACAGTAACTATTCAGTTTTGTTGACATGTTTTTAATTAAAAACATGCCAACAAAACTGAATAGTAACTGTATTGAAATTGAAAGACGATGAAATAAAAGAAAAAATATAATTATACATTTATTAAATAATATAAAAATTGCAAAAACATTGCACAATTATAAAACACATCATAAATATAAATATACATAATATAAATTATTACAGTAAACGCCGTTTATTGTGATCACCCCAATTAAATGATTATATTAAACAGTGATTCTAATAACAAAAAATTAGAAATATATAATGTAGACATGAGAAAAACAAAAAAATTAAGAATGCATTTAAGAAATTTTTGCTTACCAAATGAACAAATTTAATTTAAAAATCTGCAAAATTTAGGTTAATACAGGAATACACAATATCATAAATGCATCAAAAATTGACTCGTAAAGTATGATTCTACGACCAATATGATTTCAACGTTTTAAATTTGATTCTGTAACACGGTTGGTTTTAAATAACCAGTTATCATAATATCAAGCGCTTACTGTATTACAAAAAAAAAAACTTAAAATTAAAAATTTACAATCACTTATGCGCAATCTTTTGTTGTAAATAATATGTGCTGCCCTATTTAGTTTATTTTATTAACATAATTGAAAATTAAAAATCTGCAAAAATTTGATAAAAAAAAGAGCTTCAATCAAATCTTCACGATGAATGTCAAACGGAAAACTTACATGATCGACAACAAAAGATTTTATCATTGAAATTTGTTTTTTATGTAAAATTTATGGTAATAAAAAATGTACATAATTGTATGTAGAACATAAACATGAAATAAATTTGTCTGAACAATAATTCAGCTGAACTTCCTCGTCATATTGTTTTAAATCCACAAATGCATGTGCAACGGAAAGTTCACCTGAATGTTAGCTAAACATACCCTGCAGTCTACAAATTTCGGAATGATGCCCTTAGCAATGAAGCCACTAATATAGCCAATCGTGGCCAACTTTAATGGTTTGGCTTCATCGAAAGTTTCAAGCACGAAATGTGGTACCCAATCCTCAGGCTCGGGTGACTGTTGAACCCCTTGAGTGATGAAGTGTTGTGGAATGAAAAAGCTTTGACAATTATCAGCTTCACAATTGGATCCTGGTGAATGTATTCTGGAAAAATTATTTATAATTAACGTTTTGAAATAAGGCCCAAAAGCTGAACACGTTCAATTAATTTATATTTTGGACACCAAAAACAATAATGTAATAAACAAAAACAATAAAATTACTTACCCTTTTATACCATCTTTTCAATTTCGTTAACGAACAGTTACATTTGAAACGATTTCTTGATTTCCAGATTTGAGGACCCATTCTAAATTTCCTAGAACTCATTATAATCTCCATTTCACTTTTAATATCACAGCTAGGTCACTAATACGGGTGTAGGATAATTAAAGCAACATGTTAAACAAGTGTAATACTACTTATTACCGTTATAATCCTTCACAATTTATTATGTAGGAATAAATACAGGCGTTAAATATACGTTAAATTTGAAAATGGTTCGCTTCTGGGGTTCGCTTTCTGTTTTGTGATGAAAGATTGTTTTCTTTGCTAAAATTGCAAGTCGCCATCTCGCGGGGGTTGCTAAGAAGCACGGATGTAAATAAAAAAGTTATGGCCCAAGGTCATGTATCTCACTTCGCATACCCTGATTGTATGGTATGGGAAGAAGAGGTTCATCGATGGTTCATAACCTCTGCTTATGTGTGTTGACAGTTTACAAACTTTACGTATCAAATATTTATATTATGTTAAATTTTATATATTGTGTTAATTAAACTATAATAAATCATGGAAAAAGTCCCTGATGCTTTTTTTAATTGTTTGTGTTGGGTGTGTTTAACAGAAGATAGTAAAATGTATTCAATTTTTGATTCAAAATATAAAATAAGAATAATGCCCGATGAACCTCCTGTTACTATTTATGATATTTTGTTGTATACTTCGTCATGTGAGGTAATAAATATATGCAGTAATTGGTCTAAAAATAACTTTTTCTTTTTTTAAGATCTGGTTTGAAGGTGGTCCAGTGTTAATATGCGATGATTGTAAGAGGCGAGCTTGTATTTCATATAAATTTAAAAAACGTTGTGAAGCAGCAGTAACAATATTTAATACTTACGGATTAAAACAAACGACAAAGGAGTTATTTTTAACGAATATCAATGTATCGGATGGTGTTCTTGTAGGAACTTCAGAGCGTAACTCTATTAATATTGTAGAAAACAATGATTTATCAAATAGTATTCTGTCAGAGACACGGCAAAACAGAAATAAACTTATGTGTGATTTGGATTCAAATGTACAGTTAACCAGTGTAAATGACAAAGTTATTGTTGAATCACCACGAATAAAGTCAGAAGAGACGGAGCACATAATGCTTCTCACAAACAAGCAAGTTCCCGCAGAAGTTGTGAATAATAATGGGGATATTATTCAAGATAATGTTAACAGTGTAAGATTAGTGCAACAAAAACGTAAAGTTGTGCCGAAAACAGTTTGGTGCACAATTTGTAAAAAAGAAAAACCTCGACACTCTTTTAATCAACATATGGCTACACATGCCAATAAAAGGCCACATGCATGTACGTTTTGTCCAAAAAAATTTAACGATAAAACCAATTTAATTGTCCATATAAGAATTCACACAGGAGAACATCCATATATCTGTGAAGTATGTGGCAAAACTTTTGCGCAGTCTACATCTCGCAAAATTCACATGCGAATGCACAACAATATAAAACCATACAAGTGTCACTTGTGTACTCATACGACTACTACAAGCTCACATTTGCGACAACATATTAAACGTCATAATGGTACTAAAAATCATAAATGTGATCAGTGTGATTATTCTGCTTGCACAAAAGGCGAATTAACTTATCACTTAGCGACACATTCCAATAATAAATGTCACATTTGTAAAATTTGTGAGAAAGGTTTTACTCGAAAGAAATCTTTAAAAGTTCATGAACAGTCACATAGTGGAAATAAGCCGTACATTTGTACTCAATGTGGTAGGGGATTTACACAAGCACATTCTTTACGTTCTCATGTTAGTAATTTGCATAGAACTGAATAAAATTATGTTTTAGAATTATGGAAAATTAATATCTGCATTTAATTGCTTAAATTTAGCAAAAGCATATCATATACCAAAGACGCTATGATATTAAATTTAATATAACAATAAGTAGATGTTAAGAATTTCTATAGTGTTGAGCAAGCCAGCAATTAAAGTGTTTTATTAAAAAAATTATAAACATGCTCTTGAATGTAGTTTTTCCTGTTCAGTTCCTTATCGAATAATGATTTAGATTCCATTTTAATAGAACGAAATATTTTTTTAAGTTTGTGTATAATGAAGGCATTTATTTTATCATAAAAATTGCGTCTATTCTAAACAAATCATTTTGTGGTGATTAGTAAGGAAAGCAATTATTTTTCAAATGACAATAAGGTTAAAAAAACTTTTAGAACTGACGATGTTTAGACAAAATGCGAAAATTAGTTTTATTGCCAACAATATTTTCGTTTGTATTGACTTAATGTTCTGATGTTCTGTTTCTCTTTTATCTATGCTGTTCTGTGACTTTTAATAAAAAATAATTGTGGATGATGGAGACTACTATTGTAACAACGCTTAATTTGTCCAAAATATGTAGAGTTTGTTTAACAAACTCAGAAGAAATGCTATCAATATTTAGTCAAATTGATGGTGAGGATAACTTGGAAGATGACCCATTATATGTGTATGAAATGCTCATGAGCATATCTACAATGAGGGTACGTTTTTATATATTTTTAACATAATAACTATACTAACATATTAAGTGGTCCCTAGAGATCGCTTTCAATATTTCTCATTAGGATTGAAGCGGTCCTTAATAGATTCAATAAATTTACTTTTGTAGACGCTACAGGACCACTGGTAATGCTGTATAAATATAGTGACCACTACTGTGGCACCATAGATAAATTACGCATGGCGAGTTTTTAAATTTGTAGTTTTTATATTAATTTATTAAAATAATAATTCATGTTATGGGTTATTTGTTGAAATTTCATATGGCGCTTAACATTTTGAACACTTTTTACTTTTTAGATTAATAATGAAGATGGTCTTCCAACAAAAATATGTTCGAACTGTATGGAAGTAGCACATTCTTCATATCGATTTCAGCAACAGTGTAATCGATCACAGTTAATATTGGAGACATACGTAGCACAACTACCAGTTAAAAATAAACAATCTGAAGACAACACAAGTGAAGATAATGAATTTTTAGAATACCTTGATTCGACAACCATATCATCCAATGTCGAAAGTACATCCGAAAATCATAATATTGAAAACAGTGAAAGTTGTGAAGTCGTTGTAGAAGAAGAAAATTATAGCCAAAGTGAAGATGAAACTGAAATGTGTGAAGATATGAAAAGTGAAATATTAATGAATAATGGTGACAAACTCTCAAAGGTTGAAATATTTAAAGTAGAAGTTAAAGAAGAACCATTATTAGATGCGGTGAAAATTGCTTCTTCTGAAGATAATTTAAAACTACGTGAACGGTTAGCTATGAAACGTAGGCAGTCTAATGGAAACGTGAATTCTAGTAGCAATGAAAATATGAAAAAAAAACAAGTACCGTTAACGGGTTTTAATTATTACTTGAGAGTTTCTGAAAATGGTGAAAAGGTTGGTATTTATACTTCCTAATATTAATATGATTTATAGCATGAATGCTTTGAAAATATGTGTTAATCATTAAATAATATTAAATTTATAATTAAAACTTTGATATAATTTAAATAGTAATCTAATATATAATGATCTGTAGAATAAAAAACACCAGGTTATTAAACTGTTTCAATTAGGTAAATGCAGCAGGGCATGTTAGAACCAGGGATGAAAACGTTTTATAAACAGTTATTTTTTATTAATTAAATTTAAATTTATTTAAGCTAAAGTATTTCAAATGTGAAAATTAAAATAAAATACCTTCCCTAAGATAATAATGTATTATTTATTAAAATTTATGCTTTAAAGATCGCAAACATAATTTCAGAGTTACAAATTATATTTATTTTTATAACGTTATTTATCATTATTCACATAACGTTATAAAACATAAAGATACATTTTTTTAAATGTTATTTGTAACTTTATGTAAAGAAAACAAATAATTAATAAAGTTATACAATAACGTAATGATTTAAAACGTTATTTCATCCCTGGTAAGAACGAATTAATTGGTTCTAGAAGCTCATTCTTTTTGGCTAGGACTCCCATATGTACCGGTTTGGACGGGATAGACCCGGTTTTGAGTTTATGCCCAGGTCGGTTTTCCGTTTGTCCAGTTTCTGTAAGAGAATTTGTTTCTCACTGATTTTATAGTAAAATATGATTGCTTGGGCAACAAAAAAGGGTGAAAAGCCAAGAAAAACGTGGTGTTCCACTGTCGTTTTTTTCATGAAATGTCTGTGTGATTGATGATTATAAAAAAAGGTGGTCGTGTCCCCCTTTAACTCCACGAAAACATGGTAGGCTTATTTATAGCATAAGTTTGTTCTAGCATACTTCAAATATATGTATATCTAGGGGTAATCCGTTCCAAACACATACCCTATAGCAGGGGTCCCAAAACTAACCCGTGGGCCAAAATCAAGCCGACAAAGGGTTTTAATTCGGCCTGCGGTCTTTAAAAAAAATGTATTAAATACCTACTGCTAATGTCACATAGGAAATACCTTCATATATAATTTATGATGAATTGGTAGCTTTGCAATAATACGGAGAAATAATTATTTAACCCTTTCGCTGTGGCACTTGTTTGTAAAGTTCGTGCCTTGAGTACGGCGTTTTTCAGGTCTTATGGAGTTTGTGGGTTACGCTAGTGTATTTTTCTGGCTACCGCACATGGGACACGAAAAATAAAACCGACAAGACGGTTCCCGCAGCGAAAGGGTTAAAAGTGAAAACATGATTTAAATTGGATTTTTTGTTGCCAGACAATAAATATAGCTACATCAAAATTTTTTTACGAAAAATGGTTGCTGCATTAGGCAGTACTTACATCTGCAAACAATCATTTTTAAGAATGGAACAAATTAAATAAAAAAATCCACTCAAAACTAATCGACGGTTATTATTTGCATAATTTAAAAAAAAAAAAATGTTTAAAATTTGACACCAAATATCAATAGAGTAATTTAGACATCAACGAAACAATTGAATAGTTCTCAGCACTATTTAAATATTTGATGATAATTATTGATTGTTATTAATCCTAATTTTGAGAATGCCTATCTGTTCAATTTAGTAAAAGAATATTTTATTTATTATATAGGTATTCAGTTTACTTTATTATTAACCCTTTCGCTGCAGGAACCGGAATAAGCTGTTTTTATTTTTTGTGTCCCATGTGCGGGAGCCAAATAAATGCGCTAGCGTAACTCACAAACTCCATAAGACCCGAAAAACGCCGCACTCAAGGTATGAACTTTTCAAACAAGTGTCGCAGCGAAAGGGTTAATAAAAATCTGTTTGTTTAGTTATACTTGCGTTATTATACTGGTGGTACTTATACAGCTATTTCGTGTAAACAATTATTTTTTTATTTCAGCCCACTTAGCACTTTCCATACCCCTATGTGGCCCTCTTAAAAATTCGTTTGAGAATGATAGTGTAGTGGTTGTACAAATAAATTATGCATAAGATAAGTTTTTCTCCAATAACTATGCAATGTTGTAAATCCAAAATTTTTAATTTTTAAAAACATTCTATCTCGGTGCCGTGGCAGGCTGGATAAAATGCCTTGGCGTAGTTTGCTGACCCTTGTCCTAGAGCAAAGTTGCCGTTTAAGAGACAAATTTATTTAACTAAAATAAAAAAATAAAAACAATCTTTTATTAATGAAAATACAAAAAAACTTTTGATAAAAATAAAATTATTTCCTTCTTACTCTGTTTGACCGGCTCAGGCTAATTTAAAAGCAGTGTAATTAAAAAATATATTTGCACTGCTAAATAGGCAAATGAGCACATAACTCTACAGCGAATTTATAAACAATAATAAAAGCGGGAAGTCCTTAACTCGTCATTCTCAAGAGCGTGCTTAGTCTGTATTAGGGTTTCTCATATTTGACATTTTTGCTTGTCCCGGGATTCCGGGAAGAAATCGGTCTTCTTCCCGGGACGTAATAAATGAAGTCAATATTTTGAAATAAATAACCCAGAAACGGAAGAGAGGTTTATTTATTTATTATATCCATGATTATGTTAAGTAAATAATAAAATAATGTTAGCGAGAGAAACTTACATTTCAGAAATATTACCTTACTATTGCAATATCATTTGTATGAACACAATAACATAATTTTTACAATGAATTTTTGTAATATGATTTAAGAAAACAAAGTTTATGCTACGTTCACTTAATTTATTAACAGAAAGTCTTCCCGCATAAAAACTTTCTCAGTTTCTATTGATATCGGTGGAATTGTTTTAGAGCATTTATTAGAAAAGAGCCATCGGTTTTATCAATAAAACTTAGCTTCGCATTATAATAATAATAATAATAATAATAATAATAATAATAATATATTTAATCTGAAACATACAATGTAAAACATTGGTTCAAACGCGTCAACAAAACAAAAGAATATCAAAAGTGTTTCTCGACATATTCTTGCATAGTATAAGGTTCAAGATCAACCAAAAACTTAAAAAGTTGTTGTTTAAATTTAGAAATTTCACTGATATTTTTTATATACACTGGTAGTTTATTGAACAATTTTATGCTAACATAGAAGGCACTTTTTTCTAACTTGGTAAGGTGATGTTGTGGATACCTGTATATGTTTTTATCCCGGTGATTATAGTTATCTTGCACAATTTTATTATTTTTAAAATAGTGATTGTTCTTTAGTAAAAACACTAAACTTTTGTAAATGTAAAGTCCAAAAAAGGTTAGGAGGTTGTTTTTTTTAAATACACCACGACATGATTGTTTATAGGGTAAATTATAAATAATTCTTATGACTTTCTTTTGCATAAAGAAGATTGGACTTACATTTGTGGAGCTACCCCAAAATATAATTCCATATGCCATTAATGAGTAAAAATTTGCATAGTATACTGAAACTAATGTTTTTATATTAACTTGTTTTGATAGCACCCTGATTCCATAACAGATAGAGCTTAATCTTGACAGTAGATTGTTTGTATGGACTTTCCATGTTAAATTCTCGTCCAGATATAAACCAAGAAATTTTACATAGGCTGAGTATTCCATATCATTACCTAATAGTTCAATGACTTTTGGCATTCCATATATATTCTTTAATTTGAAAAGGATGCAGCTAGTTTTTGTTGAATTTAGAACCAGTTTGTTATTTAATAGCCAGTTTTGTATAACTGTCATATTTTCGTTAAGATTTTGCAGTAATTCTGGATAAAATTTACTTGTTACCAGTATGTTAGTGTCATCTGCATAATTCACTATTGTACTATTTATGCATTTTATTACCCTTGGCATGTCATTTATATAAACGATAAATAACAGTGGTCCAAGTATGCTTCCTTGCGGAACTCCATTTAAAATATACTGAAAAGAAGATTCTACGTATTTTCCATCCTTTAATGCCACAACTTTTTGTTTTCTGTTTGTGAGATACGAACTTATCCACTTAAGAAGTAAATCAGGGAAGCCATAAGCTCTCAGTTTAGTTACGAGAATATCGTGGTTTAAGCAATCGAAGGCTTTAGTTAAATCTATGAACAGTCCACAGCACAAATTTTTAGAGTCTTAATGCTCATAGATGGCTGTTGTAAATTCAAAGATGGCGGTTTCAACACTTTTATTTTTAAGGAAACCATGTTGTGATTTATTCCAAAGATTATAAGTTGTCATGTAGCTGTAAATTTTGGTATAAGCAACATATTCAAATATTTTGGAAAACGATGTTAGTAAACTTATTGGACGGTAGTTAGAAACCTCCTTAACATCTCTTTTTTTAAAGAGAGGTTTAATCACAGCTATTTTTAGTTGATCTGGATAGATTCCATTTGAAAAGGATTCACTTATTATGTGAGTAAGAGGATCGATTATACTATTAATCACCTTTTTTATTAAGAAGGTTGGTATTTCATCTACTCCTGCGCTTTTTTTGTTCTTTAGATTTTTTATAATTTCCAATATTTCCTCTTTAGTTGAAGGAAAGAAGTCCATAGTGTGGTTAGTCATTGGAATAGTACACTTATATTCGTTACTACTCTCTGGAACCAAGTTGGTAACATTTGAGATGAAGTGTTGATTTAAGGAATCGGCACTTGGTGTAGGATAGTGACCATAAGTTGAAGCCCCACATTTTTTTATGGTGGAATTTACTATTGACCACATTGCTTTCATTTTGTTGTCTGATTGTTGGATCCTATTCTCATACTGTTGTATTTTAGTATTTTTCAAAACTTGCGAATATTGCTTCTTTTTAGTATTAAACATAATTATGGCCCAGGGGTAATATTTCTTTAAGATGTAGAGTACATCTAATTCATGTTTAATTTTAATAATTTGAGATGAAGTTAGAGTTGGCATTTTTTTTTTTCTAGGTATACCTTTGCCTAAAGGTATGTGCTTGTTATAACTTTGTAAGACTATGTTTATAAACATGTTCCATTTTTGATTTGTGTCAGATTCATGATATATATCTTGCCAGTTTTTATTTGAGAGACATTTTTGAAATTCCGTTATGTTTTTTGACGAGTAAGATCTGCACATTACACTATTCGTAGCAACCTGAGTGCTTAAGTTAAAAGATAAAATTTGAGCAGTATGATCGGACAGATAACCCTCACAGACTGTTGCTTCGTGTTCTCCAATATTAGTTATAAAATTGTCTAAACAAGTTTTACTTGTTGTTGTTAGCCTGGTATGTTCTGTTATACTCAAGGAAAGACCATATGAGACCATTACGAGAGTACAAAAAATAGAACGGTAAACGTTTTTTGATGATATAAACTTTGTGATGAAGACCGGGCTTCTTGACGCATACTATAGGTGTATATAATTTGTTATTCCAAAGCAGATAAACTGTTTTTAAATAAGAATAAATTTTTTTTTTATAATTTAATGTTAGTTAAGATAGTTATAATAATTTTTGATATTGATGAAATTATCATAATATTACAAAGATTTTAACACAAAATAAACGAAAATAGCAGATTTTATATATCCCGGGATCTCCCGGAACAATAAGTATTTCCCGGGAAATATAAAATAGGTTAAAATGGACTGGGATCCCGGGAGAGAAACCCTAGTCTGTATGTCCGTCAATGGTATTATTCATGCGGTTCATTGTAGAATCCTGGTTTTATTGATAACGAACTATATCTGTAACATTTTTCGTTGTAGCATATTTCACTGGATTTCTCTATTTGATTGTCTTTGTACACTACAGCAGAGTCCACATCAAAATGGAATGCTTTTTAAATGTCAAAATTTAAATTTTTTGTAAAAGAACTTATTTTAAAACCACTTGATTTTTATGCAGTAGTGTTAATTCCAGTCCTTACTGTTTGTAAATTACCTAGGCCTTTTTCTTTTCACCTTAGTTATGTGATACCCTCAGTGTAGAATGCTATAGAACAAATCAATGAATATTTAGAAATTGTTAAATATGAAATTTTAAAACAGTTGGAATAATTTTGTAGGTAACGGCTTTTAAAAAACATGCATTTTTGAAAAGTTATTTAAATTTTCTACATTCAGTAAATAGAAATGTTGACTGCAATATTATACAAAAAATTGATAACTTTTGCATACAGGGTTCTCGTTTTCCGCGGGCCACTATGGGGATCTCGTAAACGGTAAGAGTTACTTACAACTTCGGTTAAATTGGGGCAAAGTTGTATATTCAGGTGCTTAATAATTTGACGCAAACAGAACTTATCTAGCTCTTTTCGTTTTTGAGATATAGGGAAAAAAGTAAAAAAGTGGATTTTTGTTTTTTGCCCGTAACTTTTTCATTTGATGTCAAATTTCATTTTTGTAAAAAAAAAATCATGGCCACTTTTTGCAAGGAATCAAATTCCCCAATTATATTTTCCGTGCGACGTTTCGTTTTTTTAAAACCATCATCAGGTCAATTTTTTCTTATGGACGCTATATCTGATTTTAACGACAATTTGTAGAGCATTTTATTCTGAATTCCATAATGTATAACAGTTGGCACTTTTTTGAAACAATTGTTGTTAAAAATGGCAATAACAAATATTTTATTTAAAACAAATCCTAATCGGCATGATGAATAATTGTCTTTGTCCCTTTTTCCTTGGAAACAGGTAAGTAAACCGCATAAAATTACTAATTAAAAAAATAGGTACTAATAAATATGTTAGGAATGCATTAACATTGTTCATTTATTAACAAATATTTTTAGAATATTCTCTTCGGTTAAGTAATAAATTTCTCTAAAATGTGTATTTAATTCTTATTTGGCATACAATTATTTGTAACAAAAAATAACGAGTTATGCCTTTTATCTGCGTTAATGACTTCTAATAAGCAAAAAGCGTAAACAGATTTCTAGACGTTTTTTGTAAACTATGACCACATATTATTTGATTACGAACATTTTGTTACAAATAATGGCATGTCAAATAAAGGATTAAATATACATTTTAGAGACATTTATTACTTAACCGAAGAAAATATTCTAAAAATATTTGCTTATAAGTGAACAATGTTAATGCATTTCTAAGATATTTATTAATACCGATTTTTTTAATTAAATCCCTTTAATAGTAATTTCACACGGTTTACTCACCTTCTTCCAAGGAAAAAGGGACAAAGACAATTATTTATCATGCCGATTAGAATTTGTTTTAGATAAAATATTTGTTTTTGCCATTTTTAACAACAATTGTTTCAAAAAAGTGCCGACTGTTATACATTGTCGAATTCAGAATAAAATGCTCTACAAATTGGCGTTAAAATCAGATATAGCGTCCATAAGAAAAAATTGACCTGATGGTTTTAAAAAAATGAAACGTCGCATGGAAAATATAATTGGGGAATTTGATTCCTTGCAAATAGTGGCCATGAAAATGTTTTTACAAAAACGAAATTTGACATCAAATGAAAAAGTTACAGGCAAAAAACAAAAAACCACTTTTTTACTTTTTCCCCTATATCTCAAAAACTAGAAAAGCTAGATAAGTTCTGTTTGCGACAAATTTTTAAGCACCTAAATATACAACTTTGCCCCAATTTAACCGAAGTCGTAACTCTTACCGTTTACGAGATCCCCATAGTGGCCCGCGAAAAACGAGAACCCTGTATAATATGATTTTAAATAACTTGATAGTGGTTTAAAAATATTGTTATTTATGACGTGTTTAAACATTTTAATCTTTTACCTGTTGGTATTGAAATTTAATGTATTCTTTTCTATCATATTTTTATGGTTAGATAAACCAACAACAACACAAAATAATACTTGGGCAAGTCAATTTTCATAAAAAGAGGTTGCCTGGGTCAGACACAGGCAAGTCAGGTAAGAGGTTAAAACAATTATTTTTATTTTGTTTCAGATGTATGCCTGTAATATATGCGAGAAGACATATAAACATGCCAGTAGTTTAAAAATACATATTCGGTCACACACATTAGAGAGGCCTTATGTGTGTTCGTTGTGTGGTAAAGATTTTAAACAGTATGGGGCCTTAACTTACCATATGCGAAGCCATACGGGTGAACAGCCGTATGCCTGTAAAATATGTGGGAAGAGATATAAGCAATCAGGGACCCTTACCGCACATTTACGTGTACATACTGGACAGAAACCGTTTCTGTGTTCAGTCTGTGGACGTGGATTTAGGTATTATTAAATAGCAGTCAATTATGTTAAATTGTAACAAATTTTGGTATTTACTTTTAGACAAGCCCCAGATTTGGGTTATCACATGCGCACACATACAAAGGAAAAACCTTACATGTGTAATGTGTGTGGTAAAACAATGAGAATGCAATGTCATTTGGTACAGCACATGCGAACACATACAGGAGAACGTCCTTTTAAATGCACGTAAGTATACAGGGTGGTACAAAGTTTTGTCCCACATTTGAGAGCTAAAAGATTAGACGTCCCAATTTTAAGTAATCCTTGCCAGTGTAATTTGTTCTGTAAAACGTCCCAATTTTTGATCAAAGTGTAACTAGCAACCTCAAATAATAAACTCTTAGTTTGTCTTATTGTTAATTTCAAATTCCCTGGTAATTTTGTCCGGGCTTAAGGAGATCCCGGACCATCAGTGTTGTACGTGTATCTTCAAAAATATTAAAAATAAATTCTTTAAACTTTTTCCTCCTTTTTTAAATCTAAAAATATATTAAATTTTTGATGACGTCACTACATAACAATATCTGCAACTTCTGTTTCAATATTTTTTTTTACTCAACCTCTGCAGTGAAGATATTTAAAATGTCGACTACTTTTGGCATTTTGTCTTTACCTAATGTTATGGAATTATTTAAAATCTCATCAAGTAAGCTTTAAAAAGCATGAAACCAAACATGTTTGTTCGTATTTTACTGGTTTCCTAATTATTTGTACAAAATACACATGAAATACAAATATTAAAACATTTTATTTGAGTTAATATTAATCTAAAAGTTGTTTTTATTTTAGTGAATGTAATAAAGCATTTCCTTCATCAACACGATTAAAACGTCATGCAATTATCCATACCGATTTGAAGCCATACACCTGTGATGTTTGTGAAAAATCATTTAACCGCAGTAGTAGTTTACGAGTGCATGCAAAAATTCATACAGATGAGCGGCCGCATGTTTGTTCGATCTGTGGCAAAGGATTTATACAAGCCCATGCTCTTAGGGCACATATTTTTACCCATTCATCAACAGAAAGCAATGTTTAAATATATCTTCTGTTTCATTAAACATAACTTATCAGGCCACAGGTACACATTCAGATTTAAAAAAAGATTTTGAATATTTTGTGTTTTAGAATTGTTGTTTTTAAAATTCTAAAGTAAATACTTGTTATTTAGTAAGCAAAAGTTTAAAAAAGGCTCTTTGTGTATTTATGTTATTAGAATATTGGCCCAATTCTTCTGGGTGTTTGTTTATTACTTGTATATGGTTTGTACACACCTATTTTTATCGATTAATTATAAATAAATGAATTATCAATTTCATTTATTGTTTTCTTTTAAAGGGTGAATCTGAGTGAATTGAATCATACTGATATTGGTTTATCCACTTGACTAGAAATTTTTAACATTGGCTTGTTTCCTAATACTAATTGTATGTGAATCTTTTTATCACAATTCTGTAATTTTAATAATTATTTGGCAACATGTATACAGTCGGTCATATTAAATGTAATAAAACACTTTAATAACACATTTTTTTCGGTACAAAGTCTAAACGTCTTACAAACGCATAGAATGAACTTAAATGCAGTAATAATTAACAAAGTAAAACTTGAAAAACCTCATTGGACTAATTAATTATTAATTACTTTTGCCACTCGCAGCATGAAAAAGTACAGTAAAACCTCGACTTAATAGACTAATTCAGGCGAGGGGGTGTCCATTACAGCCGAAAGCAAGTTTTTGGAATGCGTAAATTAAAAAATTTGCAAATTAGTAAGTTTGCCGGTTTTTACTTATGTAGATACATTTGTGTAATTAAAAGTATGTAATAAAAGTTAAATTTCACACAAAAGTTTCTATATCTACACAAATATTGTGCACGAGCTGTTAAATAAACAAATTGTTAATTTTCACATATGAGATGACAGATGACTAGGGTGACCAGATCGGTACAACTAAAAATCGAGACCTGACGACAAAAAATAAAAAATGAAGTTTTTCGGTTACACTGATTTTCAAAAATGTCCAAAATATATAATATCCTAAAAGTGACTATCTACTTTGATGAATTTTATTAATTTTAGTACAATGATGTGTTCATTATTATACAAATTTATGTATTTAAGAAATCATGTAAGAAAATTTAACTTTTTTATATGCATACATTTGTATAATAATGGACAAACCATTGTGCTAGAATTTAACCTTTTAAAGACACTTACATTCACCAAAATATATTATCACTTTTGGGACCCCTATCGCTATCGCAATGTCATCAAAAACATATCTTTATTGTTCATAAGGAACATTCTTCTCATATTATTTTATTATACATACTTTGAACACTTGGAAGATTTCTTCTAAGCAGATATACATAGATAAGAAAATAGATTTTCCAAAAGACTTAAAAAATATAAAAATTTTATTGTGAATTGTCTATAATAGACAAAAATATTTAGTTTTTATGCAGAATTATTATTATGTTAGAGCCTTAACAAATCCTAACAATGTTTTGTTTTTTGTAAATATTGAAATTATGGGATTATTATGGATACAGAATTTTTTCTCTACAAAAAACCTACTTTTTTTTTTCTAAAATAATTAGGGGAGATGATATACGACTTTTAAAATTTTACCATTGAAATCACAATGTTGAGTGGTCCAAGTCTACACCCTGTATATGGTGTGATATGGTGCATGCATAGAGGAGACGGTAGCATTTGCCAGAATGCTCAGATTCCAGAATATGAAACACGAGACCGAGAGATTCCTTCGGCAATATTCGGCATTGTTTCGGCTTTTATCGTATGATCCGAGTTTGGTTAGTTTAGTGTCAAAATTGTTGATAGAAAGTAAATTTAAAGTGTGATGGATATGATGCATTTCAGTTGACAAACACGTTTGAGGTTATGTTTAATGTTATGTTTACTAAATACAAACAACTAAGGTTTGAAAGTATGTAGTATGTTTCAGCCCCCAAACGTTTAATTTTACTTATGCAAGTAGATACATAATTTGAGGTTAAGAGTTGGCAGATCTGTGGAAGAAAACTTCTTAATTCAGCAAAGAAAACTTCTTAATTCAGCAAAACTGAAACATCATATATATAAGTTGAAGTTTTTATCACATACCTATGTAGTCTAGCCATAAATACTGTTACAAAAGTTATTAACAAAGGCCTTAATACAAAAAAGTGTCCAAATGTAAGCGCTTAATTTTTTATTACGTAGGTACCAAATAGAGTAAAATTTTGTTTGCAGATTAAAATATATTAACGGCTGAAGAATCTTTAAACAAACATTACAACAAGGTGTACACTTCTAGTTCTCTAGAAGCCTCTACAGCTGCTAAGAATGTTTTGATGATGATTTTTTGGTGCAATCACAAATCTTCATTTTTCTAAAAAGTCGTGAAGCATCCGCTAAAGTTTACCAAAACAACACCTTAGAATTGTCTGTTAAACCTTTAAATTGAAATTTGTACAAAATAGTAGTCGTAGCCTGTTCAGCAAAATTTACCGCCATAAATGAACTTGCACCATTTTCATATTTATTGAATTTTAATATCAGGAAATTTTAATTATTTTAATATTTGTTTCATTTGAATGAAGCCATATTTTAGTCCGGTTTTGTTTAATAAATAAGAACAAGAAACAAAATACTGTTTATTATCAATATTTATATACTTATTGTTTAATTATATTATTCTATTCAACTTTTTTTAATAACTTTTGAACTAACAAGATCATGATAATTTATTTTAGATTTTTATTCAGCATCACATACTTAAGAGATGTGTCCATTATATGTAAATATACATATAAGATAAATAATTTTGATGGTTTTAGTGGTCTGTATTGAAGGCTTCAGCCGAGCATAAAGAAAACTCTATTGACAACCAATATTTCGGATTTATTTTAATCTTACCTCAGGGTTTCTAAGTTACAAACAAGAACATTTTTAAGAAAAATCTGAATAAAAACTGATTGTTTTTATTCTTACAAATCAATACTTACTCAAAGTGAGAATGTATCATAAAGCTGAACGAACTACTTGGTTCGCCAGAATCAGGGCATGAAACCGGTTTTTTAAACCGGTTTAAAAAACCGGTTAACCTTTATTTTTTGTCCAAAATTGTGATTTTTAACCGAAACCGAAACCGTTATTTTTAAAGGCAAAAAAAACGGTAACCTTTAACCAAAATAATAAAAAACCGGTTTTTTAAACATCTCTTTTTAATAAAAATTATTTTGAAAAAATACAAAATCTGTATTAAATGTGATTAGTTTACCAAAAGT
Source organism: Elmis aenea (assembly GCA_947652605.1). Classification (NCBI taxonomy): domain Eukaryota; kingdom Metazoa; phylum Arthropoda; class Insecta; order Coleoptera; family Elmidae; genus Elmis; species Elmis aenea. The sequence goes on along the minus strand of OX393576.1, from coordinate 31,744,349 downwards.
AATTACTGAATGCTTGATTGTACATATATTATAAAATTATAAATAGATAATATCTCTTTATACTTTGCATTCCAAATCTGAATAATGTTAAAAACCTGTTAAATTAACCGGTATTTTCAAAACCGGTTTTTTACGGAAAAAACCGGTTTTTCAACAAAAACCGTTATAAAAATAAAGTTCTTCAATTCGGTTAACCGTTAACCAAAATTTTTTTCGGTTTCTAGCCCTGGCCAGAATAGAAATTTATTTTGCAAATGTATTAAATAGTTAAAGTTTTAATGTATATTAGTAAAATTTGAATGTATATATGTCGTAGGCATAATGTGAAATCCGGCATTTTATAAAACGCATAGACACAAAACTATTAGCTTCATTTTTATTATTTATTTAAAAAAAAACTTTAACCAACCTTTAATCTGACCCTCTACTACTGACCAAATGAATGAGGGTCAGGTTAAAGGTTGGTTAAAGCTTTTTTTTTGTATGAACACAAATGTATGGGTCTAAGAAAAAGTCATAATTTGCTCGTTTTGCCGGCTTTTTATAAAATGCCGGATTTCACATTATGCCTACGACATATACACCAAAAAACGCTCTAGTGTTGAGTTGTTGTAGAAAGCTCTTGCGTACTGCAGCAGCCAACTTTCCACAAAAATTTATTAAGGCTAAAAGCAACCATTTGGAATAATATATTTATGTTTTTACTTTTGTAAGTATGTTGAAACCAAAATACTTATCTAGTTCGCTCCATTATAGAAAACAAAAACTTTGTACCAGTATTTATGGCAAGACTAGATAGACAAAGTAGAAAAGATTTATAAAAATTCACGAACCATTAAATTTTAGCTTTCATAAAAAAAAATTTGAAAGGAAACTAGAAAAACTCAAAACGCTACCGTGACCATTCACAGCATAAAAATCCAACTCACACGGTTGGTACTACGGTGCAGCTTTTCATTATCACCTAGTTCACCTGAATTCTGTCATAAACATTTTAACAATCAGATCCTATAAACCAGTGGTGCCCAACCCATAGCTCGCGAGCAACACGTTGCTCGTGACACCTTTTGATGTGGCTCGCGACAACTTTTGATGTGCTTCATTTTCTTTAACATATTACAAATTTTTATTGTTGGTTCATTAAAACTTTTAAAATTAAAATATTAAAATCAAAATATATTATATGTGGCTCGCCTAAAATTTTTAAATTCTAAATTGGCTCGAGCCCAGTTAAAGGTTGGGCACCACTGCTATAAACTGTCTGACAAACATCACATCAAGAGTGTTGTGAACACACTATGAACAGCACTTGACTTCAAACTAACTAGTGCCCTTTGCATAAAAAAAGTTTGATAACGTCATTAATCATGGTATGGACTAATGAAAATATGTAGTATAAGTCCATTGTTTTTTGTTTCGAGATATTTAAGGATATGCATTTCAGTCAGCATATCGCATTTTTCTTCGTTATTAAAGTTCATTTTTACGACTAACAGGCCTTCAAAACTTTTAGTTTGTTGGTCGGTTGTCATGAAAACAACATAAACTACAATGACCGGCCTACCTGATTTATAATGGTTATTGTTTAAAACGTATTTTTTGAAATTTGACAATGAAAGAAAAAGTAAAATACCATGTGTGATACATCTATGGATTTACAAAAATAAATGCTATTTGATTATGTAAATAGCAAAAATTGCACCCATAAGAAAAAACAAAGTTGGTTGTCATAAAACAAAAACGAATCGATCTAGGAAAAATTTGTGACCACCATCCGATTCGGCTTAAAAAGTTGCTTGGGCAATGTTTTAACACATTTGAAATATTTCAAACTCCGAAGGAGTTATAGACGATTTTCAAAAATCGTATTTTCCGGTTTTTCCCAATTTTCTCAGATACCGTTTGAGATATCTCCAATTTCTCTTCGGATTGTTAATGAGCACCAAATTTAGCAACTTTGCCGAATTTAAACCTATATTCTAGCTATTATAAGCGAGCCATGCCTAAACTCGAATTTCAAACACACTGTATATATGACCTAAATAGTAATCAATTGTAATGCTTTAAACATACTGCAATTTAATCGGCCGCTATTCCTAAAGTATGCTTAGTTATTGTTATCCACAGTAAAAAGGTATTATGGACTTTTTAGCTGCTTAAATATAAACAAATAAATAAAATAATTTTTTAAACTCTAAGGATACAAGTGTAATAAAATATTGGTTGTTTTAAGGATATAATAAACATAATTGTAATATTTTAATTTGTATCATGTTATTTTCGTACTTGAGAGACAACATCTATATCTGGATATGTTTTATTTCTGCCCATTTAATCATTTATATCAGATGGGCAACCTCCTGTCCTCAAAAGTCTATAATCTGGCCCGTGGGCATTTTCAAAAGATGCATAAGCCCTTTATAAAACACGTTTATTTGTTTTTATAAAAAAAAATCATATTCTTATAAAAAACATAATTATTGCTTATAATCCCTAGTGTACAACTTCTATGCAGAACTGACCAATAAAAGCATGGTTGTTCGATTTATTGGTTTTGGTTGACATAACTACCCATTTGGATGAACTGCATACAAAATTACAAAAGGAAAATCAAATAGTCACCGAATTGTGTGGATATGTCCATACATTTCAAAACAAATTTAAAGTTTTCGATACATAACAACAATTTATTTATTTTTCATCATTTCACACAGCTTTTACCAATACTTATGGAAAACAAAAATGTATCGATATCAATAAAATTGCACGAATTCATTAAAAGGTTCGCTTATTTTAAAAACACCTATTTTTAAATATTTTCATCTTCATTGATAATATTTACCACAAACAAAATTCTTGAAAAAGTCCCAAAGGAATTTCTAGAATTCTTAGCAGAAAAGAAATAAGATATTTTTGGAATTACATAATGAACTTTATAAAAATTTAGGCCCTTGATTGTCGATGCAAAAAAGAATATCAAAAAATTCATCGTGGCACACAATGAAAATTTGGAGCACTTTGCCCATTGTCACTACTAAAATCGCACCTTATATCAATTAATTATAAAAATATCAGCAGTGGTAAATATCGTACTTCATTTTGTATTAACATTGTGTTTTTCTTAGTATTGTTTTTCGTTATAAAATTACATGTAACGATCAATAATATAAAGACAATGTTAATAATATCATATCTTTTATTTTGTATCATTTTCACGTTTTTGTATTTTGAACCACTAAAAATTATGACCCTAGTCTACTCTACATCAGACAAGTTTGATTTGGCCCGCCACTAAAAAAGGTTGCTTACCCCTTATCTATACCATTTAATAACTGCAAGTTCAGTTAACTGTTAAAATTATCTCTTAAAATTAAAAATATTTGATATAATACATAATACTGATACAAACTTGCAATGTTATACAGTTAATCATATATATTGCTGTAAGCTTCTTCTCTAATAATCATTCTAAGCTTAGTTAGGGTTACCAGACGTACTCTTTTTGAGGTATGCCACTTTTGTACTTTTTACTTTCTTTCTATTGTCCTCTTTTATACTCTTTTTAATTGTGCAAATACGGTACGTTTTTTTTTTTTTTTGGTAGGAAGGAGAGATGTCAATTGTAGGTACTCTTTTTTATATCGTACCATCTGGTAACCCTAAGCTTAGTTGTATCTCGATTCTGCATTCTTGTTTTATAATACTCATATTAAACGGTTAACATAACATAACCCAGACATTTCCTAACAAATGTGTTTAATTGGCCTTTGCTAGCCGTCAGTATTTATTGTCAAATAGGAAAAGAAAAATTATTGTATCCTATGTTTATGCTTTGCCGTTATATTAATTCATGTATTTGTAATTGTAATACCTAGACACATGGAATTTTTTTACTATGGCCAGCTACCTGTTCTTTTAAATCAGTCACTGTTTCTAGAGTAAGCTTTTATTAATGACAAAAACATTAGTATTGTAGAAATAGGTTTATTTAAAAGTAATTTAAATCTTTAAAATACTAAATGAACTGCTTAAAATAATTCAAGCAATTGTCTATAAAAACACTAAATTTTGTAGCTGCTAGTAACATAAATGTTTTATGATAACAAACTTTATAAGGTTACAATAATTGTGTATAATAAGTTGTTTAAAAGATATAGGTAACATAATATTGTGTATATAAATTATAAGTGTAAAACTTTAATTTGTTGCTTTTGTTTCTTGATATTGCTTCGTCAGCTGGTTGCACGCTACTAAAACATTTTAAGTACTGAAATATGTTCCATTTCTACACCATCTTTTAGCTGCAACTTTAAATCATTGTCAACATTTTCACTAATTTAAAAATATTTGAAAAAATATACCATATCAGTACATACATTCAGTATTGTATGAATAGTTTCTGATAAATTATTACAGTATTTTCTGTAACGGTTTTCTTTTATAAACATTTCCTTATACTTATATCTGGATTCTGCTTTTGTAATTCAAATAATAAACAATTAACATAACCTACAATTTTCTTGACAGATTAACGAAATGAACTAAATCTACTGCTACCCGTCGGCATTTAATCATCTCACTCTAAGTAGCTAGCTATTTCATTTGAATTTTAAAACTAAAACTGAACGTTACGATTTGAACCGAATATATAGTCGGAGATAACCGAAGCGATATATCCGTTGCGTGTGCGAGATTCTGGAAAATGAGCATTCTGGAGCATGGTATGGTAACTCGCCCATGGCGGCTGAATTCTATTTTGTACTTCAGGCCACGTTCAAAGATGGCGCCACTATAGAATATTTAAATATTTTAGACAACAACCGGGAAAATTTCCAAGATAAAAATTCAAACTGTAACTGATTCAAACCACAGAACGTTATGTCAATTTGAAATCTATGTTCTAAAGGTGCGTTCGGGACGCACGCTCCCAGATTGGAGTGGATTGGACAGGATTGAAGTGAGATTGTAATCACGTGGTCTCAGAGCCTCCAAGAGTAAATCTTGTGCGTTCGGGACGTGTAGGTGCAGAAAATCAGCGCATATTTCAAATATAAAAGTAACGTAACCTCACTATTTTGTTGTAGACCGGTCTAATCAGACATCATTGTAAGTAAAACAAGCAACAAACTGGAATTTGTTAGATTATTTGGTTATAAAATTAATGTAGAATGTCATGATATGAAACCATTTAACTTAAGTTAAATAAAGTTAGGGTTAAAATTGAAAATGCTTTTGCACTGCTCAAAGGCAGATTTCGGCGGTTAAAGTTAATAGAAACAGTTCGTTTAGATTTGGCAGCGGTAATTATTGTCGCAGCATGTATTTTACATAATGTTTGTCTAAATAATGGTGACAATGGTAATTATTTAGAATTAGTGGAAGAAGATCACCTAGAAATTTTAAATGCAACCCCTTATAACGAAATCAATATTGGGGCCATCGAAAAAAGAAACAACATTATGAATTCATTACCAGCAGTAAATTAATGTAATATATAAGTATATAATTGTTATGTGCAACATTTTGATAACTGAAATAAATAAATTTAAAAAAAAGTTTGTGAAGAAGTTTTATTAAAAAAAAATAATGTACAATCCAAAATATATTTTAATAGAAAAAAACATAGAAAAAACATTAAATAAATAAACACATATTTAAAAAACTAAGTATGCAATAAATATTTAACATAACAAAAAAACTTTAATCTTCCATAACATAAACAGTAAAATATATATTTTAAAAAACCTATTAAATAAATAAAAACATACAAAAAACTTGTATGCAATAAGTATTTAACAAAAAAACTTTGGTATCCTACAATTATTTAACGAAAAAGATGATAAAATAATTAAATATTTACAATATTAAAAAAAAATATCTTTGGTATCCCATACAAAAACTATTCTTAAAATATATCGGGTGATTCAGTTTGACTTTTGCACCCCTATAACTTAGTTGTTGGAAGATGAAACCTAAATGATCCTTATATTTTTGTAAATTGCAGAAAATTCTTTCACGACATCCAAATGTTTTTTCGTTGCAGAAAAAACATTTGATAGGGAATTTCCTGCAATTTTCAAAAATATAAGCGTTATTGGGGTTTCTACAACAACAAAGTTATAGGGGTGCGACAGTTAAACTGAATAATCTGGTATAATTAATTAAAAAAACAATCATTCAAGAAAAAAATATCCCAAAAATAAATATGTTCCACAAATAAAAACTGGTATTGGTCTTCCATACAATAGTATTTATGGCATCTTGTCAATAAACTTTTCAAATAATTGATTAAATTTATCAAACCTCGCCATTTTGTCCTTATGCCTTTTTTCTGCACTACTCACTTTAAGTCTCCTTTTTTTAACAAAAGAACTGTTCTCATTATCACTATCATCATCAGCTGTAAATGACGAACCTGGCGATTTGTTATTAATTAGCCCAGTTAAATTGCTACATGTAGCAACTGGTGTAATTTCAGGTTTATTATGCATCACTTCGTTAATGCTTTCAAAATACACCCACGTTTCTCGTTGATTTCCAGACGATTTGTTCTGTGCTACTACTGCTTTGTATTTTTTAAGAAGTTCCTTCCACTTAGTTTGGCACTGTAAACCGTTAATGTCCCTGTTAAGTTCAGTCTTGAATTTTTTAGACACTTTCTGCCAAAACGGCTTTTTGTATCCAGTATTAAATTGTAAATAGTTATCTTTCATTTCTTGGATCAGAAACAAAATATTTTCATGGGACCATAACTTTTCATTATTCTCCGTTTGCGGTACGTTTTCCTTTCCTTCTACACTTAATTGAGAAAGAATGTCGTTCGTAGCTGGCATATATTCCAGTGACTGTTCTGCAACAACATTAATAAAGTTTTATAACCAATTATTTAAAATAATATAATACACTATACCTTCTATGTTCATTAATAAAATTTGATTGTTTTCTATCGTTGGACTTCCTACTTCGTCTACAACAACGGCGTATTTTTCTTTATTAAACATTTTTATTTAACACAAACAACTTGTACACAAATGCAACACGATAATACGAAGCCTGGATGTTAACTGTATCTTATCTTATGCTGTACCTGCTACCTGGTAATTCAAAGAATTCAAAAGTAATTATGTACTAAACAATCCGTAATGCGCATGTTTTCTGTGGTGCAAATTAGAGTAGATTTATTTACTCCACTCATGCAGTCCCGAACGCCCATCGGAGCGATCTTTTTCACTCCAAAGTCGCGTCCCGAACGCTGTGGAGCAAAAAAGAGCAAATAAATCAAAAAGAGCGTACGTCCCGAACGCACCTTAAAATGGTTCTTCTAACAAACCTTACAAATTAAGGGTGTATTGTTTTATTAGGTAATTTCTATTGTTATTGTGTAACCCAAAATGAAATCATGATGTGTTTACTTGTTTACTGGACTAAAAGTTGTGTAATTTTTGTACACCATGTTAAAAAATGGCAAAACGTTCGTGTTGTGTCCACAAAAGCGAGGATTTATATTTAAGCAGGTATGAATCAAATGTTCTTTAAATATTAATTATCGTTTTTGTTATATTTTACAATTATAGCCATATCAATTAAGCATCTCGTTTAAATAATCATTTATTTTGCATGATATCTTCGGAGACAGGAGATTGATCCACAGCTTGTTTTAAGGGAACATCAATATCACAGAGTGATAGATAATTTGCAACAAAGTGTCATTCCTGAAGTTGAGGAGTCCCCCATGCCTAGCACTTCGAGGGACTATCAGCAACCTAGCACTTCTAGGGAATATCGGCTAATTGCAGTTCGGTCTGACAAAAAACCACCCTCAACTCCTTCACCCACAGGTAAACTTGAAAGATCATAGCATCTATCAATTAAGATAAATTTATACTTTTATTTGCTATTTTAGATTGCCAACATTTGCTCAAATCGGTGCATTTGACACGTCAAATGGATTTGACCCCCCCAAAGCTAAGAGGCTTTACAAGCAAGCCAAGTTTTTTAAAAGGCGTTCTGTTAAATTGCAGCGTAAAGTTTCTTCAGCAACACATAGATTACAACTGGCAGAAAACACCTATTTTTTAAAAACAAATACCTTGCAATGTTAAATGTTTACGTAGTAATTAAACAACATACAAAATAAAGTATAACAATAATTTTTGATTTTACATACTTTAACTTTGTATCTTGATCAATTATTATTTTGCTGTATACATTTTGTGAATTCTATTTTCATTTGATATTAATGATTTTGTTTGCATGTTTTGTTTTTTAAATGTATTTTTATGTTGTATTCCGTAGACATTTGTATAACGTAAGTATCTTTGTTTATTGTTAATATTACACAACTTGGTAAATATCTTACAGTGGAGGATACCTATAAACGGGTTATTCGACACTTGTATATATATTTTATCAATTGTTGATATTTTTCAAAAACAAATACATTACAATTTTAACTGTTTACATAGGAATTGAACAACATACAAAATATAATGGATTACAATAATTTTTTATTGTAAATACTTTAGCTTTTGTATTTTGATCAATTATTATTTTGCTGTATACATATTGTGAATTGTATTTTTTGTTCTTTGAATGTATTTTTATTTTGTAAATATATGTATTGTGGTTTATTTGTGGGTTTTCTCTATTTTTAAACTACCTAAAATATGAATTTTAAAAAAAAGCGCCATTTGTTGTGTGTCTATCTATTATTACAAAACATAACTATGTGTTAGTAACTTTAGGCCACGTTAAGAGATGGCGTTACAAACAGTGGTTTACCCCCTCTTTGAGAGTTACGATTCTATACTTGTCTATGTTCTGGAGTTTGAGCCCGTCCCGCATAGAGGAAGCGGTGCATGCGTACAAAAAAGAGATAGCATGTCATAAAAATGCGTCTTAAAAGGAAAGAGATGTCATCATAAATGTGTCACTAAATGTGTTGTCAACAAACCGGGTGGTGTCAGTTTAGATAAGGAAGTTGCTTTCTCTTATCTTATAAATGAGTGAAAAAGTGTTAACGTAGAGTAATTGAACGTGTTGTTTATGGTTTTTTTAATGTACCACACCTATTAAAGAACAAAATTTACCGAATATAACCTAAAATGTGGAAAGCTGCAGCAGGAGCCCAAATAAATATAAAAAATGATCAACCTGTTGATGATGATTGGGAAACCGATCCTGACTTTGTAAATGATGTTACAGAACAAGAACAAAGATGGGGATCATCCACTATACAAGGATCTGGCAGAACGGCAGGCGCCATAGAGTAATTACTATGCTATAGATATCGGTACAGTAGTTAAAAAATATTTATTTTAGCATGCAAAAATTAAGAAGAGAGACAGAAGAAGCAGATGCATTAAAGAAAAAGAAAGAGCTCATAGATGGTCCCAACCCAGCTTTTGGATATGGTGGAAAATTTGGGGTTCAAACTGATCGTATGGACCCATCGGCAGTTGGACATGATTATGTTGGCAAAGTTGAGAAGCATGCATCTCAAAAAGATTATAGTACAGGTTTTGGAGGCAAATTTGGTGTGCAAACCGACAGAGTTGATAAGGTATATATATTTTTATTTTACCTATTTGAGATCCAACATCCAAACTAGGAAATGTCTTTATTGTATTAGCAAAACATGGGTGTTGCATTGATGTGATTTCTTTTGCCCTCAGCCTGCTTTGTTTGTTATGTTATAAAATATCTTGGCCAATTTTCATGTTTACTGTTTGGAAAAAATGATTACACATAAATATTTTAAATAATGGTACCTAAACACTAAATATTGAAGGCCTGAAAAAGAAATAGTGATTTAATTTCAATGTTGTAAACTGTTATCAAAAATACATGTTAAAAATACAGCTAAAAATTTTTAAAAAGTTGCATTTTGTGCAGGGCAGGATTCCCATCAAAATAGGTTGGGGAAATTCTTTGATAATGATCCTTTGGTGTAGTTATTTTAAGAATACAGCTCATCAACAGTACTTATTCTATTTCCATATTGTTTAGAGCAGTGATGTCGACCGGTAGCTTGCGGGCTCTTGGTAGCTGCGAGGCTATGTCAAGGCGCTTACAAGCTTTAGTTGAACTTATTAAAAACCTTCAAATATAAAGATTTCCTATCAATTAAAAAGATGACAGAAGACAGTGACAAAAATTATCAACCACAAAGGCACATTGATGACCTTCAATTGAAAGTATAATTTTAGAAATAGTTATAGGTTTTGACAGCAACAGACCTTGGTAGTCTATGCTTGTCACGGACCAGCGTGGCTTTGATACATAAAGAGGTTCAGGGCCTCGGAGAAGCAAAATACGAAGTAACCCCCTCCCCCACCCCGTTTCCTCTAAGAAAGTTATAAATTTAAGACTCTCATTTTGATTTAGACATATAATTCTGTATTAGCACCTTCCCGTTGTTGTCATTAAAATTTACTAATGAACAAAACAATTTCATGTAAATTTTTTATTTAAAAAAAAAACTTTCAAAAAGTATTGCACAAGTCTTTCAATTTTTTCGTTTTTAATTGTTATAGTTAATAATTTTGCCACCCCTACGAAGTGCCACTTTCAGGCGGTGCCTGAGTTGTCTTAGCCTTGGAGCTAACAAGTAGCGACGCCCATGAACATATTGTTAGAAATAATTAAAAGAAATAGACGAGCGATCGCCAACATTTCTGTCCTCACGGATCACTAATTTTACAATTTTGAATCACGCGGACCTCTATCATGAATTTATACATCTATAGAATAATGATCCTAAAAGTTTCATTTTACTTCTTTAATATGAAATATACTTGGTTAATCACAACATATCCATAATGAGTGAGAAAAAGCAACCAAGCATTTTGCAGTTGGCAACCGCTGGCATAGACAACACAAATAAAGATGTGTATAAACTACAGGCCTATGAGCCTCTTTACGAAAAAAGGCAACAAGATCTGGGTAGTATAATCCTTCACAAAGGGCACAGTTTGCCGTCCAAATCAGACGAGCATAAACGTTTTGCGCTGTTCCGCTGGTCTGGACGCCCCTTTAACAGCGCTAGATTTTGTGCAAAACGAAGGGCAATAAAATCGCTTGGTTTTAGCGTTCACACACACGATCATAACCACATGCAAAACCATAAGTGTAAACGGCCTATTATATGGTCCATAAGGAAAGTCCTTGAATATGGTAAGTTTCTGTATTGTAAACTCGAAAGAAAAACAACAAAAAATAAAATGTAAGAAATGCCACATAAATAACACAATAAAAGTGAATGAATGCAACTACACTCTTATTTTAGCAAAATATAAAGTGAAAACTATACGTAATCATTTCTATGAAATTACCATGCCTAAATTTGTTAAAAAATAATTTTAAAGACGTGTTTAGAAAAAATGAACTTGACTGTAAAGTATCTGATTTTTATTTGTCTTAAACCACCAAATTTAATATGCACTAATTTGTTTTTGTGTTGAATGTCTTAACCATTACTGCATATGATGATAAATTGACACTACGGAGTTCTACCCAGAAATTCTTACTGTCCAGTCGACAAAAGTTTTTGTATGTCCCCTTCAATAAGTATATACAGAAAAATGTAAAAACATGTAAATAAGTAAATTTATTAGCACGGAGGTTAATAAAATTAACTGGCCAGCTAGCTTGATTGAAAGAGCTTGGGAAGAACCTGCACTAGTGTCGAAAGATTAATATTGTTTTGTTCCCGATTATTATATTCATTTCAGGCCAATTAAAATTGTAATTTTATGTTTCTTGTAGAGTGCTGTAAGTTGGGACCATAAAGAAAAGATAGAAAAACATGGTTCCCAAAAAGATTATAGTTCAGGTTTTGGTGGAAAATACGGTGTACAGAGTGATAGACAAGATAAATCTGCAGTAGGTTGGGATCATGTAGAAAAAGTTGAAAAACATGAATCCCAGAAAGGTAACACAAAAATTTTAAAATGTATTATACCTAGGCATTGTGAAAAGTAGTTGCAACCAATAACCAATATATGTAGTTTAAAATTGTATTTAACCTTTTGACTACTTACGGGATGCGTCTCGTAAAGAATGTATGATTATAAATTTATCTTCTTCTTCTTAATCGGTTCCTCTTGTACCTTTCGGTGTCAAGGTATGCTTTTCTATTTCTGTATTAAGTTTCTCCACTCCTGCCTATCGTTAGCTAATTGTGGCACTCTCTCCAGCTGACTCCTTTTTCTTCTAGTTTCTGCCTCACTTCTTTTCCCAATTTTATTCTTTGTCTTCCTCTAATTCTTTTTCCCTCTATCTGCATTTTCCATCCTATTTTCGCGTATCTACTTTCTGGCATGCGTAGTAGATGTCTAAGCCATCTTAATAGATTTGTCTCCATCTTTTTCTTAATATCTGTTACTCCTAGGTTTTTATCGAATTTTTTCGTTACTGATTTTATCGATCAGTCTACATCCCCCCCTATTCTTCTCAGAAATCTCATTTCCTGTGTGAGTATTTTTTGTTTTTATGTTAGTGTCCCAAGTTTCTGAACTGTACGTGAGAATAGGTACACTGAATTAAAAACTCGCATTTTCGTTTCTTTTGATATCTCCTTACCAAACATTTATTAGTGGTATGGTAAAATTTTGATGCTGCCGCTATTCTATTATTCAGATCTTCCTCCAATTTACCATTCTCTGCAATTATTGTTCCTAAATATTTGAAATTCGCTACCTGCTCTATCTTTTTTTGGTCTAGCATAATTGTAACTGGTTCATGATTTTTTGCTTTTGTCTTATATTTATATTCATATTATATCTACTTAATGTATCTGCCATACGTCTAGATTGTGTTGCAAGGCCTTTTCGCTTTTAACTAATAGCACCACATCATCTGCAAATGCTAGTTCTGTTAAGGATATTGGTTTTAGTTTATTAAAACCCCAATAGGCTTTCTTTGTGTTTTGTTTACATTCTTTAGTTATGTTATTCATAAGGATTATAAAAAGCAGTGAACTTAAGGTGCCTTCTTGTCTTATCCCACTGTTATAAATTCCTGGGAACTGCTGTTATGGGTTTGCACATAATTTTTACTACTCTTGATGGCGTTTAACAATCCTTCTCCCACTGTACTTTGTTTCAATATCTTCCAGATCTTTTCCCTTGGCACTCTATCGAAGGCTTTAGACCACGGATGCACAGACCATGGCTCCCATGTGGCCCTCTGTTGATTTGTTTGTGGCCCACTCCACCATGTGTTATTTTAATAAATCACACGATTTTTTTAATAAAAAATAAAAATTATCTGGCAACTATAAAATTAAAAATGTAATTTAGTTTTGATTTTCTTTCTTTGTTACAGATAGTTAACACGTTGACTGCCAAGTACGAGATAACTCGTAGTTTGCGTTCTTTTCCAGGACGCCGACTACGAGATAACTCGTGGTGCTGTTATGGTGCCTATCCATGTGAGAGTAAACTACTCTCGATAGCAGCGTCGCCAACTCGTAGTTTGCGTTCTTTTCCAGGACGCCGACTACGAGATAACTCGTGGTGCTGTTATGGTGCCTATCCATGTGAGAGTAAACTACTCTCGATAGCAGCGTCGCCGAGGATACAGCCCCTGAGAGTAACTCGCGATTGGCTGTATCCTTGGCGACGCTGCTATCGAGAGTAGTTTACTCTCACGTGGATAGGCACCATTACTAATCATTTTTGTGCAGCTACGTTTATACTTGTAGAATATACGCGTATTTATGAATAGGTGGCTTCTGGGAATAGACAGAAACATCAAGGCTGGCTTACACGAACTAAAAATTTGTTAATAATATTATAATTAGAGTTTTGAATAATATAATATGGCGTCTGCGAGCTGAATCCTGAAAGTTGCCTTGGCAGTCAACGTGTTAATAAACACAATATATGAAACATACATAACTTTCATGATTTTTTGGTGGCCCTTCATAAAACTTAGAGAAACAATGTGGCCCCTGGTCTTGACAAGTCTGTGCATCCCTGCTTTAGACAGATCAATAAAACACAAGTACAGCATCTTTGAATGTTCCATTGTTTTTTCACTTAACTTTCTTAACATAAAAATTAGATCCTGCATGCTTCTACCCGGTCTAAAGCCACTTGCACCTATTCCAAATTTCTTTTGAAATTTCCTTAATCTCCTCGAAAATTCTTTCATATAATTTTTTTACTACACTAAGAAGTGATATGCCTATAATTTTTGCATTTTATACTATCCGGAGTGTTGAATATCGGTAATATAACAGATACCTCCCAGTCCTTTGGAATATCTTTTTCCTGCCATGCCTTATTTACTATTCTTAGCAGCATTTTCCTTTCATCTACTCCCATGTACTTAATCATTTCAGGTAAAATACCATCATGACCTGCTGCTTTTCCAATTTTAATTTTATGTATCGCTCTATCCAACTTCGCTTCTGTTATTTCTTGTTCGATTGTGATAAATTTATTTATGATTTAATTTTCTGCAGTACACCTGAAAAATTCTTATGGCACATTAGTGTGACGCGGCATACAACTTCAAAAACATCAGGTGTCCTATATTGTGTAACAGTTTAATTTAATATTAATAAATTGAAAAATTACTAATTGAGGCGTTCTTTGCAAAAACAATAATTGTCAATTTTAGAAACTTTTCATTGTCGCTACATCTGCTGCTGTTGTCGTCTGCATCAATGTCAGGAGCTGGAGGATCGTTAGTCTCCGCGCTTATATTATGAATTACTGGGGTTATTACAGAATTATTTTGCATAAGGTATGTTGGAAATGGCGCCAATTATCCATTGAAAGTGTATTCTCAAATTTGAAAAAAAATGGACTAGTGTTGTTTTTGCAAAAAACGCCTCAATTGGTAGTCAAAGGGTTAAGAAATTTACAATGTTTGGAATTTTATTTATTAAAAAAAAAAAACTGTTGTAGATTATAGCAAAGGTTTTGGTGGAAAATTTGGGGTTCAAAGTGATCGACAGGATAGATCAGCCGTAGGATGGGATCATCATGAGGCACCTCAGAAACATGAAAGTCAAACAGATCACAAAATTGGTTTTGGAGGTAAATTTGGTGTACAAACAGATCGTATGGATAAGTCTGCAGTTACGTTTAATGAAGAACCTATTCGTGTTGGTACAAATTATGCCAAAACAACTCCTGATATAGGAATGGCGAAACCATCACAACATCGAGCTAAATTTGAAAATTTGGTAAGAAAAACTTACATTAATAAATTGTATTGTATATGTTTTTCATTGTAAATGCTTTTGTATGTATTTATTTTTGTAAATACTTAAAGCTGTTTGTATTAATTACCATATGTTGAAAAATCTAAAAGTAAAAATTTAAACATGGAATAGTTCAACTACTTTTTAACAGGCGTAGGCAAGAGGGGGTTAGGGGGGTCAGAACCTCTCTCATAGGTTCGCAATAGATCGATATAGGGCTGGAGAACTGTAAAGGTCGTCGGCTCATTTTGCCATTTATTAACCTCCCCGTGTTACATAACTTTATAATAATTATAGGGTGCACAAGAAAACACTGTTCAACCATCTATACAGAGTCCAAAACCTGGGAAAAATGTGCAAGAACGAAAAGCGATGTTCAGTAGTAATGACACTTCTGTACCACAACAAACTGCCCGTGAACAAGTCCCAAAACAACTTGACCAGTCTAAAACAGCATTTTTGAAACAAACAAGTCAAACAGAAACGTCTGCTACTGAACGATCCACTCCCAAGCAGTTAGATCAGTCAAAATTATCACAGTTTACAGCACAAAATTCAAATATTGGTGAATCAGCATCTTCAAATCAGGTAACTTAAAAAAAAAGAAAAACTATTTAACGCTCATGCACAAATATTTTTTAGATGAAGCAGGAGTTAAAAAACTTAAAGAAAATACAACAACAAAAAATGGTAGAGGAAGAAGAATTAAGGCAACAAGAATCTGTACAAGTAGAACAAAATATAGAAACAAAACAAGTTGCAATAGATCAATCAATATATTCAAATGCTGAACTGGAAACTCAACAATATCAGGTCAGTGATTTAATGAGTTTGATACAGGATGACTCAAATGTAGGTTTAATCTGCAGAATAATAAATGTGCTGTTGAGAACTTATTTTACACAACATCCAGTCTTTTCACATTCGTAATACACTAGCGCTTTGTAATTAAAAATATTCTGAAACTAAACAAAGGGCTAATCGCAATGTTCGGTGCAGTTTTTTTCTTTAATTGTAGTTAAAGTATTGGGTTAAAAATTAAATATAAAAAAAATGTTAAAAACATTGGCTTTGAGTTTGTACAAATTTGAGTAAAAATTTGGTAATACAGTAGACTCCCGTATAACGCGAGTTCCTACAACGCGAATTCTTACAATGAGCTAAAGATATTGCGACGGCTTTTTCATACAACGCGGTTCTCGTACAACGCGCTATATATTTTTTACATACATAGCTTGTTATGTCCATCGCTAAGCATTTCGTCATACGTGTCATCAAAGTATGTATTGCGATCGTGAAAATTTTCGAATTCCAGATTTCAACGCATTTACACGTTTAAAGGTCCCCTGTGCCCATTTTGACTATTTTCGTGTTGACGCCCGTGTATTAAGTGTGCAGGTGTGTATGTGCCAGACTTTAATTTTTTTTTTGACATTAGTTATCTGTAAAGCCATAAAAAATATATTACAAAATGCGTGCATTTTGTTGATTTTTCAAATACGTAATAACTAATATACAGTGGTTTAAGTTGTAATGTTAATGCAAAATTACACGAAAACGTTAATAGATAAAAATATTCTGTTTATGTAGGATTGTAGGATTATGTCGAGATAAAAAAAAAAACTATTTTTTTTACCTCCTAAAATTACGAAATTATTTGAAAAATAAAAAATTCAGAATTTTTTTCCGTAAATGGCTAATTTTTTTTTTTTAAATTTTACTATGTTATAGTTTATTTTTTTTCGTTAAATTCTTTTTTCACCTCTCTTTAATTTCTACAGAAAAGGTTAAGAATTTCTTTAAATTTAAATTTTTTGTTAACTCTTTCTGGCAAATTAATTTATCATAGTTTTCATTAAAAAATGACATTTATTTAAAAGGGCGTATCTTTTAAACCGTTAGGGATCTCCAAGTTCTGTTTGTTGCAAAAACTTCGTTAATATTTAGTTACAATTTCGTCTCGATATAGTAGTGACCTAATTATAAAAATAAAAAAAGTTTTCGCATGTGACATTTTACGCTGCACGCACTTTCCAAAATGTACAAAACACGCTTTAAACTTATTTTACAGAGTTATAAAATCTCGTGAAGAATAATTTTTTCACACAGTGCGATTCAGCCAATCAAAGAGATTAATTTAATGAAAAATTCGCCGAGATACGATAATAAATAAGAAAGTTATTAAGTTTTACGCATAAAAAAAATAAAAAACGCATGTTTTTCAAATTTTATAAAATTACGTTTTTCTTTATTTTTGCAACACTGCACTACTTTGAGCATCTAAAATTCGGATCCGGTGGATGATTCTGCTATATAGTCTCTCAAACATTATTCTACCACTCATCTCCCCTAGGGGACGCTCGCCCGCCCATACGCGATTTCATACAACGTACTATTAACCGTGTTATACGGGAGTCTACTGTATATGCTTGTCACAGACCAGCTGTCATGTATAAACGCCATGTTCACAAGTAAGCTTTTGCACATAAAACCCATCATAAAAGTTTGCAATCTACTATTAAAAATAACAGTTAAAAAAAGCTTTAAACGACCTTTAACCTTACCCTCATTCACTTGATCAGCAACAAAGGGTCTCTTTTTTTAGTTTTTTACAAACTTTTTTAGCTCCCCACCCCTTGTACATCGATATTTGTTTTTCGAAGTCGTTATATCGATATAATTTCAATATCGAAATTTCGATATCGCTCACCCCTAGTGACAAGCATAGATTACCAAAAAGGTAAATTTTATAACTTTGTTACATTTAATGTTGTAAATCAAAATGTAATTTATTGATTAACTTTTAAACTAATTTTTTTTCTATAAATTAAAAAGAAAAAAGACTTTTGTAAACCATCAACACATTAACATAAGGTGACCAACCGTCCTCCTTTAGGGAGGACAGTCCTCCTTTTTTCACTTCTGTCCTCCCTTGAAAAGTGTCCTCCTTTTTGTCCTTTTCGATATTTAAAGACTAAAATCTGTAAATCTCCAAAAGAAAATACTAGGAATAGGCTGTAATGTTCATATTTTGTCAAATGCAATCAACACGGCGTCATGTGCCATGCCAATTGATGTAGAATTAATAATAACTACAATTTATTTGTATTTTAGTTGTTTTACCGTTCGCGTGGTTACTTTAAAACAATTTTGTGAAAAAGCGAATGTTGAATACAAAAAACACCTGCTATAGAGCGTGTTCTACAATTATTCGAGCCTCTTCGCTTACATTTTTTGAGTTTAGACAAATGTCCTAAAATCCTGGAGTCGTTTTTCAATAATGAAATATCTGAGATATTAATGTATTTTGTACATAATCAAGCATCTATTTTTCACAAAACGATTCAAAAGATTGAAGGTGAACACATTTCAGCTACAGAAGTTAGCCTTATTTTGAATGACTTTATCCTTCAATATAAATCTCGATTTGAAGAAAAATTTCTTCCTTTAATTATAAAAAGAAAATTATCAGACTTAAAGGAATCAAATCCGGGCATAACGAAAAAGTTTATCAAAGAAGTGCAGAATTTTTACCAAACATGTTTTCAATATATCGAAGAATGGTCTAAAACAAACCTCAAATAACAGTTTTCAATGGTGTTTTTTGGCTTCATCGCCTGAATGTATATTTAAATTCTGAAAAATTAATACAATGGGAAAATCAACACGTTGAAATTGATAAAAGATGGGTGGAAATATTCAGCCATTTCAAAAATGGACATATTCCATGTGAAAATTTATTTATTCTTGTTCAATTTGTGTTGTGCTGCCCTGGAACTAATGCAGCAGTTGAAAGAGTTTTTCAATTGCTAATGATTTTTGGACAAGTGAGAAATCGAGATTGAATGTTGATACTCGAGCTGCAGCACTTGCCGTAAAATTCAATATGAAAGACATTTCTTGTTCAGATATTTCCAATATATTGTTAGAATATAATACACTGCTAAAAAATATTCATTCAATGGAGAAGTTCTCCTTTAAATAGTTATAGGCATGTAAGCATAAAATTTCATGTTAGTGTTAGTTACAAATGTTTTTATTAAGCATTTATCATATTATAATGTTTGCAATGCATAAAATGTGTCTTTTATTTATTTACTTTTTTTTTGCTCTTTAATTTGTGTCCTCCTTTTTATTGTAAGAAAGTTGGTCACCTTAATTAACACTGTAAACAAAGTATAAAATATACCCGATATTGTTGAGTAAATTAAATGAAAATGGTTTAGTATTTTTAAATCCGTGAATAATCTACAATATTTGAGAGGTTATATTTCTGTATTTTTTCAATCACGATAACTTTTGAAAAATCACATTGGTTTTTACTAGCCTACTAGTCCAACTGTTGAATCTGCTGCTGCTGTTGGGGAAGCAATACAAGAAGATGAGATTGTTGATACTGGCATTACAGCTGTCGCTCTTTACGATTACCAAGCTGGCGCCGAAGACGAAATTTCATTCGATCCTGATGATATTATTACTCATGTAGAAATGGTAAAATATTTCATGATAGTTTAGTTATAGATTGAACAAATTTTACATTTTAGATTGATGAAGGTTGGTGGCGAGGTATGTGCAAAGGTCACTATGGACTTTTTCCAGCAAATTATGTGCAACTGCAACAATAATTTATTTTGCAGATTATAAAGGGATTGACCAGTTTTATGTACTTAATATTATATTTTTTATGCTTCAAATGTTATACTATGTTTTACATATTATTCTGTAAGTTTTAATCATTGGAATTTTTAATAAAATTTTATATTTTACTGTTTGTTTCAATAATTTTGTTATTAGACAAATACATTTTAGAGAACTTGTACACGTCCATTTAATTAAATGTTTTGCTTTACTAAGATGAAGCCATGTACCTTTCTTGTTGGAGAATTTGCTGATTATACAAGTATGTGAATATTCAAAATCAGATAGCAATAGCACATTTTAAAGATAATTTAAAAGAACGGTTTATAGTACAGAGCACTGTAAAATTCACAAAATTAGTTTACAAAAATGTTTAAAGGTGGCGCTAACGTACAAAATGTCAATCTTAGTTGACATTTTCCGTATTACACAAAATTTGTTCAGTTGAAGTAGGAGCTTTCCGTACAGCCATGTTGAGCTGTTGCTGTAAAAACGGCTGTTATACGTAAAAAACGTGTTTTTTTGGTGATTTATTAAATGTGCTTGTGAGTGATTACAATACCTTGGATTAAACGGTTAAAATGATGAGCTGGGGCACGGAACTGTGGGTGAGTAATTTTTAAACAGTTATTTGTAGAGTGACCCAACCTATATAATCGGCGAATAAAGAGTTTCCATGGTAACCATAATTTAAATTGTTGTTTAGTGTTGCTAAATTTTGTTTAAATAGGCGACGAAAATGATCGAACAGATGTGTTGATCAAGAACTGTTTTTGCGCGAGAGTTGTAGTTTTAATTTTAAGTTACATTAAACGGTAAACCTGTCTGTTGCTATTCAAGTACTACTTACTGTTTAGAAGTTGCAGGTGCATTCCAAGTTTGTGAAGGAAGCTGGGACTTTAATCCCTACAAACTTTAATATTTTATAAATCAAAACCCGTACCACAAATTGCAAAATTCTAAATGATACTACGTCGTCATCCGTAAATATTGTTTTTTTTTTTTAAATTTATTTTATCAACGGTTAAGATTATTAATGCGTGCATTGACTTATTTAAAATGATTTTAATTTATAATAACTTTTAATTCCTCATTTATGAAATGCGTTTATTAACTGCTGCAGATGTAAAAAAAGTTAAGTGATTAATTCCATTGTTCTCAATATTATTTGATCTATCATGAAAAACAAAAAAGGAATATTTTCTTGACAAAATAGACTTTTTAAGAAATTTGGCAAGAGATTCATCACATGTAAATAAGTAAATATTTTTGGAGTGAATTAAAAAAAAAAAATCATTGAATCGTTTTTAGTCTACATAAGTTTTACTATTAAAATAATGTCTCGAGTAGTTGTACAACGCCTATTTGGCCTTAAGGGTGGTTCCTTGCGCAATATAGGGTAGGTCATTTAATAATATCTGGCTGACTCATCCTGACACGAGAGAGAAAGACAGACCATTGCTCATTCCACCACTGAATGAATAATAGGTAGGAAAAACACAATTTTTACAATTGACTGAGACAAGAAAATAAAGTTAGTAAATACATAAATGCATATTTTAAACCTGAAGTTTAATTTTTCAACAATTTGCATTATACTGAATTTTGCAGTCACGTCGTTTTTAAGACAACATTATACCGAATCAAAAATTAATTAGTTTTATCAGCATATTTTTTAAATATTGTGGGGGATAATGCTATTTTAAGGGGTTGATAACCTTAAAAAATTCTATTAACTATTGCTAAAAAATTATTGAAAAATTATCAAATCTTGTATACTACAGCTTTTTGAGATTATCATTTTTATCATGAATAAATTTTAAAACTAACTTTCAATTTCAACTGTAGCCCACTGTTTACTGCTCGTATGTACCTACCGTGCTGTAAGCCCATGTAAAACACATCAATCTTAAATTACAGGCGAAAGCTCTCTTACTTGACTTTTAAGGGGAACTGATAAAAATCGAGTTGTGGAGGATAATCGACAGGGACATTTTGTTAAATATGCAATTAAAGTGGAGGATTAAGACAGAGCCATAAAGTTTAACATGATGGTAATGATGTTATTAGAACTTTTACAGTTGTTCGTGTGCATCGATTTCAACTGACTCTCTAAAGTCGTGCAACTGAGGTAAATTAAGTTACATATGTATAGTAATAGAGGTTTTACCTGTACTAATTCTTGGGGAAAAATTAAGCTAAACAACTATTCTATTGATTAAAAGATTCATTCTTAACTTAAAAAAATGCACGAGGAGTGAAGTAATGACTTTTTTGGGTGACTTCTTAGCGTTATAAGGTTACAACTAGTTATTGAATTTGAAAATGTATTAATTGAATCGTGAGCTTTTACTGCTTTATAAATAAAATCTTATGAATACTGAAAAGTTAGAGTTTTTGACAATTTATTTGTCAATTTTAACACTACATGTGTAAGTTATTTAGCAGAGCTCTGTTGCTGGTGATATAACACTGCTTACAAAGATAGTAACACGGAAATAACGCTTGCATCTTGCATCCTTTTGTGTACAAATATGAAATATAGCGCTCGGGTATATTAATTTTCAGTTTACTACCACGTTCATTATTTTGCATTATTAAGTACAGTGTCGGATTAAGGTTGTCGTGGGCCCTAGGCCGAAAGAGTTGAAATGGGCCCCTGGTACAAGGTGGTAAGCGAAAAAAAATACGTTACTAAAAAGCTGGTGAGCTAAAAAAAAGTGCCTCGCCCTAGGGCCCCCAGGACGCGGGGCCCTAGGCTCGGGCCTACTCAGCCTATACAGAAATCCGGCACTGATTTAAGTAGTACTTCAAGGTAAAAATCTTAATTTTACGAGAGCACTTTTAATTCCGGACTGTGACATTGTGAGGTAGCAAGTTCCAAAACTAGCGACGTGCATCTGGCGGAAACAAATATCACGTTACTTTCTTGCAGTTATTGATTATCTCATGTTGCATTCGGCGCAGGTGATACCACGATGGCGTCATGCTATCGCAAGCAATATTGTAAAATACCAACCACACACGATAAACAGAAGAATTAAAAGCTAATCAAAAGGTACCAAATCCTTAAAAAGTTTAAAAGTTATTACGTTAAAAAAGGGCTTTGATTGTAGTGGATACATGCAAGCGTATATTTAAATGAGGCATCAAAAAATCAAAACGGTAAATGTTTAGGATTCAATACTACCAAGTATGACAATTTTTTATGTTTCGCACGTGTTTAAATGTGAAAATTGCGTAATGGAATAAGTTTATTTGTACCATTGTACCTATTATTAAAAATTGTGTTGCCAGTTTCGATTACATACACGTATTAATCGATTTAAATAAATGCACATCTTTTAATATTTTTATTTAATCACAAGTCCCTCTACCGTCAAGTGTAGGACACGTCTGTTAAAAATTTAGTTAAATAAAAAAATTTGAAAAGCTCACGTTCATTCAGTGTTAATGGTTACTACGTTTCTATGTTTTCTTTTTTTTTGTGTTGAAATTAAAGATGAAGTGTTTTTTTTTTACTGTGATGATTATCACGATTGAACTAGTAAAAACGAAAGTGAAGGTTACATAATCTAGTAAGTTGTAATTTAGGTATACCTATAATATTCGGAATGTGCTAGTTATAAATTACCACTTAATAGCACTTCAAGTATAAATATTAGAATAAATGACAAACGATTGTAGTTGTCAACCTGTAAACCAAAAGCATTTTTTTTAGAAACAGTTGCATACAACTGTTTTAGTTAACGTTCGGAACGTCGAACAAAGAAGATTCCCGTTCCACTTTCACTTGATTTTATCATTGGAAATTGACGATGAAATATGTTTTATTTGATTTCCTAACGTCTGGATATTCAGTTTATGAATAAAGAGCGTTGTCCTGTGTGCAACGACCTCAAATCTTACCATCCTTGCATTGTGTTCCGGTCGGAAGTTATGAAGCCGAATTGTGTAGGCCTTGTCTATCAGAAATCGGAGGTCAGAAGAGTAGCTTGTCCTAATTGTTGTGAAATAAAGAAGACAAAGATACTCAAAAACACATTTGAGTACCCCACTTGCTGGCTTTCGCGACATCCTGGCGTAACAAGTTGGAAATATTGGCCGTTCGTGGTCACTTACAGTCGCGTTGAGGTTATATAATTTTAACCCCAAATTAATGTTAACCACAGAACATTTTTGTTGTGAATTATTGTATCATACGAGTACTTAGAGTAATAGTTGCCGTTGCGTGTTTGTATACACGTTGGTATGGTATTTATGCATTATTGGGTTCACAGCCACAACTGCCACAACTCATGTCTGGCAGCGAGATGTTTAAAAAATATATATCGAGGGTCTCATACCAGAGAGGCGTATGCGCCAAAAGTACAAAAATGGAGATTTTTTGCCAAAAATGTGTCAAACTGAAGAAAAAAGATAAATGTTTGTATGTCAGATAAACCAACATATTTTGATATATGTACATATAAGCAGGAGCAGAATTGAAGTGATTGCATAAAAATTGAATTTACAGGAAGTTTTTCTCTTTTCTTGAACAATTTTACAGATGGCTCATACGCCCCTCTGATATGAGACCCCCGATATACATGTGTCGCAGTTATCGTGAACAGTAGGGGTGGACGATATCCAAATTTCGATATCGAATATCGATATCGAAATTATATCGATATATCGATTATCGATATATCGATATATATCGGAATATCGATATATCGACATATCGATATATCGACATAGCGATATATCGAAATTTCGATATAAAAGAGGCGCGAAGCTAAAAAAGTGAAAAAAGAGACTGGCGACCTTAAAAAAAAAAGCTTCTCGCTCTCAAAATATCGGGATATCGATATATCGATATGTCGATATATCGATATCCGATATTTCGATATATCGATATCAAAATTATATCGATATTTATCGATATATCGCCCACCCCTAGTGAACAGCATGGGGATCTCGTAAACAGTAAGAGATACAGAGATGGTTAAATGAGTCAAAATGATCTGTAATTTAAGAGCAACTATTCTATGAACAAAACTTTCAAAAAAGTAACAGTTTTTGCGCTATTCATAAAAATAAAAAAATTAAGTTTTCGATTTTTGCATATAAATTGCTTATTTGAAATCATACTCAATCATAGTCATACTCAAAATAGTTTTCGACATTATTAGGACACTTTTTTGCGTAGATTTAAAATTTGATAATGAATTTTACCTATCTTCATTTGTTTTTATTATTTCAACATCAACTTTCTTATTTTAAGTACGGGTCGTTGTTGGTTGCGACACCATTAAAAATATTTTTTTCTCGTTTCATTGGTGTATGGGTTGTTAGGTTTATCTTTAAAAATTAGTAAGTTATACAATATTATTGTATTTGTTAAGTTTCATCAAAGTGGTCATTGAAAAACAAAACAAAACATCACATAAATAAACTAGCTGTACTTAATGCGACACAAAGAAACCTAAATAGCTTAAGATAGTTTTTACATTACATAATAATTTGCTAATGGTTACATTGAATTTTAAATTGTATCCAAGTAAATGCACGCAACGCTGTACAAATTCGATGGGATTGCATGGGTCTTTTGCTTAATAGGCAAGATAGAGAAACGGTTAAACTACTAAAAATGGGCAGTTTTTTGGGACATACTCAGAACAGTTTTCAAAAATATTCTATCATTTCCGGTTTTTGAGATATTTTTTTGTTTTTTTGTTTTTTTTTGTGTCATATCTTCCTTATTGTTGTAAATATCAAAAAAAGTTTATTAACAATATTTTTCGATATTTCTATGTTAAGTTTGATTACACTAAAAAAAAAAAAATACGCTTGCCGTTAAAAAGTTATGACACAAAGTTACCTTTTTTTAAATGGAAGCTATAGTTGGCTATGGCCTATTTAAATTTCTTATTTTTTTCTCATTTCAAATATACAGGGTGTCCCAAATTCGAGTAAATGCATGGGGATCTCGTTTAACTTAAGAACTACGAGGTCGGTTAAATTAGGGCAAAGTTGCGAAATTAGATG
The DNA here is from genome assembly GCA_947652605.1 of Elmis aenea. Lineage (NCBI taxonomy): Eukaryota > Metazoa > Arthropoda > Insecta > Coleoptera > Elmidae > Elmis > Elmis aenea. The sequence continues at coordinate 31,718,464 of OX393576.1, read as the reverse complement.
CTCATCAAATATCCGCAAAGAAAATTTTCATAGCTGTCTTAGTTCAAAAGTTATTCAAGAAAAATTGAAAAAATTGACTTTCGTTTTATGGCCCTATTTCCGACACTTTTTAAGATATCGACATTCTGGAAGCACTTCTCCACGGCAACTTCTTACGCTTTATATTTTGAGATAACATAGAATTTCCAACAACGTTTCGTCTCTTCAGAACCATCATCAACTTCATTTTTTTAAATACGGCGAAAAAATTCTAATCTCCTAGTCGGATAGCATTTTGTGTTCTGATTTCAATGATATATAACACTTAATATCTAAAATGATGTTTTACTACAAAAATTTGAGAAAAACTGTCCCATTTTTGAATCAAATGATCTTATAAAAAAAAAGCAAAATAAAAAACAAAATTTTTTTGTTTTGTTCTGTTCTGTTAAAACTGTCACTTTGACATTAATATGATCGTGATTAATTGTATAATTTGCAACCAGCAAGAAATTCTTTGAATTTGTGCTTTTTTTTATTAAATATGACAATCAATACTTTTTAAGGAATTCGAGAAATGTCATAATATACACAAAATTTTGTTTTGTCATGGCATGCTTTTTAATTATGAACAGTTTATTCAATACTTCATTAAAATCAATTACAATAATATATATGTATCACATTTTATTTTCAATAATTGACGAAAAGTAATTTAACAATACTCCGCAATACACGAAAGGATAGCGAATAAATAACTAAATTAAAAATGTACCTACTACCTACCAGAACATAGTGAAAATAAAAATTGCGAACAAAGCACAAATATCAAAGAATTTCTAGCTGGTTGCAAAATATACAATTAATCACGATCATATTAATGTCAAAGTGACAGTTTTAACAGAACAACAAAACAAAAAAAAATATTATTTTTTTTGTATAAGATCATCTCATTCAAAAATTGGACAAAATGAGTTTTTCCCAAATTTTTGTGGTAAAATATCATTTCAGATATTAAGTGTTATATATCATTGAAATCAGAACACAAAATGCTATCCGTTTATGAGATTAGAATTTTTTCGCCGTATTTAAAAAAATGAAGTTGATGATGGTTCTGAAGAGACGAAACGTTGTTGGAAATTCTATGTTATCTCAAAATATAAAGCGTAAGAAGTTGCCACGAAGAAGTACTTCCAGATTGTCGATATCTTAAAAAGTGTCGGAAGTAGGGCCAAAAAACGATTATTTAAAGAAACTTTCGTTTCGTTTCATATTTAAATTACCGTTTAATGACACATAGTGGTATACGCATTATCGCTAATTTATCTTAATAGTTAGGACTAACATCAATTAAAATGAAAACAAGAGAGCTAGGAATTTATGATAGACGTTGAACGTTGTGATGGTTAACTTGTAAGCAAGTCTTTATTAACCGGCGGTTTATCAAACACTGTTAAGAATAGTGCGTTTATAATAAGTAGTGAAGGAGTATTTTTAGGCTGCTGAGAAACTGCAGACCCGTCACTTGACCTCCTGTCGTTGATTGTAACCGGAGGCACCAAATCCCAGTTTCCCGGCATAGCTGTAGGCTACGGTCAGCAGCTCCATCTCACATGTCTTTCAGTGTATGGATCACGCAGGTTATGAGGTTAACTGTGTTATTTCTTTGCTTGATAAGCAACTACATTCTGCATCATGCATTTTTAAATAGATTTCTGGGTGGACAAGAACTGCGAACTTCAACGAATAGACTTCGTTAGTGCGAAATTACTTAACCGGTGCTCCAGAACCAGTGGTCGTTTCAGTCTTAAGCAAGATGAAGTTTTTGTGTTGAGAGGTTTCTGTAGATACTATTAATTTCGCTACACAACGATAGTATATAGTTTATTTTATCCAGTTTATTTAAAGAATTTTGAAAGCGGTTACAGAGTTACTAAGTGAATTTGATGGGACAAAATGTTTGCTTTGTGATACTTACTTTTTTAAATAGTTAATGGCGCTTTAACTATCAACGATATAAGCATATTTTTTAAATGATATGTTGGTTGTAACAGTTTGCAGAGAAAAACGGTTAAGAAAAAAATTTCAAAAAGATACAAAATTTGTTTGTTTATAGATTGTTTTATCATTAAGTTAATGAAAAACTATGTTTTTTTTTGTTCAATGGAAACCGTAGTTATTTTTTTTTTCTTTTATTAACGAGATATACAGGGTTCTCGTTTTTCGCGGGCCACTATGGGGATCTCGTAAACGGTAAGAGTTACGACTTCAGTTAAATTAGGGCAAAGTATATTCAGGTGCTTAATAATTTTACTCAAACAGAACTTATCTAGCTCTTTTAGTTTTTGAGATATAAGTAAAAAAGTGGATTTTTGTTTTTTGCCCGTAACTTTTTCATTTGATGTCGAATTTCATTTCTGTAAAAACTTTTTCATGGCCACTTTTTGCAAGGAATCAGAATCCCCAATTATATTTTCCGTGCGACGTTTCGTTTTTTTAAAACCATCATCAGGTCAATTTTTTCTTATGGATGCTATATCTGATTTTAACGCCAATTTGTGGAGCACTTTATTCTAAATTCGACAATGTGTAACCGTTGGCACTTTTTTGAAACAATTGTTGTTAAAAATGGCAAAAACAAATATTTTATTTAAAACAAATCCTAATCGGCATGGTAAATAATTGTCTTTGTCCCTTTATCCTTGGAAGATGGTGAGTAAACCCTATGAAATTACTATTAAAGGGATTTAATTAAAAAATAGGTAATAATAAATATGTTAGGAATGCAATAACATTGTTCACTTATTAGCAAATATTTTTAGAATATTTTCTTCGGTTAAGTAATAAATGTCTCTAAAATGTATATTTAATCCCTTATTTGACATACTATTATTTGTTACAAAATGTTCGTAATCAAATAATATAAGGCTGGCGACATACTTGCGGGTGACCCGGTGCGGGTCACCCGCAAAAATCTGACCTTGTACTTTTTCGTTGGCGACATACTTGCGGTTGCGGTCCGGTAGAGTTTACTATATTTAAGACGCTCTCATTACAGTAAAATGTCTCGACTAAGCACGATTGAATTAGTGTGCATCGCGTATGCAATAAAAAAGAAAAAGAAAGTGAGAAGTTGTTCTGTTCACCCTCTTAACACAATGCGTCTGACATTATGGCAGTTCCATTGCTTGTATGGGGAATTGAGAAGATACCCGGAAAAATTTTATAACTACTATAGAATGTCAATAAATTCGTTTGACGAATTAATTGTGTTAATTAGGAGTACGCTCCAAAAAAATAACACAAAATTTTGTGAGTCTATAAGTGTAGAAGAGAGACTAACAGTCGTTTAGTATTATTTTAAATATAATAAGTTAATCATCAAACAAGTGCTTTGTCTCTAAAATGTAAAAATATTTGAAAAAAGTAGAGTTAATTGATTTGGCAACTGAATTTACATTGCGGTTGACCCGCAAGTATGAACACACCGATATGTATCAATGAGTCACATTACGTCCGGGCAAACCGCAACTTGCGATTTGAACGCTGCAAGTGCGATAGATGTCCGGGCAGCTGCGGGCCCAACCGCAAGTATGTCGCCGGCCATAACAACGTGTGAGTTACAATACTTGCGGGAACCGGCCCGGACGGGTCACCCGCAAGTATGTCGCCGGCCTAAGTGTTCATAGTTTACAAAAAACGTCTAGAAATCTGTTTACGCTTTTTGCTTATTAAAAGTCATTAACGCAGATAAAAGGCATAACTCGTTATTTTTTGTTACAAATAATTGTATGCCAAATAAGGATTAAATACACGTTTTAGAGAAATTTATTACTTTACCGAAGAAAATATTCTAAAAATATTTGTTAATAAGTGAACAATGTTAATGCATTCCTAACATATTTATTAATACCTATTTTTTTAATTAGTAGTTTTATGCGGTTTACTTACCTGTTTCCAAGAAAAAAGGGACAAAGACAATTATTTATCACGCCGATTAGGATTTGTTTTTGCCAGTTTTAACAACAATTGTTTCAAAAAAGTGCCAAGTGTTATACATTGTCGAATTCAGAATAAAATGATCTACAAATTGGCGTTAAAATCAGATATAGCATCCATAAGAAAAAATTGACCTGATGATGGTTTAAAAAAAACGAAACGTCGGATGGAAAATATAATTGGGGAATTTGATTCCTTGCAAAAAGTGGCCATGAAAAAGTTTTTACAGAAATGAAATTCGAAATCAAATGAAAAAGTTACGGGCAAAAAACAAAAATCCACTTTTTTACTTTTTCCCCTATATCTCAAAAACTAAAAGAGCTAGATAAGTTCTGTTTGCTTCAAATTATTAAGCACCTGAATATACAATTTTGCCCCAATTTAACCGAAGTCGTAACTCTTACCGTTTACGAGATCCCAATAGTGGCCCGCGAAAAACGAGAACCCTGTATAGTATTTTTCTTATTTATTATATTTTAACTCGAAGCAATTTAAATTAAATAAAAATACCATAAAAAATAGTAACGTATAAATAATTATTGCGTAAGAATATCTTCAACTTCTTTTTTAATATTCTATGTAGGTACTAGCTGCAACCGAGGTATAGAAGATTTAAAAAGATATATCAGTATATCTTGATTATGAATATGAAAAAATAATAACACATCGGAATAACCACCGAAAGAGTAGTACCTAACATTTATTTTGGCTTACTTAATATATTTTATAACTTTTACCATTTTCCGGATGTTTTTGTAATTATAGAATCATATGAAATGAACGGTATAAAATTTAGCTAATTATTGTTCGAACATCGGATCATATACTCATACTGGACGGTGGACCTGGACACGTTATAAAAGATCCGCTAAGTTTTCAATCGTGGTTTTTGTGCGTCTTGGCAAGGACGGACGGACTAAACGTCGGGAAAAACAAAAACACATTCGACATATTTGGGTTTGGCCCAACACTTTTTTCCCACCGCCGGGTGATTTGTACTATTTTTCCTACCTTGAACTCGAGTTTCGCAATGGGTGGTCATAAATAAAACATAAAACATTTATGAATCCTATAAATTCGACTGCAGTGTTTAGGTTTCTGGTTGGAAGATGGTTTTTGACCAACGATTCGTTGGGTAATCGATGACGATAATTAAAAGATTCCTTTTCTCTCGCATTATCATGTAGTTACATAATATTTTATAAATTAGTGCACTCAACACCTTGAATGCAATAGTCAGTCCAATTTACACAGACAATACACGGACCGTAGTATTCTCTCACATTTGCGTATTCTGATGTTAAACTGCAAAGCAAGGCCATGAGACGACGAGTGTCTATATACCTATGGAGCATTTGCTGATTACACCCACGCCTAATACCAAGCCAGACTTAACTACACGCGGTAAAAGAGAATGAGTGGGCGAACACGAAATATTTACTTATGCGTAGTTTCAGTAGAGGATTCCATTAATGGTAAAACGAAAGAAAATACGTTGATCAATTTTTAAATAGATATTTTAAGGACGAACCTTACGATTTTATAGCATTTTAATGGTTCGTGAATTTTTGATTAAAAAAAATAAAACGAAAGTTTCGTTATAATTTGCAGCATGTGTGTGTATGTGCTCTTAGTAATGGCCAGCGTTTTCTCAATATCCCTTTTTGTAGAAAAGTTCATAAACCTTCGTATTTTAGCTGTTTAAGTTAATCTTTTGTCGGGGTTTCAAATTTTTTCCTTATAGTCTACAACACCGTTGAGTACTACAGAGAGTAACAATCGCTAAATTGGACAACAATGCGAGATAACTTTCGTGAAAGTTAAGTTCGCTAGTCGATTCAGACTCGACGATAAAGTGACTTGTGAGTTGTGACTACGATTGAGTGTTCCCACTTTTCTTTTTGATTTTCAAGTCCTTGTACACACTTGTATGTCTTTCGTCGTTTTCCGCCAAGTATTGTCTGGATACACTATGAAAGAATCTTTACAAAATAATTGTCATATCAGAATATATGTAGTACCTAGTAAAAATACATACTGATGCATAGAAAACTTCTAAGCTACATAATAATCATATCAAAATGAAAAACCCTGTGTACGCCAGTTTCGTGCCGTTGCATAAGGATTTGGATGTATGCTATGTTTTGCATCGCAGCGTTGTTTTGTTTTTGATTTTGCTTTTTTTTTGTACAAGATCATTTGATTCAAAAATTGGACAAAATGAGTTTTTCTCAAATTTTTGTGGTAAAATATCATTTTAGATATAAAGTGTCATATATCATTGAAATCAGAAGACAAATTGCTATCCGACTATGAGATTAGAATTTTTTCCGCGTATTTAAAAAAATGAAGTTGATGATGGTTCTGAAGAGACGAAACGTTGTTGGAAATTCTATGTTATCTCAAAATATAAAGTGTAAGAAGTTGCCATGGAGAAGTGCTTCCAGATTGTCGATATCTTAAAAAGTGTCGGAAATAGGGCCAAAAAACGAAAATCAATGTTTTCAATTTTTCTTGAATAACTTTTGAACTAAGACAGCTATGAAAATTTTCTTTGCAGATATTTGATGAGCATCAAATTTCGCAACTTTGCCCTAATTTAACCGACCTCGTAGCTCTTAAGATAAGCGAGATCCTCATGCATTTACTCGAATTTGGGACACCCTGTATATTAGGTAATAAGTAAGGTAATAAAAAGGCAATACAGGGTGGGCAAATTTCGATGTTTTAATAGGGAATCTCGGTAACTATAAGAGGTATCAAAAAACGGACCGCGCATCCTCGATCTCTTTTTTCGAGAAAAAGTTAATGGTGAAAACTAAAATTGGTTATCGTCTTTTGTTTTCGAGTTATCGCCGATAGCTTGATTTTTCGACTTTTCGTTTTATGACTATATCTCGCTTGTTTATGAAAATAAAGAAAAATAATTTTGACGTTCTACAGGCACTTTTTTAATAAGAATGCAGTGGCGTAGTCAATTTTTCAAAAAAAATCCAAAATTCGAGTTGTGACAAAGTTGTATTTTTTTAAATGGAACCCATAGTTGGCTATGACCTATTTAAATTTCTTATTTTTTTGTCATTCCAAATATATAAGAGTTGATGTATTTATTTTCAATAATACGCAAGTTACGGAGGATTTTTAGTTTTTTTTTTAAAACAAAATTATAGTAGGCTGTGAAAACAAAAACAAAACAAGGTGTAAAACCTTTTAAAACTCATATGGTACAAGTTACGAAGGTTTTGTAATTTTTGTTGTGATAAACATTACAAATATTTGAACATAAGATAAACTACAATAAACTACAATAAACTACATTACTGCAGATTCCGACTTTATCGTTGTTTCCTTATTTTTATATATTTATAATGATTATCACAACAACAAATTACAAAGCCTTCGTAACCAAATGAGTTTTAAAAGGTTTTACACCTTGTTTTGTTTTTGTTTTCACAGCCTACTATAATTTTGTTTTAAAAAAAAACTAAAAAACCTCCGTAACTTGCGTATTATTGAAAATAAATACATCAATCCTTATATATTTGGAATGACAAAAAAATAAGAAATTTAAATAGGTCATAGCCAACTATGGGTTCCATTTAAAAAAATACAACTTTGTCACAACTCGAATTTTTTTTTGTTTTGAAAAATTGACTACGCCACTGCATTCTTATCAAAAAAGTGCCTGTAGAACGTCAACATTATTTTTCTTTATTTTCATAAACAAGCGAGATATAGTCATAAAACGAAAAGTCGAACAATCGAGTTATCGGCGATAACTCGAAAACAAAAGACGATAACCAATTTTAGTTTTCACCATTAACTTTTTCTCGAAAAAAGAGATCGAGGATGCGCGGTCCGTTTTTTGATACCTCTTATAGTTACAGAGATTCCCTATTAAAACATCGAAATTTGCCCACCCTGTACAAAAGAGTTAATACGCTACATAATCTGTTGTAACTTCTTTGTTGGACGATTCGTTACATTTTCGGCTGACCCGGCGAAAGGGGGACTGCAGGGTGCGCACCTCACACGGCCCCGGCGATATTTTTGATTGGAAAAAAATTGTCTGTTACTTAAAATGGTCAAATCAAAGTTTATTTTTTCGACCCCGAATTTATTTTGGCACACAATTCCGCCAACCCTATGCCGGCTCTGATTTTCGGGTAAAATCAGAGTTAAAGAAACTTTGGTTCGAACAGATACGGAATTTTTAAATTTTTATTTTAATTGTTGTTCTACATGTTTACTAAAATTTCAGCTCTCATTTAAGCATAAAATCTAATGTGCACCAACAAATAAGAATGTTACTAACAACCTTTGTAACATGTCAAATACCCTGTATATTTTTACACGGAAGTTATTAAAACTAATTGTAAATTTTATTGTAGCAGCGCATGTGTCTTCCGAATGTGGTAATATAAGCATAATAATTATTTTCGAAATTGTTTGTAAATTTGTAGGATGTACATTATATGTTTTTTTCAACTATAAAAAGCGAATACGTTGTTTCAAATATGTACCAATTAAAGTGTTTCTTTGTACTTACTTGTACCACTTGATCTTCATTTTGATACCTACCTACTGTTGTAATAATATCGAATTTATAAAACTAAGTGGCTTTTAATGTAAAATGTTCTCCTCATTAAGTTTTTCTGTACTTCAAACTACAGTTTCATAAATGCTCACTTTGTTAAACATACACGACGCTGTACAACGGTATTTAGTGTTTAAGCAGCAGCGCATTGCTAATAATTTTAAAACTATTGTATTCACTTTTGTCCGGAGAAATTTGTTGTAATAGTGCGGGTAGGTTGTTTCTCGCAGATAAAAAATTCTCACGTAAAACTTAAACGTGCTAGCATCCGTTACATTGTTGATTCACACGTTTCATGACAGTTTTTCATAAACGTAGAAAGAATACTGTTGTTTATGAATGGCAACAATAAGTCTACATACAACTTCGGTTTAGTCTGTAAATAAAAGAAACACGAAAACAAAACTGTAATTGTCTGTTTTATAGCACGGTTGTGCGAAAGAAGCGACTGTTGTTTCCAACCTTAACATAAGAGACTAATCATTTTAATGGATAACATAAGATTTTGATTTTTCTTCGCTTGTGTAGATTAGAAGTTTGTGCTTAGCAAACTTTAATTCATAAATATTTTGAAAATGACTTCTTTGACACCATTGAAATATTTTTTGCAGTAAGCACCTATAGAAAAAAAAACTGTAAAAAGTTTAGTTTAGTTATTAACTTTAATCACGCCTGAAACCTGAAACTAATCAGAAACTGTGAAACATTTTGTTTCGTACAATTTCATTTGTGAATTTACGGTGTGCACCTATGCATTTAATTTGCGTGTTTCTACTTAAAGTTTTTATTTTCAAGATTTAATTTTGTATTGTTTTGTGCTGCCTTTAACATCTAACTTTTAGATTATTCTTTTATTGCTTATGGTTACGATAGAGATAAAACTATGTTTGCAGCTGAAACTGTTCCATGTAGACTTAGAAGCCTGTCGATGTGTATTTTTGAAATAATTTGTTTTGAAACGTTTCGTCTTTTTAATATGTACGAAGATGTAATTTGCAGCATTTTGTAAGTATCATCTCGAAGTAATCGTTTGTCAATTCTTTATCGCGTCTCGGATATATCTAAAATTGTTATCTTATCATTTAATTAGTAAATATGGTAAGCACGTCATGTTAGTCGTCCTGCAAAGAGCAATCTATTATTTGTGTACAAATATTTAGCTTATAAGTATTTCTAAATTAAACTTATTCGTCTAGTTGAAACTGTGTGCTTTTAAAGTACGTTTTTATTATTTTTCACATTTGACGTCTGTTAAGAGTTTGAAATCGTTAGAGAGCACTTTTTAATGAAGTGGAAATGACCTCTGTACAAGCGATAAGTTACTTGGTAGTTAATAATGGAAATGTTTCAAAGTATAAGGGCGGGGACATACTTGCGGATGACCGCCGCGGGCCAAGTAGCAATCTGCACGTAAGTTTTGTAACTTACACGTTGTTATGGCCGAAGACAAACAAAGACACAAACAGACAGTTGCGGGCCTAAATGCAAGTACGAGTATGTCTTCGACCATATAACAACATGTGATGTGCCCGTACGCAATGTTTGTGTTTTTGTTTGTCTTCGGCCATAACAACGTGTGAGTTACAAAACTTACGTGCAGATTGCTACAATCGGTCCGCGGCGGGTCACCCGCAAACATGTCCCCGGCCTAACAACAGCAATTAAGTTTTTGAATAAACTTGAAAGTTTCAGTCGTTTATTAGCGAAATAATATTCAATAAAGTGTGTAGTAGATAGATATTGTTTTACGTTCCTAAATATTCTCATGGCACATACTGGTTTAATTTAGTTAAACAAGTGCCCCAACAAATAAATAAATAATTTAATACACGCTTCTGTACATGAAAGTATTTATGCGTTACATTAGTCAAACGTACACCTTCGCCTTAGGTCGCTATCGGTCTGAAATAATAATGATTGCGAGAGTTGGTAATTCTTTATGGTTGTTGTCAATGGCACCACGGTTTATGCGTAAAACAGAGAGATAAATTCATAAATAAAAATATGAACATTGATTGTCCTCATTTCTTAACAAATGAACTAAGATTGCCAAAAGATATCGCACAGCAGCGGTTCCCAAACTTATTTTGTCGCGAAATCTTAACACGATTTTTCGAAAATTGCGGAACCCTAACCATACCTATATTTTGCGGACCCCCTTACATTTTATTTAATAAGGCAATAAATGAAACAAAAATTATTTTATTGATGCTTGATGTAAAGGGTGAGATTTAAATGCTATAAAAATAAGCAAAGCAACACCAACTAGCACGCGAAACCCCCGATTTTTTCCGCGCAACCCCGGGATTCTGCAGAACCTACTTTATGAAACGCAACCGTCTAGGTATTACCCGAGTAACCAATGCAATGAGTCTTTCACAATAGTTGTAAAAGCATATTATAATGTAATAAGACCAATATTGCTAGTAGTTCCAATTTTGTGTAACATAAGTCAACGCTACAGATATACATCCTCTTTTTAATGTGACGATTGGACCATAGACAGCTAATATACATCGGACTGGACAGCGTGAGAAGCGCGTGTAATGTTCACTTAATTTTTGACAGTTTAAAAATATGACATTTGACGTTTATGATCTACGATTTGTAAAAACTACAATAAATATATAAGGTGCGTTCGGGATGCACGCTCCCAGATTGGAGTCGATTGGAGTAAGATTGTAATCACGTGGTCTCAGAGCCTCCAAGAGATAGGCCTGGTACACACAGAGCGTTTTCTGTCGCGCGACTCGAGTCGTTAGTGAAGTACTAGCAATTGCATGTACGCGTACACACATAGTCGCGCGACTCGAGATTCCCCCGAGAACGCGCGTTTTTCTTGCGACTTGAGATACATGAAAATAATACGATCCGTACACATTGTCGCGCCTTATTGTTGCATGCTGAATGGGTGAAGCAGTGTTTGCTGTAACGGCGTGTGAAATCGAAAAGGAGCACTTAATTTCAACCCCTGTAGTTTTGTGTATAGCAACCATGAAATATAGAGCAATTATTCATGAGAAAATGACAGTCGTGTTGACATAAACAGTTCATCGTCACCGGTGTGCAGCTGCATAGTGCGGTCGGGCCATTAATAATTTCCGCACGTGCCGCTTCATTGCATATGTGCACGGATATTGCCTACATTAGGTGAGGGCTGAGGGGCTTAGGGGAAGTTTTTGATTTAAAGGTGTAGATAATGAGTTATCTACACCCGTAAATTAAACGTGATAAACATGTTTGTGGTAATTAATATTGTTAACTTATTTCGGGCGTAGCTTTATTCAACAGAATAATGAAAAAGTAAAATGCATGAAGTCTCACAAGTATCGCGTTAAAATTGAACCAAGATGAAGTTTGAAGCGGGTAAACCGCAGGAAAGTTGAAGTACTTAAGGTACTTGACTAACTTTTGTTTTAGTTACTGTTCTTTTACAGTCTTCATTACGATCACTAAAATTTGTTCATTCATCTTTGGGCGTAGTGGGGGAAAAAGTTAACAGACACCAGGTATGGCATATTCTCGACTCGTTAACAATCTTTTTCAATTGTGAAAATATAAAGCTGGTTAAATGGAACAAGGTACTACACCTAACTGTAAAAGTATTTATGACTAAATAAATAAATAATAAATGGAACAAAAATGACCATTTCGGAGAGTATTAGGAAGTTGCCTTAGCTTTTTCAAGAATTTTCATAACTTTCTTAATTTAACCACAAAAATATAATATACCACTATACAGGGTGTTTCTTAAGTATTGCAAAAAAATTTAGGAAGTGATTGATTCCTTGTCAAAAATTAAGGGGGGTCTTTCATAAAAAAAAAATCCTTAGACGTCTCCTTTCGAAGTTACACCCCCCTAAAGGGGTGCGCTAAAATTAGGTTTTTATTTTATTTCTCAAATTTGGATAAATTTAGGAAAATGATATTTGGTAGATGTTTTATACTTATTAAAAAGGTTTCTCATAGTAATATTTTTAATCATCTCCCACCTCCACAGGGGGCTGAAAATTGCGACCCCTGTTGGTTTTCTTATCAGAACTTCTTGGTGGGTTAAAATCTTTTAATAAATTTTTTTTTCAGAGCTTGATTTATTTAGAAACTATCTATTCCCTAGTTTATCTCGTAAAACCTGCCGTTTTTGAGTAAAAAATAAAGTAAGTAAACATTAACCATCAAATATTCCAATTTAAAACGACTCATTTTGGTGGTTCCCATGGTTTGTTTATGTTCATGTTAGGTAGAATCGACGGGCGTTATAGCGTTGTCGCCACGTTAACCTCAAAATAGATTACACCCGTCAATTCTACCCAATATGAACATAAAACAAACCATGGCAACCACCAAAATGAATCGTTTTATATTGGAATATTTGATGGTTCACGTTTACTTATTATATTTTTTACTCGAAAACGGTAGGTTTTACGAGATAAACTAAAAAATAAATTAAGTTTCTAAATAAATCAAGCTTAAAAAAAAATATTTTCAACTAAAAAATTGTAACCCACCAAAAAGTTCTGAAAAGAAAACCAACAGGGGTCGCACTTTTCAGCCCCCTGTGGCGGTGGGAGATGATTCAAAATATTACTATGGGAAACCTTTTCATAAGTATAAAACATCTACCAAATATCATTTTCCTAAATTTATCCAAATTTGAGAAATAAAATAAAAACCTAATTTTATCGCGCCCCTTTAGGAGGGTGTAACTTCGAAAGGAGACGTCTAAGGAATTTGGTTTTTATGTAAGACCCCCCTTAATTTTCAATAAGGAATCACCTCCTGATATTTTTGCAATACTTAAGAAACACCCTGTATACTATATGATATGCCAACTAAAATATCTTATTTATCGTTGATGGTAAAGTAAAATATCAAGAAGACGAGGTCTAGAGGGTGGCATTTTCAATAATATGACGATGTTCCAGTTTTTATCTGTAAATTTTTGTGTCGTTTTTTGCCCGTAACTTTTTCATTTGATGTCGAATTTCATTTCTGTAAAAGTTTCTTCATGGCCACATTTTGCAAGGAATCAAATTCCCCAATTATATTTTCCATCCGACGTTTCGCTTTTTTAAAACCATCATCAGGTTTTTTCTTATGAACGCTATATCTGATTTTAACGCCTATTTGTAAAGAATTTTATACTGAATTCGACGATGTGTAACACTTAGCACTTTTTGGAAACAATTGTTGTTAAAATGGCAAAAACAAATATTTAATTTAAAAAAATTCCTAATCGGCATGGTAAATAATTGTCTTTGTCCCTTTTTTTTTGGAAGCAGGTAAGTAAACCGCATGAAATTACTATTAACGGGATTTCATTAAGAAAATAGGTATTAATAAATACAGCTGTGTTAGGAATGTATTAATATTGTTCACTTATTAACAAATATTTTTAGAATATTTTCTTTAGTTAAGTAATAAATTTCACTAATATGTGTATTTAATCCCTTTCCCTTATTTGGCTTACAATTATTTGTATCTAAATTTTTGTAATCAAATAATACGTGTTCATAGTTTACAAAAAACGTCCAAAAATCTGTTTACGATTTTTACTTATTTGAAGTTATTAACGCAGATAAAAGGCATAACTCGTTGAAGATGTAACCAATGCGTTCGTTTGACAAAAGTTAAGTTAGTTCTTGGTTGGGTGGACCGTGCATGGATGGCATAGCTGTGTTTCCCCCTTCAATAAATAAATAAATACCTACTATTTTCGTTTTGTGTAAAATCTTTAATTAAATCCCTTTAATAGTGTTCATGCGGTTTACTTACCTGCTTCCAAGAAAAAAGGGACAAAGACAATTATTTACCATGCAGATTAGCAATCTTTTTAAATAAAATATTTGTTTTTGCCATTTTAACAATTGAGGCGTTGTTTGCATAAACAACACTTGTAATTTTTTTTTTCAAATCTGGGAACACACTTTCAATGGATAATTGGCGCTATATCCGACATCCCTTATGCAAAATAATTCCGTAATAACCCCAGTAATTCATAATAGAAGCGCGGAAACTAATGGTCCTCCAGCTCCTGATATTGATGCAGACGACAACGGCAGCGAAAGTAGCGATAACGAAAAATTTCTAAAATTGACAAGTGTTGTTTATGCAAAGAACGCCTCCAAAAAGTGCCGAGTGTTACACATCGTCGAATTCAGAATAAAATTATCTACAAATTGACGTTAAAATCAGATATAGCGTTCATAAGAAAAAATTGACCTGATGATGGTTTTAAAAAAGCGAAACGTCGGATGGAAAATATAATTGGGGAATTTGATTCCTTGCAAATAGTGGCCGTGAAGAAGTTTTTACAGAAATGAAATTCGACATCAAATGAAAAAGTTGCGGGCAAAAAATAAAAATCCACATTTTTACTTTTTCCCCTATATCTCAAAAACTAAAAAAGCTAGATAAGTTTTGTTTGCGTCAAATTATTAAGCACCTGAATATACAACTTTGCCCTAATTTAACCGAAGTCGTAACTCTTACCGTTTACGAGATCCCCATAGTGGCTAGTGGCCCTCGAAAAACGAGAACCCTGTATGTTTAGATATTTATATCGTTAAAGATAAGTATTACCAAACAATCAAGAGCGCCATGAAAATTAACTAGCTTTAGCTGTTTTCTCAAAGAATTTTTAGTCTCCAGGAAATAATTACCATTAATCTAATGTAATCTTAACAATTTTTTAGCGGGTGTGTCTAGACCAGGGATGCACAGACTTGTTAAGACCGGGGGCCACATAGGTTCTCTGCGTTTTATGGGGGGGTCGCCAAAAAAATCACGAAAGTTATGTATCATATATCATGTTTATTAACCATATCTTATAAAGAAAGAAAATCAAAACTAAATTAAATTTTAAATTTTATAGTTACCTGATATTTTTTCTGCGGGTATTAAAAAAATCGTGTGATTTATTATTAAAATAACTCTCGGTGAAGCGGGCCGAATACAAACCAACGGAGGACCGCGGTTTGTGCATCCCTGCTCTAGACAGATCGAACTAATAGCCGCGTACTCACTTTGCGAGGCTGCCTCGCGAGGCAGCCTCGCGAGCCAAGCCTCGCAGCGTGTGGACGTGCCTCGCGGTAAGCGGAGCGCGCTCACCGCCTCGCGCGAGGCAGGCTCGACCCGAGCCACGGATTGTCGGTTTTTCTGTTATGCTCAAAGGCGCCTCGACATACATGCCTCGACTAGTCAGGACGTGCTAAAAACGGTTACGTCGAGCACTCGTGTTAACGTTGCATTTTTTACGAATGAAATTGTCAACTTTTCATAATATCTACGATAACTTAAATAATATTGTACATGTTTTATTTGATTTCAAATGACACTCACTTAATAAGACCTTCTGTCCTCTTATTTATGATGTCTATAAGGCTTTATTACTTTTTTACTGGTTTCTGCAAATATTCCTATTTTGGTGTGACAATAAAGGGTTCATTATTAAAAGATATGTCTCTAATTAAAGAATTTCCACTTTCAAACCGTTTGCGATATAATTCTTTAACCCACCAACGTTTCCGTTTTCGTGGTTTTTCCTCCAATAAATGATAAATAACAATAAAACTTGCTGCTGCCGTACGAACGTTTTCTGCCATTGCTTCGACCGTACTAATTTTGGCTCGATGTATTTTGTATCTTGGGCTGACTCGGCTCGCGCGCCAAACTCGCACCCACATTCCAGGCACGGCTCGCGAGGCTGCCTCGCGAGGCCGCCTCGCGAGGCAGCCTCGCAAAGTGAGTACGCGGCTATTGAACTAACTGTCAAGAGATTTTGTATAGTTTTTATTTGCCTGGAATCGAATCCTCAAATTATCTTATTACCAAATACTGCACAATTTTTTATTTTATAAAGTTTGAAAATAAATCCCTGTTGATTCGATTTTTTAAATTTAAAAGTATCCAATAAATAAATTATAGACACAACGGAATATTTCTGGTACACCCTGTATAATGTCACTGAATTTTAGTTCTTCGCGAAGTCAACAAACTTCGAAAAAATAATTTATAAACTGTATTTGGTTTTACTTATATAACAGGATTGCCATTTTTGCATTTCAAGTGTATAAATACTAAAAGTAAATACAGCATGGCGATCTGATTTACAGTTTTGTACATGAGTTATCCATTAGTCATTTGGTTGGAGTTTCTTGTGTGACGTAGCGTTAGTTTAATTTTAATAATCCAGTTTGTCAACTGACCTTATACTTATTATAACGTGCAGTTTTTAATCCAGCTGTTATGCCTTTCCGATCTACTATTACAGCAATAAAATTAAAAGGATTTTGTTGAAATGCAAAATTCAATAAAAGAAAAAGTTTATTTTTTGCACGGTTTCCATTAATTTATTTTCGAATGTATTTCCGCCCTAAGAAAAAGAAAAAACCAAATCGGGTGATTTATTTTTGGACATAGTCTCCTACCTCCTTACATTGATTCCAGCTATGATCAAGAGCCTCTGTTTCGTCCAACTCCTTCCTCAAAATAGACTTCGAGATTCGACGCGTAGGTTTTCCTTAAGCCAGAAATTTGCCCTTTCTTCCTCATTTTCTCGTACAGCACGTGAAGTCCAGTACTGTCCATTTATTGTTTTATTTTTTTCAAGATAATCAAACGAATACCTTTTGCTGCCTAAAAACCGTCGCCATAATCCTTATGGCGAGAGAAATGCTATCCTTTTCTTCGGAGTTGGTTGACCCCCGTTGTTCACTGTTTTGACTGTTGATGGTTGGTCTGCAGTGTGCAATGATGAATCCAAACACTTCTCGTAAATGGTCATACGATTGATTTTTTGTTCTAGTGTGAGCAATAGCTTTTTCATGCCCAAAACTTTGCATGGTATGATGTGATGTGCTCGCTGCTCGCGCTTTAGATATGCCCAACACCTTCAGCTATCTCTGCCAACTTGAATCGACAGTCTTTCTATACAATTGCATGTACCGTATAGACTATTTCCTCAGAAATAAGCGCTTTTGACCTGCTTGACCATCGTGCATCCTCAGTGCTCGTTTAACCATGTTTAAAGTCTGTAACTCTTAATTTAACCGTTGAAAACCATTGCAAAGACCAATCTACGGTAGAATTTAGCTCAGTTTTTTTCAGTTGGGGTTCAATCGGTACTATGAAAGTATTTTATCACTGCATACTTCGGTTTGCACCATTATTTACAAAACGCCGAATTTGTTCGTTTTGATAGATCGGCAAATGCAAACTACCTGGCGTAACTTAATTAAACTTCATATTCAAGTTAATGAAGAATGATATTGGAAGACAAATTTATAAAAACTTGTGTCCTTTAAAAGCTAGGCCGGAATCATTCATCCCGTCCTCGTATTTTAGTGAGTGCAGACGGTTTCTTTAAAAACAAGTCTTTATTTGCCTATTAGGTTATAAACGTATTTATTTACAAACCAAAAATTGTTAACTTGATTTTAAGCCCGCCACTCACGATACAATGCCGCTGTACAAATTGAGTTGCACTCTTGCTGAATCGCGCCCATACACGATCAAAAACACTTCAAATCGTCGCTTCCAACACAATTTTGTACAGCGGCGTTGTATCGTGAGTGGCGGGCTTTAGTGTATACCTACAATGTTCGTTACAAGGTTAAAATTAAAACCGTATATTACGCGTGTACAATGCAACAATCTAAGGAAATATGAAATTATAAGACGACAGGATATAAGGACATAAATGTACAGTCAAAACGATGTATTTAAAAATTCTATTTATGTGAGTGATTCATTTTATTTATTTATTGCTAATTTTTATTCACGTAAGTTCAAACTAGCGCATATAATTTTGTTCGAATATTTTTCGCTTTTCGAACAGATTTCTAAGCTTAAAGACATGTTTTTAAAATAATTTTAAGTAAACTGAACTTAACATATTTAAGATATTATCTTTTAAAGCTGACAAGTAGATTTTAAAGTTTTTATTATAAATTCCATGTCTTCATAATAACACGTCATATTATTGTTTAATACTAATTTGCTGAATATTGTATACTGGGATCAATAATTGAAAGTTTGATGTCGGGATATTTTTAAACATCGTGCGTTTGGTATTGTTACCGCTTTGTTGATCTAAATTCTACTTTTTATTAGTTGTCGGTGCTTAACCACCTTTGGATCATTCTGAGATAAGTTGTATGTACAGTGGGGCGGCGATTAACAGAATCTTTTTGATGACAAAAAGAAGAATGCGAAGATTTCGAGTAAGTTGTGATAAAGGCTCTGCATTCAAAATTCTTTTTGTCGAAATATCTGAATTTTGAGTTTTTATGTAAGTACTTGTAGTACCTACTATGTATTTAGCAGAGTCGTCTAGTTAACCGTCATTTAATTATATTTATGCTATCTTAACGATAAAATTAATTTCTTTTTGTGTTTTAAGTAAAATGTCGTAGATTGTTACGTGACTTAGTGAAGATTCGCATCGTTGGACGATGTTCAATTATTCTGCTTGTGGAATGATCACTAAGTCAAGACGTCGAATTCTTAGACACATATCCGGTGCGATAATAAAAAACGTATAATTGCTAGTACAGTTATCAGAATGTCTTTTTCAATAGCACTTTCGTGGAAGATAATGCAGAAGTAGTAAACACTTTGTAGGTCGTACGAGGAGCGGTGGGTCACGGTCAGACACGTTATATAGACTTCGGTTTTGTTGGTCGATTTTGTTGTAGCAGAATTCCAGACTAGCAGATTTTCTTATTTTAAAATTTTACTCGTAAATTTGGCACATACCTGTTTTTGGTGCTATTATTATCGTAGGATAATTGGCGAGAACGTGATCGGGTGAATTTCGAAAGTATTACGAATTATACCTGCTTGCAACTTTTTGATATTCGGTGTTTATCCTTATATGGCCGACCAACGTGATTGAAGCAAACCTTATTAATTTTATGATGTCAGTAAAACTGTAGGTAAGATTCTAATTGTAAGTACAAATTAGAGTAGTATTTAAGCCATAACGCTTTTACTATTACGTGAACTTAAAGGAAATGACATCATTAAAGTATCACAGGATGTAGAAAAAGAATTACACCCTTCAAAATTTACCGTCATGTAGGGAGGATTTTCACATCGATGGCTCGTTGCCTTGCATGACCATGGACGCGAACGTAATGAAATATTGTGAAAAATAGCTGCCCTTGATTGCATTTTTAGACTTATTTTTGCAACAAGTTTTAAGACGTTAGGTAAGTAAATAAAATACAAACGCGATCATGGAAAACAATTACGTGCAATGTATATAATTGCTAGACTATGCAATTTTTATCGCAAAGTTGTAAAGTAGCTATAAAATCCAAAAAACGAATTTACTGTGAATTGTTGATACTTTACCGTAAAAATAAGTTTTATGAAAGTGTTTGTAAAGTATTTTTAGTTATTCTTATACATATTGTTACGCTAATATTATTTAGATAAAATATTAGTACGTATTTATTGTATAATATTTATTACACATTTCAAAATATAAGAAGAGATTTTATTAATATGAGGTTACAAAAACTAAAAACGTTAACTAATAATACGTGAATAAATGTTTTAAAGATCAAGACTGCTGTTCAGAAATTTCACAATGACTGACAGATGATAAATCGCGTGTCTTTTGTTTTCGGTTTGCTTTGTTATTTAGGCAGTCTGTTTATATTTAAGGGATGATAATGTCTAAAGATGTAGGTAGGTTTTTTATCGGAACTGGCAATTTTGTATCGGTTCGTTTTAGATCAACGTGATTTATTAAATATTTCCGTTTAATGTAAGCAAGCCTCACCTGATTGTTTTTGTTGTATTGTATTGTATTGTATTGTTATAAGAGCCTAACGTAATGTTTATAAATAAATAAGGTATAAACGATCGCCAAGTGTGTATGTAAGAAATAAATTTGCGCATCAGCCCAAAAAAAATGCTGCTTCGCTTTTCCTCAGCTTGATTTGATTTTGTAAAAAATAAGCCAAACATAATTCGTATTTTGTTGTCGTCTCTTGTAGAGAGAAAGCTATTTTTTTATTACGTGTAACGCATTAGCGGTACGAGAGTTAGACACATTTTCGCAATACCTAAGAATTTAAATTGCATTTTCTTACCACTTTCTCTGTTTATGGTAGTAATGCAAGCGAATTGTTGTCATTTAAATGCTCGAGTTGCGTGGATTTGAAATGAAGCTTTAATTTTTTATTGTGCAATCGTTGCTTGTATGTATGTTATGATCTTGTCTTGTTTAGAGACAAATGTGCGACTAATTCAGCGCCGTGAGAGTTTTCAAGCGTTTGTTTAGATAGTAAATCACAAGGAAACATGTTTTTTTTTTATATAAATGTGTTATTTAAACATTTTATTATTTTGAAACTTTCTGTTTAAAAGCTTACCTATAAAAGTGCATTATCAGTTGTAGTGCGGTATTATCTACTGATATCATTGTCCAATGAAAACAAATGATAAGAGGTTTTCGACTCGCTGCATAATATCGGTAAATAACACAATAAAGTAAGAAATGAAGCAATAAATAAATGCGCGTTTGCGATAGTGTTAAAAATTATGAAAGAAAAATTCTTAGTTTTTAGCAGCTTTGATTAATTTTAAGTGTCGTGAAACGTCTTATTAGGTAGCCTGTTTAGTATTGTTATTGTTGTTCCAGTTCGAAAGGTTATCATTTTAAATATAATTGTTTCATTTTCATCTTTCTAGTTAAACAAAAAAAAATCTCTGCAAAGATTATTTCAGATGCTCTTTAATAGTTATTTCTAACTCGTCCGAATATGCTGAAGTATTGTCAAGAAGCAAAATCGTAACTTGGTATTTGAGGACCTGATATTTGATGTCGGTTAAATATTTTATCTCAAAAGTATTCAAATAATGTAATATTGGTTTACTTGTTTGACTTGCAGCATAAATTATGTTAATTGTATTCTGTTTTTTTTTAAAATACTTGCTTATTTAATTCGACAAGTAAATGTTAAAGTGGGATTGTTTGCATTAATATTTTTATTGTAAAATAATAATTCAGAATTTTAATGACAGTAAAATATGTCAGGAACTTGAAGCGATTGATCGATTTTTGTGTGGGAATTTTGTTGTTATCGTCTACACTTTTGCAAAACAATCGATTTTGGGATAAACAGTACGTTATTTTTTTTGGGTTGCTTTAAATAATGTTTTATTTTATTTATTGATATTTGTGCACAACTGATGGTGTTGTTTAATTTTCCAGTCTTAATTCTGTTCATTTACATAAGGAATCAGAAACAGACGTGAACAAGTTTTCTTGTTTTCTAGATTTTTTTAAAATTTATTATATTTGCATTATTCAGATACATTAACTGAGTTATTTATGCGGTGCCATTATGAAATAGCAACAATTGACGTAGTTCCCGCATAAAATTGCTGTGTGAAATATTGCGTGTCAATTAAGTTTACGGGTAATTTTAACATTAATTATGCACAACCAATTATTCCTAAGATAACTTTAAACGGTAATGCAGATGTCGCTCGATTAGTGTGATTCATACTTGGCATTGGCAATAACAGTTTGGGCAAGAGCCGATTATTGACTTGATCTTAAAAAATGCGAAACTTGCTTGGTGGTTAATTTTGAACTTTCGGTCATTGAAATGGTACGTGAATTAATTTTTCAATGAAACGTCCTGTCGTTTTTAGGATTTTTTTAAGGAACCTTAATATTTTGCCAGGTTTAAATGTAGTTTTTTTTTTTTTAATTCCACAAACTTAATTCAATAAATCGTGAAGAATATCTGCATTGTTTTTGTAAAACGTTACTGTTTAAACGCGTCTATAGCTATTAATTTTGAAAGAACATCTTAATGTAGAAAACAACCAAAGCTAGAATAATGGAATAAACTAGAATTTATTGGACATTTTATGGTGGGAGTTGCAGTAGTAAACTTAATTTAGTTTTCTATATATTTCATACCTACGTCTTGTTTATTTTTCTTAATTTTTAATAATTATTGCAAAACCTACTACAGTATTTTAATTTTATCAAATATCGCATGTTTATCTACAAACTGCCATTAAAACAGCGATAACTTGAAAATTATTGCTTTTAGACATATAACACCCTAATTATTTTTTAAAAACAATTATTTACAAGAAAATGTAAAAACAAATGCAGGGATTTCAATTCAAAAAATTCGACTTATTCCTGTTTAAAATTTAGCTAAATGAACAGAGCGAAAACGCATCCTCTGTATTTTTTAATTTTTTTAAAAGTTTTAACTATTCAGAAGCCACCAAAACTTTCATTTTCTTTTACTGGCGTTGTTAAATCGCTCAATAACTATTACATTGTATCGGTCAATATTTCCAAAAAAAAACGTCAATAACTTAAAAATTATTGATTTTAGGTACAAAAACTCACACATCTTTGAAAGGGAATTTAATTTGAAATCTAAAAAACAAAAAATATGCAGGGTGTTGTATTTAAAGTTAAAAGTTTCATATTGGCGTGCGGAAACAATACACTCGGTATACCTAAAAATAATTTTAACTTATGTAACTCAAGATCTCCAACAAATTTTGTTGTTAATTTTTTTCTTGTTTGAATAATGAACTACTGAACTAGATATGAAGAAAATACGCACTAGGTGGTATTATTTATCAGTGCTGACTTCTTTTCTTTTAGGTTAACGATAAAATTATTCAATTT
Source organism: Elmis aenea (assembly GCA_947652605.1). NCBI lineage: Eukaryota > Metazoa > Arthropoda > Insecta > Coleoptera > Elmidae > Elmis > Elmis aenea. The sequence continues at coordinate 31,695,206 of OX393576.1, read as the reverse complement.
ATACCGATTCAAGATTTTAGCGACGAAATCAGTTAGATGCTTCGATTGCTTCCAAATCGCCTAAATTTTAATATTTAAGCCATTTATTTAAGATATTAAGAAATTGAATTTTGTCATTACTTTTTTTGGGGATTTTTAAAGCAGTTGTAGGGTATCATACGTGATAATTTAACTTCTAAATATAGATCATAAAATTTATAGTCGGGTTCGTATTTAAATCGATAGTGAGAACTATAAAATTTTATTGTGGTGTGGATACCGTGGCAGGAAATAAAACGTAAAAGTTTAAAAATAGTTTTCATAGTTCACTGCAGGTGATAAAGCCGCTTTTTTTAAATCAAGCATGGCTTATGTGCCGATAGGTATAATATAACATAAATAGGATTAGGTACTTGTAATTATGATTAAACGTAAACGGGTTGCTAATTCCCTTCAGGGCCATAATTTATACGCAAATGGGGCCATGGTCATTTTGTCTAAGCATCGTATTTAAGCAGACTACGAATGTGCTAAAAAAATGCGCTCAAACTTAAGTAAATATTTTGATTAATCAACCGTTTATTTATATTGTTATCACTGACACTTTCTGTTTGTGAACATGACAGTGTCACGAGATTGTTATGGAATTATTTCCCAGAATTTTATCTCGATAAATAATAAAGGTTTATTTTTAACACTGACAGTAAATGCACAGTTCGTTGGATATTTATTATGAATTTATTGATTTTACCTTGATTTACCTTGTTTAAGATTTTTCACGGTTTCTGACTTTTTAATTTGTCACAATATTGGACGGTGCAAGTTTCTGCTCTGTGAGTTGACCACAGACGCAGGTGATGTCTCACGACTAAAAGTAAAAATAACAAACTCACAAAGAAACTTAAATACTTTTTAAAACAATGTAGAAATGTTGGGTATTTATAAAAATAGTGCAGTCGTGTATCAACATCAAATAAAATGTGTGGCCTTTGACCTTTACATGTATCTTGGTGTACCTACTTGTGTCTAACTTTTGCGTTGTAATGAATAGAAGCAATTAACTAAATTGAATACAAAGTAAAATTATTTATTTAAAATACCTTAATAGGCCGTTTACACACACGGTTTTGCTGCTTAGGTTTTGCATATGTGCAAAACCGTGTGTGTAAACGCTAATTTATTGACCTTGGTTTTGCACAAGTGAATCTAGCGCTGCTAGATTTCTTGGTTTTTAAAACCAAGCCACAAAAACAGTGTGCAAAACCACATGAAAACCATGTGCAAAACCGTGTGTGTAAACGGCCTTTAACGCAGAAAAATTGTTATCAGGTGATGTGTTGAAATTTACAGCACTTTTAATTTTAATTTTGGCACTACAAACAAACAAACAAAAAAATTAACGACTTTGAATTTTTAGATATGAAGTAAACTTATGTTTTTTAAATACAAACTGTAGTAGGCCATGACTTTATATGAAAGAGCATTATATTTTAGCTTTTCAAAAATATATATGTACATATTTTTATATATGTGTTGCATAAAATAACTGAAATAGCTTATTTTGTGAAAATTTTATTATCACAGATTGCTATGATTTCGTAAACAACTGATGTTTACAACAAAAATAAACAAGTAAACGTCATATGCAAGTAAATTTTAAAACTTTAAAGTCTATCCGTGTTTTTTTTTTGTATTTCATATGTGTTTATTGTGGTGTTGTGAACATGGCTAAATTTTAACACTTCAAAAAGTTTAATATGTTGTAAGTTAACATTGTAACTGGTAATAAATTTTAAGGAAAAAACACGGTTTTATTCAAATGTACTAAAGAGAAGAAAATAAATATTTTTAAAAGCTTGTCGCGAGAAGTTCATAGATTAAGTTCGACAAAAGCAGGATTGTTTTAATGTCCAATTATTAAATATCTATGAATTTCCAAGTTTTTAGGAAAATTTATTTTCTTCTTTTTAGTACATTTTAATAAAAGCTTGTTTTTAAACATTTTTTTTTTTACTTAAAATTTATTATTTCCGTTTTAGTCATCTCCGCCAAATAGACACAGCTATTTTAAATTCCTAAATTAAATATATTAAACAAGCGGCCATTTAAAGTAATCGTTGTTGAAAAATTTGTCTTTATAAAATTGTGGCCTTTACATACGAATCGTAATTTCTCTTTGCACAACGTCCGTTACTCGTAGGTTCCTTTCGTTAGCATACTCAATTGCTTGTACGATAGAACAAGGCGTAAATTGTTCGACATCATTACGTGACCTTGACGTACGTAACTAATGCTTTTTTCCTTGAGTCAAAACCTTAGAAAATTGCTAAAAGTTAAGAGTAAACTCTTATTAAATGGTGCTTCTGGAACGCGCAAAAATGTTGCAGTAACTGGGCTGTAATTAATATTCAAAAAGTATGGAAATTCTGTTGACGACAGTGTAAAGGCACGCCTGAATTGTTCTGAAACTGAAACTGAATTTAAATCAAGTGCACATTTCTAGGTTATTGGATAACTACACTTTCCTTGTATGGACATAATTCGGTATTCATTGCGAAAGTTTGCTTATTAACGATTCTTTGCAAATTAATTTATGCAGGAATGTTTTCGGAACGCAAAGCGGTTGTTAACTAGGTATAAAAAGACCCTTTGTGAGATAGATTTCTTTAATAAGTATGTGACTGCTTTTCTGACTGTCGAATAATAAAATTTTTACCATTCTGCCTGCCTACTTGTTTGTCATACGTATTGAATTCTTACTGAGCACAAATTCGTGTTTAGATGCTTTTTGAGACACATATATTTGTCAATAAATATGTTTATTTTATAAAAGTTTGCTTTGCTAGTTGCCTTAGTCATGCGCGAATATGGAAGTGCGAGCTGACAGGTAGCGAAGGCCCCCTAATAAGTTTATTTAAAAAACAGTTGTTTACCTCCTTATATCAGTTATAAGCGCATTCATTGTAATGGTAATTTATTGTAAAATAATGCATGTATCAAGTTCATTTGTTCGTTCTTGGGAGCGTATTAAATTATTTAATGAAACACTTATTTAATCTTTCGTTATGTAATAAATAATTGTTACAACCTAAGCCGTTTTATCATCGAAGTGTACTTGTTTTTACGAAAGACTGAGGCACGTAAAGCATGTGTGTTTTATAAAAATGCAAGGAGTATTTGCTTGCTATAAAAACACTAATCTTTGTTTGCTGCACGCTTGATTAATATTCTAGTAGGCGATGGCGTAATTTGCATCGTAAATAATGCAAGTAATGGTAACTTCTAGTAAAGTATTATATTTAAGCGTGCGATGAAGGAGGAATATACGATAATCATCTTTAAACAATAAACCAAGAATTAGACGCCGGTAGTAGTACCATGTTGTTAATTTTTTAACATTATATTCAATTACTATTGCCAATACATTTTTGCATGAGTGTGAAACATTTCCTAACGTGAAGTATTTACAGCCGATTTTGGGTACTCAAAATGTTAATAAAATATAAATTATTGTTATTGGTGAGTACGTACTGCTAATGCTGCGGTTCTCAACATATGAAAAACAAACTAAAAATAGATACTTACATATGTATTGTGTAATTAATACACATGACTAGGCAGGGCGGTTAGGGGGGTCAGAACTTCCCCCCCCCCATAGAATCGCAATAAATTGATATAGGACCGGAGAACTGTAAATTTTGTACTAAAAGACTAAAAATAAAGACTGGTGATTAGGAAAAAAGGTCCTGGCTGTTATTGCCGTTTATTAACCCCCCCCCATTATGAAAGCATCCAACATCCTACTGCTAAAAAACTAAAATAGAGAGTGGTGACCTAAAAAAAAAGTCCTTGGTTTTTTTTTGCGTTTATCAACCCCCTCATGGAAGCATCCTGCCTACGCCACTGGTGTAATACATACAGGGTGTTGCAAATAAATAAATTGTCCTACCAAAAGGTATCTCGCTTATTTTAAGCACGCAATGCAAAGTCGATCAAATTGGAACAAGTTGTACAGTTTTAAACGCATTAATAATTTTAAAAAAAAGTTTCCACAGCTTTTATAGTTTATACGTTTAACAAAAGTCTGTTCCTTAGAGGCAAAAAGTCGGTCGTCATATTTATTGAATTTCGCGGAGACGCGTAGGTGTTTTAACTCTAATTTTCTAAAAACCAACACTTACGTAAAGAAATGTAATTTTTATAAAATACAGTTACCCGACAATAATTGACGTTAGAGGCAGAGAATTTACATGTTGTGTTATTAGAAGAAGCAAAGAGTTGAAAACTGTTTTTCTGTTTAACCCTTCAAATTGAATTTTTTCTGTAGCAAATAAAAATTTTAAACCTTTTCGCGTCTCTACAATCACAAATATTTTAATTTTTCTAGCGATATTAGACAGTAAATTTTATGTTGATTGATTTGTTACGTAACGCTTCTTGGTGTAACTGACTGACAGTAAAAGAAAAGAGGGATTTTCTTTGCATTATTTTAAATGGAACTTTGGCATCTATAAGATCTTAAAATAGAATTTTACAAACATATTAATTATCTATTAATAATTGGTATGTAACGATATATTATTTTTACGAACGAGTCCATTTTAAGAAACGCTAGGAATCTTGTTAGCCGTGAATACAGAAAGTGCATAAATACGCCTTGGGTAGTTTTATGCACTTTGTTTAATAGTTTACCTCGGTTAAAGTTGCTACTTCCTTACTAATTGTTTTTTAAAAGTCGTACAGACCCCTGGAGGGTTTAACGCTGAATTTAAATTAAATAGTTAATTAGTAGGGAAATCAAGATTGTTATATTTTACGTATATGCTTGTTTTTTTATTTTGGTTGCAGTGCGTTATCAAAGAGAATTAAACATAAAATTGAAAACACTGATAATACAGGGTTCTCGTTTTTCGACGGCCACTATGGGGATCTCGAAAACTGTAAGAGTTACGACTTCGGTTAAATTAGGGCAAATTCAGGTGCTTAATAATTTGACGCAAACAGAACTTATCTAGCTTTTTCGGTTTTTGAGATATAGGGGAAAAACTAAAAAAGTGGATTTTTGTTTTTGCCCGTAACTTTTTCATTTGGTATCGAATTTAATTTCTGTTACAACTTTTTCATGATCGCTTTTTGCAAGGAATCATAATCCCCAATTATATTTTCCATGCGACGTTTCGCTTTTTTTTTTAAAACCATCATCAGGTCAATTTTTTCTTATGGACGCTATATCTTATTTTAGCGCCAATTTGTAGAGCATCTTATTCTGAATTCGACAATTTATAACACTTAGCACTTTTTTGAAACAATTTTTGTTAAAAATGACAAGGACACAATGCTTTATCTCATGGAGGGCTTTTCCGAAATCTTTTTTTTTTAAATTTTAATACACTATGGGACTATATACTGAAAGTGAACTAAAATAAGCTATAATTAAAGAAAAAAAAAACTTGCTCGTAGGAAATATTGCTACGACAGAAGTAGATAGATATTCACTTGTCATCATCTTGTTTAGATCTTCAAATACTCGATTTTTGTACCATAGTTAAAAAGATATGTTTTTCGAATTTAAATAGTAATATAAATAAACAAAATTGTTATTATTGAAAACAGAAAGGAAAAATATTTTCGATTATGTCATAGTAGATCGTGATTTGTCATGTATCTCACGATATAAATAATAAATAAATAGATGTTGGTACGTTGTAGCGCTGCGGTATCTATGTACTATGTTTTCCTTAACGTTTTTGTCGTAAACAGCTACAAACTGGATATTTGAGGTTTAAAAATTATTACTTTTTTGTTAATATCATCTAGTGTTATGGAATAATTTTCGAAAAATTAAATCATCTTGGACTAGCACGCAGAAGCGTGTTTTTTTTTTACTTATTTATAATCTAATCAATCACCCGTATTGAATACACAGACTGCATATAAAAATATTAAAGCAAATCTCAACATAAAGTTTATAATAACTGTAAGAACTTTGATGTATGTTTACTCGATGCACTTATTAATTTTTTAAATGTTACTTGAACGTAGTTGTTTTTAATTGCATTAGGTCAGTTAAGTTAATTAGGTCCAAGGTTAAGTTCTGATTTATATATTCTATAAATAATGTAACATTTGTTCTTTAAATCGGTGTAAAAAACCAATTGAAGTTGACTCAGACCCTTATCGATGGGATGACTAATCCATCATTATTTACCAAAAATTTGTAATTTGTAATTTGTAATCGGTTAAATGCTATCGGGTATTAATAGCGTAATAAGTACTTGAAAGGTCGTTAAACTTTTTCGTGCATAAATATGCATACAGCCACAAATGTAATTACCCCAGCCAACCATGACGTGGATCGTATTGTTGTAGATGGCAAAATATACGCAAGCATGCACGCGTTTGTGTATGTTTTTACTATAATATTAAAAGTGTTATAGTAATAGTAATTAGTAAGTACGTAAATATTATCGATTTTTTAACTTTGTATCGTTTGTATAGACGAGAGAATCTTAACAATCAACCTGAAGAGACATAAGAATCTTCGGAATATATGCACCCACCGACGACTACGACACAAGTATAAAATAAAGGAAGATTTCTTTAGCCGCGTATTCACTTTGCGAGGCTCTCGCGAGGCAAGCCTCGCAGCGTGTGTAGGTACATGTCTCGCGGTAAGCGGAGCGCGCTCACTGCCTTGCGCAAGGCAGGCTCGAACTGGCAGTATACAGGATGAATACCTAAAAAAATTCATAGATATACGTCACCAAATAATTGGGTTTCAAAATTGTATTCGACAGTCCTAAAGTGAAAATCCTTCAAAATAACAAGGGGTAGCGAATTTTGAAAACTGCGATTTAAGAAATATGTATACCAATAAGGCACTTTTAAAAAGTTTGCGCTGTTTTGCTGAAAAAAAGTTGTGAACATTAATTAATATCAGACGTTAATAGTTATTTATGTAACAAGACCGGAAAGTGGCACTTACTTTACTGGGCGAGTAGGCAGTTTTGGGACGAGCCGTTGGAGAGTCCTGAAAGCATACGAGTCCAGTAAAGACACTTTACGGGTATGTTACGTATAATATTTTTTCTGCGTCGGCCACTAACACAAAAATCACTATCGTCACCATCCATAATTAAACATTAAGTTAACAAACTACTGGTGAAAACTCGATTGGTGGTTTAACGACGCTTGTTTGACATCGCAAATCAACAAAACAACTCATCACCATGGCAACCAGCTACTTTCTGGCCTAGGCAAGATGTATTTTCCGGCCTAAAAATTGATCGGAAACAACTGATTTTCTGGACGGACGCTGAAAAAGTTAATTTCAGGCTTAACACATTCAATGTTTAGATTTAAATTGAAAATAGGAAATACGTGAATTCCATATAAGTTTTTGTAGGGAACGGATATTTTTTTCTCAATTAATATTTAAAGATAACAGTCGTTTTTTCTTTAAAGCAGTATTAAAGATTAATTTTTATTATCAGGAAATCCGAGTAGTTCATGAAACTGTAACAAAGAAATAGTTTTAGCTACGGTTATTTGGTTATTTTTAGTAACGTTATGTAACTTTGTTGTGCGTTCTAAAAGTTGGCATGCATTTGTTAAAGGATAAAGAATGTGTGTGTGTGTGTGTGTGCATATTTTGCTGTTTAATTTCCTTGTTTCAGTGAGTGCTACTTCTGTTCGTTACTGTATACGTTTGTTAGGTATTGGTAATTGGAACCGACAAATTTGCATTTAAATTGTGTTTATAAAAGAGATAGTTTATTAAATAATATGTTAAAACATTAAACGTTATAAATCTTCTACTTGATTACCAACAGCCGCGCCTCTCGTAAAAATTTATAAATAGTAGATTTTCATTGCCCTTAATGTTGATCTAATGATCACCAAATACATACGAATTTTTTGGATTAAGGCGTCAATTACACTAAAGCATATTTTCGTGTCTTTAAAGCTAAAATAATTGTTTTAAGTTGTTATTAATTAAAAATAAAATTCAAAAATTAGTTTAATTTTGTGCCGTTGAGAATTTTGCTAAAATAGTCTCTTTTTATAAAGTCAAGATCACCTGTAGTTTTAAAATAGTAACGAAAAGGGAACAGATTTCCTAAATACAAAAAATGTAATTTCGAGAACGTGGAAAAATTCTGTAGAACTTTTAGTTTTCGTAAAGATGTAGGGGAGACCGGGGATAAAAGTAACACGGGTAGGTTGTAACAGTGCCTATAGTTTCTTTAATTTTTGATTTATATCGCCCTAAACGCTTTTGCAATGTTAAGTTACATCCAGCTCCCTACCTACATTGCTAGTTTTCATCTGTCATAGAGGTTAACTTTTTGCCAGGTAGAGTCACTATTTTCCGCCTAAAAGTTACTGCGTTGTCTCATCCGTCGAGTAACTTTTAGGCGATCTCTAAAATAGGAACAAAAAAGTACCTATATTATTTTGTTCTAAATTTAGTTGGCTATTGGTGGATGCAATACAATTTGACGTTAGAATCGTAGTTAATTGTGGATTCCCTGAATTTTTTTTTGTGTACACTTGGGGTCAAAAGTAACAAAGTGTTACAACCAACCCCAATTACTGTTTTCACTTGCAAATGTTCACTCTTAGCACATAATTGGTGGCTTTCTTCGTAGATGAGAATATACAAGAGTTGTCCGAATAATTTTCCAGTTCGTTGTATCTTTTTGATTCACATTTTTAAATATGTAGGTACTTATAATCTTGGCAAACCTGGTAACTGCAGTACCAAATTATTAAATTATAAAACTCAGTATATAATATCGGTTTAATGATGGAAATGTATGTAAAGCTAAATCATTTCTTAAAAAGCATTTTAAATTATAAAACCTATGTAAATTGGTAAGATCTGGTACTTTTGGTTTTCCTACCAGCCGCCATTGTTTTTATTCTATTACCTTAATATTTATAACTTAATATAAACAAAGCTTTAACCAACCCAACTTAACCTGACCCTCTTTTACTGATTTAATGAATGACGGCCAGTTTAAGGGCGGTTAGATTTAAAAAAAAATAAAACAAACAGTTATTATGATCCAGTATAAATTTAATAATTTGGGACCGCCCTTACCTGGTATGCCATACTGTTCACTTATCATTTTGTATTGTACCAAAGATTTATTTTTTTATTTTTTCATTTTGCTAATGTGTATTTTTGAATAAAATATTAATTTTGTTGATGAATACTAATATATTTACCCACTACTTATGAGCTGTGTAAATTATTTTGCCGTTACAACTTACCCCAATCATTGTTACTTTTAGCCCCAACGTTGAGGTTAAAAGTAACAGCTGTCTTACTAAAGAAATTTTTTTTCTTCTAACAGTTGCTTTACGAAACGCACGAAATAAATATCTTGGAAGCAAGACAAATGTCCAATCTATCATTAAACCAATTTGGATGTAAAAAATTTGGAATACTCTATGAGAAATTAAATAAAAACAAAAAAATGTTACTTTTATCCCCGGTCTCCCCTACATTAGGGGTCGGGTGGGCGATATATCGATATTTCGACATCAACATACTGATATTCGATATTTTTTGATATTTTCTCGATATTTCTTGGTATCGACAACAAAAATAAGCGTAGTGCTTTTTTAAAAGTTTTTTAGTAGATAACTATTTTAGCTCTCCGGCACTTAATCAAAATATCGATATATCAAAGAATATCGATATAATGTCCATATCGCCCACCTGTAATGTATATGCATTTTAAATTAAAAATAGTATAACAAAATTTAAAAACTTTATTTATAATGGCTAAAAGTTGGGGATCTGTTTATTTCGTTTGTAGTGTTTTACGCCGTTGCTACGCATTTCGAACCAAATCATTGAATAATCACAGCACAGAATGAGTACATACCTGTAGGTGAACTGCTACTGTTTTGATTTTCTCTAGATTTACTGAACGGATTTTTAAGCACTTGGTTTTTATACTCAAGACTAGAATAATACAATAATTCTATCAAGGAATTTTTAAAGTGATTTGAATCTTTATATTTTAAATTATAAAGTTTACATTAATTTTTTTTTTTTAATCACTCAAATCTATATGTCATTACAATGAACCGATGTAACTGGTATTATCAATACAAGCAAGACATAAATTAAACTTGTTGCTTCATACCCTCCAACTAGTTTCTATTTTTGTTGCAATACATTTTTCGTAATAGCGATTAGCGAATATAAAGAATAAATGACCTTTTAAATCTCGCTTAAGAATGTCTGTTTTCCTTCTTAGGTGCTACACATTCAAAGAATTGCATATTGTATTTATTTGTGTGTGGAAGACCTTGTAGCAAGTTTTTTTCGTGCTTCGTTCGATTTTAGCATAAAGACCGTACCTTATTAAACCAAATATCCGGTATTTGTTAATTTTAATAGCTGTCTTAACAATTATCTTAAACGACAGTTGATTATTTAGATTTGATTGAACGGCTACTTAACATTTAAAAATATCGTAAATATTTCGTCTCTTTGTTGAAATGTACAGCTGATCGTTTTGTTTAAGAACAGTACACAGCTGATACAGAGTGATCTACAGTGCAGTAATGTGTACAACCTACGCTATATGGACGGCCATACAGTAAGGTTAATGACATATCACATACCATATGTGTTTGAAAACAAACCGTCGTTAATGTATAGGTAATTTCAGCGACACATGTCTGTCCATCACACCGTATAACATGGTGTAACGGATAGGTATTTGACACACTACATTTGAAACATCAAAGAAGGCTGAAGATTGAAAACAAACAAAAAAAATTAAGTAGTTCACGATGTTTGCTTTGGTACGCTCGATAGTATGAAGTGATTCTAGAAGAGAAGTCTAAAACGAATTAGTCAAATTTTCTGACTGGGAACTTCTCATTTTCGATCGCTTTTATGGAAACTATACCTTTTAGACATTTTCAGTGTTTTTTTTTTAATAAATCGTGTTTAATTCAATTTAAATACGTAGAAAACTTGTTGACATTACATAACTTTTTTTTTTGTGAAACATTTAAAATGTTTATGTTTTGGTAGTTGTTTCATAGTCCCATCTTGATAAAAACACATGCAAAGGCGATTGAAGCTGTTGTAGTTTGGTTGTGAGAAAGTGCAGGATCTCCACAATAGTATAGTTACTCTTTTAATTTTTTGTTCTTATCAAACGTCATCAATTAGTTTCAGGTTTTATGAACTTATTTCCTTCATTAAGATAAGTTGTAGATTTGATTAAAGATGTCTGTCAGCAAACTTGCGTCTACCTTTGTATTCTGATTCTTGGAATCTGGAGATCGATGCCCAAATATCGTTTTATTTTTTAAAATATACTACTGTATTTGTAGTGCAGCCGTTAAACAGTTACGGAAATAAATTTCAATGCATATTTTAGGTACCATAATGAATCCAGTTGTACAAAGCTCAGTTACAATCAGGGGTTTGGAGCAGTCCAATTTTTTAATTGCTCCGCTCCGGCATCAACACGCCTGCTCCAGCTCCGCTCCATGTTCCAAATATTGTTGGCATATTTAAAATAAGTTTTTTAATTTAAAAAAATGTTTTTAAAAACAAAGTTTTAATTTTATCAGATATGTGGAAGTTGATCAAAAATTACAATATTTGACCCTAACAAACAAGTGAAGTTAAATAAATGTTTGAAAGTACAAATTATTGATCTTCAAAGGTTGAAAAAAATTGGAAAAATAGTTTTTTTTTTAAATTGTACGTAATAAACTTGAGCAGTGGAGCAATCAAAATTATTTGCTCCAGACTCCGCTCCTGCTCCGGGCAAAAACCCATTGCTCCACTGCTCCGTGCTCCGCTCCAAATCCTTGGTTACAATTAACAGTGCCATCAGACATCGTTTCTGTAATTACAACAGTGATGTTGCTTTAGTTACTGAGAGTTGATCATATTATGTACTGTGGTTAATCATCCGTTAATTTTGACGCAACTTTTCTAGATTTCTGTTTATTTCCGCAATCTAAACGTTTGGAATGAAATATTTACTAGTTGTATGTATTCACATCCATCAGGTAACGTTTTCTAGCAAATCTTAGATAACGCATTCAAAGCAAGTCAGTTTGAAGAATCTACTACTTTTACATATTTTAAGCATTTTAAAAGGATGTAAGTGTTTATATCAGATTTTTTATTGCCATGGGAAATCATTAAGCTAGCTTGTGTAAGTAACAAAACTAACAGTATTAGAATATGTACATGGTTGTATTAATTAATAAATTAAATTAACTACATTTTGCAGTTTACATTCACACGGAAAGAGATGTCTTAGTGTTAAATTGCTTGCCGCCGAATATTAATTGGGTTATTTAATTATGATATAATCATTACATAAACTTTAAAGATATCGTTTTTGTATGTGATTTGTTACATAAACTATCGTTGTCGACATGATCATTACAAAAAGTACGTATAACCGAGTAATAGATTAGGCTGTTTTAAAACTTAAGAATTTTACCACATACAGTGTTACCTACCTACTCAACGATAGTTGGCGATTAAAACAAATTTGCAAAATTTATTCATGGCATATTGTGTTGGTTGTTAAAAAAATGCCAAGCCACGCAGTTTTTATTGTCAAGTATGTAGCATCTCTACCTGTAAAATTTTTCATTAGGTATTTGTAAATGGAGCTATAACTATAACAAAATTACCACAAAAACTATAGAATTACACAACAGTATTATTAAATTCTAAGAAATGATACCGCACACAAATGATACTGTCATTTAACATTTAATTGGTTGTTTATTGTTTTTTTCCCTCATAGATAGCTTGATAAGTGATTGGTAAAATACAATTTATCTTGATTTTGTGAGTTATTTATAATTATAGATATGGCAAGTAATATATTATTAAAAATATTAAAAAGAGCACATTTAACTATTCCAAAGATAACTTGACAGCCCATGAGAAAAATTGAAATTATGGTTAATATCTCAAAAATGAAAATTGATACAAAAATCTAAATCCTAGTTACATTCTACATAAAACACAACCCTAAGAAGAATGTACAAATATAAGTGATTTAATGATTAAGACAAAAACGTTATGAGAGAAAAAAGAAATTCAACATTTTCATTTGCTATAGGGAATTTTGTACTTTTAAAAATATGTTATAGCTATAATACTTAAGAATAATTCATATAATTAAAGCAAACCTGTGTCTCATATAATAAGCAAGATCCCTTTGCTGGAAATGTTTTCTGGGACTATTGCAAAATCTTAAATGACAGGTAGGTACATCTTTTTTTAGAAGCTGATCGGTTTAGTTTATCATACGTACGAATACGAACGTACGTCACACAAAAACGAAAAATAATAATTTGTGCATTATGCGCAGTTTTAAAACGTAATAACAATATTTTAAGTTTTCAGAAATGGTTGCAGTATTACCTATGGTCTTATTTTAAAGCGTTTCCAAAAATTTTTGTTGGTTTTTAAAAATAATTTTTTTACAACATTGTTTTAAAAACCGTAATCTGCCGCATTTTTGCTAACAAATACATGGCAGGTACATCGCTCTCTATAAGTTTATTAAAACAGGTTACAATAATTTGTAAATCATTTATTATTTTGGAATATAATAACGCTATTTTTAAGACCTTATACCTAATTGTGTATTGTAACTAATTATTTTACCATTCCAATGCTGTTGCAGCATTTTTCTTTTAAATTTAAATTATTACTATTCAGAAAAAAAAGTGCATGCAATGTACTGCTGTAACCATTAGGTCATTAGGTAGTCTGTAAAAGATTAATCTAAGAGATAATTAAGATTATAATTCGGACCTGTTGGGTGGTTGTCGCCATCTAACTATCTTCATGTCTCGAATCTCGAATGCATAAATAATGCAGTTATAAAATTTATATATGTTGGAACTGTTATGTCTGTGAAGGCATTATAACATAACCTCCGTTGAATATCAAAAGGAAATAACATCTATTGATATAATTATGTATATTTTTATAGCTATATAAATATTTAATTTACAGATTGTTATTATCCATTTGATAACGCAGCGACGATTAAACATAAAAAATTAATATGACATTTAACGGAAATGCGCCAATATGTTATTTTATATAAAACTCTTACATCTTATTCGCAGTACATGTCGGCTATAAATATACTTGTTGCACAGTGTGTTTGAAATAAGTCCCTTTCTAATAAATATTAGGCGGACTCTCCTTTAAACGGACACGGACACTTAAGTTTGCCACCCTTTTATGTTGAAATCTCTCTTGTACGGACGCAAGTAAAGGCATGCGTATAGCGTACGCAATATTATTTTTTTACGAAAACGCCCCAAAAGCGTACAGTTGGTAACCCTACATCCAGCTGGCAGTACTTATTATGTTGGCATTCGTTTTTTAACTAATAAAGTAAAGGAGTTATTTTTTTTGGTCAGATTATATAGTGTGTGTTAATGTTGTGTAGTAAGGATGGCGCTAAAGAGACGCATGTTAACATAAAGAGAAAAGTTAAAAGTGATTGACGTTTATGGCAAACAAAAACTCAGAAAAGAGTGTCATTAGCACATATAATGTATTTAGGCAATATATACAATATGCAAACAGTGACAAATTTTGAAAACTTGTGTATTTTTTTGTAAGTGTTTGTTTGATGTAAGCGAATCATGTTTTACACAATATTGTCTTAAGCTTAATTTAATTATTGTTTTTCTTTTTAATTTTAATTCCTAGAAATTATCACATCTTCGCGCTGCTTTGTTAGAAAAAAGTAAAATAATACACAGATTTAAAGCTGTTTGTAAATGACGCTTGAAGAAAAACGTAATTAGTACGTGATTTTGAAAGAAACTATTAAAATTACTTGTTTTATTTCATATTTTTCCTGATCAATTAATGAGCAACTCCTTAAAAATAAAACTTTTAATTATATTTTTAATTTTTTGAAAACAGTATTAGTACCTACTTACTAATGAGAAGAAACGCACCATACTGTCTTTACTTAACTTTTAACATGTGAAACAGTCAAGAGTTTAAAAAATTCGTAGGAAAATTAAGGTTCCGCTTTTTCCCCCCGAAAAGAACCCAGTTCAAAGAAGATTGGTTTTTAAATAAACAGTTTTTTTTTTGACATTGCTCTTTGGTTGAACAGGCCTATTTGTAGACATTTTAGTTACCAGCTTGTTAGATTTTTGCCCTTCTCGTGCATACAATTTAAAATTAAACTAGTTTTAATCGCGTCTTTGTTAATTTCGCCTATAACCGTGATATAGATTTTTGTATTAATTTTAACGTGTTTTGCTCTCATCATTTCCATTTTTTGAGGTGGTTAATTTAGTCTTGGAGCGTTTTGGAATGAAAAAATTGTTAAAACTTGAATTAATGTTGTCGTAAGGTTAAACTAAAAATAGGTAATGTATGTAAACGTAAATATTTCCGCACCGTGTTCCGTGATTGTTTTCTTTGGCTATTTTTGCACAAATGTTCTGCAACGTACTGAGAAAATTTAATTTGTCTGAAGGCATGGAATTAAGTAAACACAAAGTGAATGTTTATTACATTGAGCTTATTTATAGAGAAAACTAATTGCTTCTAGTAAAAGCGAAATACTTGTTTATGTTATTTTATTAAATTACAAGATTTTAATGGTTTGGTGCGTAGGTATACTATATGTGTAATTTAAATTTGATATCAATTTTATGTATGTTTTTGACATGAATATTTACACCGTTTTTACAACTTTTACTAGTATTTTAAGTTTTTTCTGTGTCGTTTTTTTTTTTAAATTATGCTTTAGATTTCCAGATTTATCGAACAGAAGTTATTGAATTTTAATACCGGATTTGCTTAATGGATTTATTTACCTGATATCTTTGTGCGTAATGAAAGTTTTGTTTTACTTTTAGCATGCAATATGGTTTTTAACCATAGTCTTGCACAATCTGTAGCAATTCTCAAGTCGTTGGAATTGTTTTTTGCGTTATATAAGCAGTAACAATTGTAAAAAAGAAATTCAATGTAAATGAAAATGTCCTGTTACACATTCTGTCGCAGTCGTTGTTTTATTCTCATTGCACATCTTTGTTTGTATGGGTGTTGCGAAATGTCGTCTTCACTTTTAAGTTACGTAGCCAATAACTTCTTCCTAAATAGTTAAAACTGTAAAATGTATCAGTAGGATTTATTTAAACACTGAAAGAATGTATTAAACAAACAGAAGTTTAATTATCGCCGGTCTGATGATACCTGTAAATTGTTTGTATAATTAATACCTTTGCTAATGTATCATTTACTTAAAATATTTCCAATTTCCTTGCCTTTGACTAGCCGTGACCTTGGTTTGTCCTGGAGGTGAACATTTTACGTTTCTTTGTATAAAGTGAACAGGACCGGACTCTTCCCATTGTTTATTGAACTTGTACGAATATCAACAATCACTAAAATTTATAGATAGTTTAATTGATTTGTGATTGATGTTTTTTTTAGAAACGCACCAATTTAATGTGTTGTTAGTTATTTCTAATTTAGAAACAGACACAGAGCTTCGCGGCTTCGTTAGCAGTTTTTTTTTTAATAAGGAAGCTTTGTTAAACTTATAGATAATGTTAAAAATTGAAACTAAACAAATGTCTATGAATTAATAATTTTTTATTAGTACCTCTAATAGTTCGAGACTAATCACCATGTGCAATATTTCCTAACTTAATTTTACCCAAAGTACCTTAATGTCATTTTAACATATACTGTCAGGATTCTCGAGCTAAACTGAACAGGATGGTCCATTGCCACAAGCCTAATATACAGTGTGACCCATTTTAAAGCGTATCGCCCCTATAAAAAGTTTATTTATGGTCCGATTTTCATGATTTTTTTTTAAACGATAAAGCATCAAAAACTGTACTTTACTTTGGCACCATATTTAAAAATTCAGTTTACACTCGCAAAGCCTACTATGATTTTTTTTCGATGTCAAAATTTGCAAAATCTGTAAGCGATTTTTTAATTTAAAATCTGACTACACCACTGGATTCGAGATGCCCTCGAATGGGTTTGTACCGAATTTCAGGAAAAAACATTTTGTTTTTAATTATGATTTCACTAAGTATTTGTGATTTAAATTAATATCGATATTGGAAACGCAGTGTATACTATGCTATGTAAAGCCGGATCCACATCAATAAAAATGTGCGTTGTGCGTTGTATTTGACACAAATTTGCTCGTGTTCGTCGAAATTTTTGTTGGTGTGGACTGTGCGCCGCATAGAAATGCACACAAATAATTTTATGACGAACAACGCACGCTATCCGTCGTGCTGTCGGTTTTTAGCCAACTTCAAAGAGATTTGCGTCGCACAGTAGTGTCAATGTGGACTTGATTCTGAGCGCATCTGTAGTTTTGTTTCATTGTACTACGTAAATACCTATGATTGGGTGATTGATCATGTCCCATTTTTTAAAAAAGAAATGTGCATTGTTCATAATTACATCGAATTATTTACATCCCACAAAGAAAGTGAAAACAGGCTCTCTAGCAGCAAACTGTTGCGCTCTTCATAAACAAACTTGCACAAGCGGATTCGGCCGTACAACACACAAGATAACTATTTACGTGGTAAAATACTTAACCAGATTTAAATTTGCGCCGCAAATATTTTTGCTGAATTTTAAAATACAAAATACAACATACATTTTTATTGATGTGGATGCGGCTTTATAAACAAAAGTTAGAGAAAAAACTTTATTTGACGTAAGATCTCTTAAATAATTTTCGTGTCAGTATTAAAATCGCAACTTTTATTTAATTTTCGATTGGTGAACAATTACATTTACAAGAAAAGATACAAAGAAAAAATAATAAATATTTTTTCATGAAATTTGGTACAAACCGATTTGAGGGCATCCTAAATCCAGTGGTGTAGTCAGATTTTAGATAACAAAATCGCTAAACCAATTTTGCCAGTTCACATCGAAAAAAAAAATCATAGTAGGCTTTGCGAGTGTAAACTGAATTTCCGACGACCACTTAGACATAATCATTAATTCTGCAAAAAAGTTGTGAAAATAACATTTTTTTGACGTTGGTGACACTTGACACTTGTGAGGTTAGATTTGCTTCACGTTAACTTGACAGCGTGTTTAGCGTGTGTAATGTAGCGGAAATCGTCACTTTACACACGCAAAGTGAACTTTGCACACAATTTCCGGTGTCATGCGCAATTTGTCATTTTCAGTAGCAGCAAGCCGTGCGAAATTACTCGCTTTACATAGTGGTCGTCGGAAAACTGAATTTTTAAATAGTACATAGTACAGTTTTTGATGCATTATCGTTTAAAACCAAAATTCATGAAAATTGGATCATAAATAAACTTTTTATAGGGATGATCCGCTTTGAATGGGTCACACTGTATATGATTGCACAAAAATTTGCAATTAGATTGTATGGACCGCTCTTGCTACAAGAATGTTAAGATATCATTTAGATATTTTATAAAATCAAAACCATAAAGTTCCAACACATTTTTTTTAAATACGTTTTTCGCATTATAGTTTTTATAATATTTTTGGTGTCAAGATGAATTTACACTAGAAAAAATTACACGTGATAAAATTATGTAGCAAAAATTACACAGTAAAAATTACACAAGGAAGAAATTACACAGAGAAGAAATCTAACAAGGAAGAAATTACATAGGGAAAATTACGCACGGAATAAATTTCACAACGAAAAAATTACACACATTCGAATTTTCATACTGATATAATTTAAATTTTAAGTTTTTAATTGTTATAATAACGTTTGATGCTTCTAATATTTGTAACAATTATAAAAATAAAAATTTTACCGACTGTCATGTATTCTTTAACTTTCAATTTTTCATAATACTTACCTTTGATTTGATTAAAATATGTTAGTATTTAGTTGTCACATCAATTTAACAATTCTTTGAAATTAAAGAGATTAGTGAGACAGGTATTGAATTTTCGAAAGAAATGAATA
The DNA here is from genome assembly GCA_947652605.1 of Elmis aenea. NCBI lineage: Eukaryota > Metazoa > Arthropoda > Insecta > Coleoptera > Elmidae > Elmis > Elmis aenea. The sequence continues at coordinate 31,676,211 of OX393576.1, read as the reverse complement.
TAACATACCTAGGTCACGGGCCGGTTTTTAAATATTTTCAGGAATTATTTCATTCATTGTGTTAAAATGTGTAATTAACTCAGTGTGCAATTTATTCCGTGTGTAAATTTTTCCCTGTATAATTTTCTCTCTGTAATTTTTTCCCTTGTAATTTCTTCCTTGTGTAATTTCATCGTCTAATTTGTTGTTGTGTAATTAAATCACGTAACCCATATTTTTGGGCCACCATTTTATGCTGCGAAAGTCCTATTCAAAAATTAATTCAAATCCTACAGTTAGTTTTTACGCTACAAAGGGTATTGTGTTTAGGTTAAGCAATAGGTACCTATATAAATTTCTAGGAGGTGAAGATTGTGCTGTTGTCAATTATACTAAAAGTGTACTAAATAAACTAAAGACCAAAGTATAACATATAAGATAAATGCCTACTTTTATATTCCACGAAAATGAAAACGTGAAATGTACCTGACAATTATGAGTTTCTCAATGAATATATTTTCAGCAAAAACATTTAAAAATTAACTTCCGAACTTGTTTATCATAAATTATTAAGGCGAGTTGGACATAACAAAATAAAATGAAAGTGTTATGTCAAGGAAAGCCTAGAAAAATTTTGTTTTTGTACGATGTATGGTCATAAAATAGATATTTGACCAAACACTGGTTAAATGTATAAAAAGTTAAGTGTATCATAACATTAAAAACCAGTAAGAGTTAATTGTAGATTAAGGACATAAAAATATAAACGCCATATTGATGTTGCGGTCCTGCTTGCTGCTTACTTAGTCTAGACCGGTCTAAAGTAATATGTGTTTAATTAATAGCGCGATTACTTTAAAGGTTTAAACACCTACAGTTTTTAATACACACGAAAAAATCGGTGTGCCATTAATTTTCAAATAAAATGTTTTAGTGCTGATGACTTAAACATTTAAATTAAATATTGATTATTATTTTGAAGCACCAGTTCCATTTCCTTCTATGACTCAACTGAAGCTGGAGCCGAAGCAAAAATTTGGAAACTCACATAATGTTAACATTTCAATATACATTTTATTAATGACGCATCTAGTTAAATGAAAAAATACATTTTAAAATAATTGAAATCAGTAGCACTGCCACGTATTTTACAACATAATCAAAATAAGTCTTGTATTTTTCGTTAGGAACTGACTATTTTTCAGAAACAGCACTAGTCAAGGTGTATTCGGTGATCATAATAACAAAATATTTTATTTTGTGATTAAAACTCGTGACGTGGCAACGTGGCTGAAACAAAAGATCGAATCAGTTCATCTGCCGGAACATTAGATAACTACTTACTATAGGTATATAGGGCTCGATGCACACTATGCAAACAAAACGTTGTTGTTTAAAATCGTTTCAAGGTGTTATTTTGCATACTGAATAGTTTGATACACACAAACCGGGCATACATTTCGAGACGAAACAAAATACTGAAATATTAGTAAACCGTTTCGAAGCGAAATATCTGTTGTTGTATTTTAGTTGTAAATAAATAACGCTTGCACGCTTTTAAATGATAATCAAATTGTACTCTTTTTCATGATAAGCTAGACGTAACGTATTTTTAGTTAAACGGCAGATGTTTGTACAGAGGCGTCGAGAGACGTCGCCGGGCCCGGGGTAAAAATTTACATGGGCCCCAAGTAAATAAATTATTTTAAAAATTTATTTAAAAAAAACGAATTGTGGATCGTGAATATTTAATACACCATAATTAAAAAAGTATGTGGTCTTCTGGGCCCTTAAATTACTTCCGGGCCCGGGGCTCGGAGCCCCCCCTGCCCCTCCCTCTCAACGGCCCTGTGTTTGTATTGTAGAAGCGTATTATTTATTTTTAGAGCAATTTCGGTGTAGAAGTCTTATTAATAATCCTGATTGGGGACTGTTTTCAAGAGCAATTTTTTTCCGAATGTTCGAAATACATGTGCATCTGAAAAGCGCTAAACCTAAGTGCAATGTACAAAAATAGATCCAATTACGATACCATAATCGAACGTGTATACATTTTTAATGCTGGTGTATTAATTAGAATTATTTGTGGAAGAGTTTTTATACTTTTAATTTAAAAAAAATTATATTCAACAATTTTTTATTAAACGAGTATTAATGGAAAAATCTATATTCTCCTGATTACATCCCTTTTTGTACGTGATTGATCGATACAAATTATCAATTATAATAATTTTTTTCTATATATCTAATGTTTGTTTTTGTTCCAGGACCAGTATGAAAATTTATCCAATCATACGCTAAAAGGGATCGATTTTTTGGAAAAATATGGTCATTTTGTGAAAGACCGTGCCATCATAGAATGCGAATATGCGTACAAACTCAGGTAGGCCTAAAATATATTAGTTTTAAGGTATTACAGGTTGTTTAATGTCGAATGTTTAATGTAGACTATTATTAGATTATTGGGACATTGCGATTAAACTTTACAGGACATACCGTGCATATAGTTCGTCACTTGGCCGTGGACTATTAGTGTTTAAAAAATGTTGTTGAATTATTAATTAGACACGTGTTACTCTCAAATTCGGAGAATATTATGATCTTTCATCGGTTATTTAAAATGTTAAGCGTTAAACGTTTTAGGCATGTAGTAGTAAAGTAGATGATGATATTTTATGACGACTGTTAGCGGTTATAATTTTGACTAATTTCCTCAATTAAAGCGATAAATTTAATTAAAAGAGGTAAAATCTGCCAGTTTTAGAGCTTAAAAAATCCACACATTTTTGCACTGAAATTTAGTAAATATAAGTAGTTTTTTAGTTGGCAAACAGTTTTTTGCGATTATACAGGGTGAGTCACGACAGACGCGTCGGAGTTTTATGGCGAAACCGTTTATATTTTCCAATTTCTGTCGCTGTTAGATTATGTAAGTCAATAAGGGCTACATTTTAAAAATATTTTCAAATGTACAGGGTGCTCCAAAAAAGAGTGCCATATCAAAGTTATACTTTTTCTTATGGAACACCCTGTATATTTTTACATTTTTGGATTCCTCTTTAAATTTACTTCAAAAAATGTAAAAGGTTATATGGGTCTAAAGTCAACCGTTCTCGTGAAAATTGCATTTTCATGAAAATACAGTATTTTCAAAAATTTTCAACATTTGGAAACTTTGACAAGTCTGAAGAAATTCGCTTGGAGATTAGATTGACAATAGAATATGTAACACTTTGCACCACCTACATTTTTTAAATATTATACAGGGCGTTTTTTTACGCTTGGTCAAACTTGTGAAACTTTAAACATCGATAACTCGTTTTTTTTAAATACAACACCCTATATTTTTTTACACCGTCTTATAGAAAATTTAATTCTCTTTCGAAAACATTAAGGCTGTTTTTCACCTAAAATTGATATTTTCCGAGATATCGCGATTTTATTGTTAATTATTGGGGCAAAGAAATATTTTCAAGTAGGCTATGAAGGTAGACAGCGGTAATTTGAAACAATTGAAAGAAAAAACAAGAAACTTATAATTTTGTCACGTAGTTTCTAACCTATAATTTTGAAAGTTACTAAAAACTTAAATAGTTTTTAATTCGATCGCATAAAAAATGTAATTTTCGGCCTTGCCAGACGCGGCCGAAAAAGTTACACTTTTTGGCCTTGATACATAAATAACTATTGTTTAAAAGAATTAGCTCCATTAAAACAATTAAGTGAGGCTACCTTAAATCAGTTCCTTTATTAATATGCATACATATGTAAGTATTGGTCACACACGAAATGACAGAACAACCTGAACGCACAGAAAACGAAAAACTGATAAATGATTTTAACGAAAAGATGCAAATTAAAATGAAAAGCTACTAACCGCACACGAAATGACAGGTCAACCTGAACGTCACAGAAAACGTCAATAATACTACGCCACTGATATCCTAGTTTTACACTGAGATACCAACTAAAATTTGGTTATTTTATTTTCGGTCTGAAGTTAGCGGGCATCAGTCATTGTTGATCCACCCGATAGTTCGATGATGCAATTCTTCATATTCAGAAACTTACATAATTATAATAAATTGTTGGGGTAATCAAATTTTTAGTGTTTATATATGGAACTACTAAGAAACATCTTCAAACTGAATATTTTCGAAAGGTTTTTTTTCTTCAAAGAACCTTTGGTTTTATTGTTACTGATTAAGGATCATTCTGTTTGGTTATGAATTTTCACTAGTGTAAAATCATATGAAACTATTGTGCCTGAAATAATAAGTATTATACAGGGTGTCCTACAAGGTATGCCTTTGCTAATTTTTGCATAAATCGAATGTTTAGAACCTAAAAAAACGTTTTTACAAAAATATGTCAAATAAGCAAGTTATCATTAGCGCAAAAACTATTAATTTTATTCCAGTTTTTTTTTTCGATAGAACAGTTGCCCTTAAATCAGATCAACTTCGTATCTCTTACTGTTTACGAGATCCCCATACTGTTCACGGTAACCGGGACACCCTGTATATGAAGGGATACAAAAAAATTGCTAAAAACGTCTTTTTTTTTAGGTCTTAAACATTCGATTTATGCAAAAAAATTGGCAAAGGCGTACCTTGTGGGACATCCTGTACTATGGTGTTGCTATGAACTGCGAAACTTTTATACATATACTAAACTTACCACTTGGTGTAGCTCAACTTTATAAAACGTGGCGTCCTTATCTTAAATCTCAAAACTTTTAATTTAACAGCATAGCTCTGCGTTAAGTTGCCAAAAAATATATTATTAATTTAATTTGATGTTACATTACAATTTAATAGACAAAGTCAGCAGTCGGCCAAAAATTACTTGCTGTTCTTAATTATCAGATTTCTCGAATGTAATTGAGTTATGGATTATTAAACACTCGATTAAAATTAATTATTAGCAGAAACGGGTCTAGGTATGTACGTATACGTATACGCTCCGATAAAGTTTCTTTTTAAACTCCTTATGGAAGATCTTGTCTCGGATGACTGTGTATCAAGAGCCGGCCCTGTTTATGAAATCATTAACAACAAATAATGTAGCTTTTATCGCAATAATTTCATCTTTACGTTTAATGAATCGTCGAGCAAATCGAAAGGGATAATTAGGTTTTAAAGCCAGCGATTCTAGTTGCTTTTCAAGCGATATGGTTGGATAGGTAGCAGGAAGGAACAGTTGTATGATATTGGTAGTGTTAACTTACAACAAACAAAACTGAATCAATTATTTTAAGAATGAATTACTTTTAAATATTTTAGACAAATACTTACATAGACACAGACAGAAAGCAGATCGAGTTGATCTAACGTAGTTTGAAAATAAATTAAGAACCTAGTAGAAGTAAATAGCACAAATAATGTGTGCATTACCAGGTAATACTTTGATTGCTCTTATAAGTTGTGAAAGTAATTTGTGACAAACTGGCACCAATTATTAATCGTTAATATTAAATCAGTTCTAAACTGACTCACCAAGCTTGATTCATTTCGTTGAAAAGTTATACCAGCGTATGTCTTAATCATATAATCATATATGTATAACATTTATAAAACATGTGCAACTTGTTTACATTAAAATTATATGTATTATAGTTTTGTCGGTACATACAGTCTGCTTCATCAGAACCACGAGATTATCTATAGTGGCTTAGATAAGGTAGACGTACCGTATATTATATTGGTATGTTTATTGATATATCATAATTCTTCTTCTTCTCCACTCCATGGCTTAGGCAAATTGCCTGTTCTGCCTTCACGATGTGTTATTTTAGTTGTTCCCATATTTTCATGGGTCTTCCTATTTCTCTTTCATAATTATTCTTCAGTGATAATTAAGCAAAATTGTCTTTTTTACAGACTTTATTATAATCTAATGCTATTTGAAGCGTTTGTTACTTGACCAAGTATTCTTTTAAAATGTCAAATGTGATGAGGAAATGCTATTTAAGTGATACTTTAGTGTCTAAATAGACCAGCGCTTTTCAACTTTTTGGAAGTTGCGAAACGTTTTCGATCATAAAAATTTTGACGGAGACCTGACAAATAGTGTGAAATTGGCGTCGAAACCCGACGTGGCAATTTTTTTTCCAAGATAATTTTTTATTTAAAGTTGTTTTTGATCTTTAGCTAAAGCTTTTATTGCTCATGGCGACGGGTTTAAAAGACACCAATCAATGTTTTTGACGTTCATGTCACCCGGACTCTCATTTCTGACAAATTGATGAAACGCCAGTTGGGAACCACTGTTCTATGAGTTTTTTAACACCGAGATGTCGGTACTTATACAACTTACTATTATGTTGGTAGGCTGCCAATTAGGTTAATCGCTGAATAATTCTCTTTATGTTGAAGTCTGCCCACATTAAGTTATAGAATTGCAAAAATTACGTAAATTTGACACTAGTGTTTTTGTTCAAATCAGTGTTAGGCTACCTTTTGTGGAACTAGGTTAATTTGGTATTTCGGTAATTTGTTAGTAATTGAGGGCAATATATCTCTGTGTTTTCTTCTATATAGAGTAGGTATAGAGTGAACTAACGTAATTAATTAGGTTACCCTGTGGCGTAGCTCGTAGGGTGCTTTGATCGATAAGAAGATGTGAATGATTTAACCATATATGGATTTAATCAACGTTATGAGATAATATTATTAAAACTCATTTCATGATTACAATTCGTAAAATAAATTTGAACATGCCTAATATTGGCAGTTGACAGAAAATATTGTTCACATAATTTACGTCACTGAAGTACTTAAGTTACAAAACGATGCAAGCGTACATGATCGGTGGAAAGCATTAATTGTTTTTTTTGTGAAAATATAATTAAACTTGGATTACGATCCGTAAAACAATTAGTCTTGATGTACATCTGTTGTAATTAATCTAAAAAATTCAACAGTTAGACTATACAAAACGTAACAAAATAATATTAGGCCTAACGCAAAAATCACAATATAATTATTTATTTAATAAACAGCGTAATTATATGAGTGCTTATTCAATTTATTTTAAAGATTCGCGCAATAAAAACTGCAATTAATGTAAACTTGTCATTAAAATACATCACGCGTTGACATTGATAGAGCAGATAAATATTAATAACTTTGTAGTAATTAAGAATTGCTATCAGGAATGTTATAGAAATCGTAGTAGGAACAGGATTTGCCTCTTTCTTTTAGTATCCTGTCCACAATAAAATATTCAAAGTGTTATAAAATTATTGCACATTTATAAATAACATAAACGTCGTACATCGCAGTAATATTTAAAACTAGCGTCAAAAAATTCAGAGGATGTACAGGGTGGGCAAATTTCGATGTTTTAATAGGGAATCTCGGTAACTATAAGAGGTATCAAAAAACGGACCGCGCATCCTCGATCTCTTTTTTCGAGAAAAAGTTAATGGTAAAAAATAAAATTGGTTATCGTCTTTTGTTTTCGAGTTATCGCCGATAACTCGATTTTTCGACTTTTCGTTTTATGACTGTATCTCGCTTGTTTATGAAAATAAACAAAACTAACTTTGACGTTCTACAGGCACTTTTTTGATAAGAATGCAGTGGCGTAGTCAATTTTTCAAAAAAAAAAACACATTTGAGTTGTGACATATAGTTGTATTTTTTTTAAATAGAACCCATAGTTGGCTATGACTTCTTTAAATTCCTTATTTTTTGTCATTCCAAATATATAAGGGTTGATGTATTTATTTTCAATAATACGCAAGTTAAGGAGGTTTTTTAGTTTTTTTTTTAAACAAAATTATAGTAGGCTGTGAAAACAAAAACAAAACAAGGTGTAAAACCTTATAACACTCATTTGGTACAAGTTACGAAGGTTTTGTAATTTGTTGTTGTGATAATCATTATAAATATATAAAAATAAGGAAACAACGATAAAGTCGGAATCTGCAGTAATGTAGTTTATTGTAGTTTATCTTATGTTCAAATATTTGTAATGTTTATCACAACAACAAATTACAAAACCTTCGTAACTTGTACCAAATGAGTTTTAAAAGGTTTTACACTTTGTTTTGTTTTTGTTTTTGTTTTCACAGCCTACTATAATTTTGTTTAAAAAAAAAACTAAAAAACCTCCGTAACTTGCGTATTATTGAAAATAAATACATCAACCGTTATATATTTGGAATGACAAAAAAATAAGGAATTTAAATAAGTCATAGCCAACTATTGGTTCCTTTTGAAAAAATAAAACTTTGTCACAACTCGAATTTCGGATTATTTTTTTGAAAAATTGACTACGCCACTGCATTCCTATCAAAAAAGTGCCTGTAGCGCGTCAAAATATTTTTGTTTATTTTCATAAACAAGCGAGATACAGTCATAAAACGAAAAGTCGAAAAATCGAGTTATCGGCGATAACTCGAAAACAAAAGACGATAACCAATTTTAGTTTTTACCATTAACTTTTTCTCGAAAAAAGAGATCGAGGCTGCGCGGTCCGTTTTTTGATACCTCTTTTAGTTACAGAGATTCCCTATTAAAAATCGAAATTTGCCCACCCTGTACAGGAGGAACAGTTTTTTTTTTTGTAAGTTATTATCCTGCCCACTGCTTGCTAGGTGGCTTTAAGGCCCTGTAATGATTAAACCGCATAAAATTGCATGTACAGACTATTGTTTTACGTATACTGTGCTATCAATGTTTTTTATTTAAAAAAATATATTTAAAGGTTAAGTAAGTTTAATAAGAAAATTGACATTTTAAGACAAGTGGAAAATGGATCTCTAAACACAAAGTAATCAATATGGGTAATTTATTTCATTAAAACCATAATACAATATAAAGAGAGACTATAAATATCATTTTAAAACCAAAACTTTTGATGGATATATATTATAGATTAACATGTGCGTATAAAATTTGACATATTAAAAACATTAAGCCGTTAGGTCATAGTACATACTACTTTTTAAATTTTGGAAACTATTACAATTTTATAACAATTTATAATTGATCTGACAAATGCATATGACAGTTTCATAGTAACACAATTTTGGTTATTTGAATTTTAAATGAATATGTATTTTAAATGTTTTATTCGTTTAAATAATCTGTATAAACAATCTGGCTATACCTATTTTGTTCGGTGATTTAAAAAAATGGAGTAAGCGTATATTGCGTCTTTTTCCTGTGGATATTTTTGGTGGGTGACGTTTTTTTAGGCGAATTTTTATATGCAAATTAATTTCCAATCAAAGAATACCTTACCTACCATACAACCATACATATTTATTATTCAGCCCCTTTTTCGTTTTGGTCTATTCCAACATTCGTGATTGTGAACGTGTTTGTGAAATGACTCCTAGCAAAGAAGTCCATTTGCATGCTACTAGGTAGACAATCTTCATAATTATATTACATTACATACTAAATTACACCTCGAATATGACCGACTAACATGCTAATAATTTTTTTTTCGTTGTCAGTAATTGTATATGAAAGAAATGGTGTAATGATATATAAAGCGTATTTAACCAACTATAAAAAGGATAATTTGCGTTATAATTTCCTCATCCTTGTCAGATTTGTTACAGTTTAATGTAGAAAAAAAAACAAGAATATACTAGATAAATTGATGATAGCCTACATTTCCGTTATTATTAAGTAAGAATTGAACAGAAAACTGTGGCCCTTTTTTTTGTATTTCTATACGGAAAATACGGTTAAAGTGTTTTTGATCAATGTAATATATATTTTAATTAAAAATATATTTATCCACAAAATACAAATATGTGTATAAACGACGTTATTATACAAACACGAGTTCTAATTCAAAGAATAAATAATATATGTTTAATACTTGTATAGATTGTCTGTAGGGACAAAAATTATCCCAAAACGAATGCACCGTGTATTTATTTAAACATAATGTGCTAGCTGTGCTTGTTTACTTGTATTGGATTGTAAAAACCAGTTAAAGGTTATCAAATTAGATTTTAAAAGAAAAAAATAGAAATGCTATCGCGAACGGTTTTTGTGAATGTTACTTAGTCTTTAACTAAAAAATTGTATGTATTCGTTGTTTTTTTTTTAAATAAAAAATGTTTAACATTATTCTTTATTTTTTATTACTCCCTGCTGTAACGAATTTTTATTTCAGTTGAAAAAAGGTTTAGAACAACATATCTTGTTGTCAGCCTATAACCTAGTTTGTAATCAAATTCTTAGTTTTTATTTAGAGTCGATGCGCGATGGTTAGATAAAAATTCGCATTGAGAATTGTGAAAGATATATTAAACGATTTTTCCTCGTCAGATTTTACAAATTTCTCGCCATTTTAGAGGCATTACACATACGTTTTCTTGTTTACATGCTTTACTAGTTTATGACATCATCAAATAAAAATCACATATTTACGAGTTGTCAGTCAGGTGTATTGTGTATAAAGCAACCGCAGGCGCAGCCCGCAGAACTTGCTCAACTTGTAAGCGAATTGGTATCGTACTATTTATTCTATTTGAGCATTGTTTTTATTACCCAATGTTTATTTTCAATGTAAAATTTGTTTAACTTTTGCATCTAAAGTGCATGTGTGTGGGATTTGTCCCTTCATGTCAAATGGTAACATACCAACTGTTTGTTGCCAACAATATAATTGGCCGTCGTTTTCTCGTAGGACGGTTGGTCGTTGGGTGTAGGCGCCTCGGGTCGCTGATCTGTTGAATCCGGCGTAACTTGTTTCGTAAAACGTTGCCAAAGTCGTCGAATGCCAACATTTTGACAAAAAAAAACGAACTGTAATGTCATAAGATGTTATTTCTTTACTAGTCTTGACGTTTTATAAAGTTAGTTTTGTAGGTCGTAATTTGACGTGAAGAAAGTGGTTTTTACATCGTACATCCCGTGGAATTCTGATATTATTCCGTTGTTAAGGTTAAAACAGATTTCGCTTCAGAGAAATATTAAGTGGTTTTTGTTTAATGCGATAATGCGAATGATTATTAAATGTACCACCGAGTAGATAAATTATAACGAAGTTAATGAACATTGATCAAAACTTAATGTGGGTTTGACGGCAAAACGTCAGCTGTCGCAAAAATTAAGACATAAATGTTTGGTTCATTTAAGCGATTCATGTGTTGTTCTTTAATTCTAGTTTATATAAGGTTTGTTCCAACATGTCATTTGCACGGTACATAAACGGTTTGAGTGTGCGCAGTATCAATATCGCGTTCCAACACAGTCTCTGATAGTTTACCGGACGATCAGTAATCCGTTCCAACAACGCTAAAACTAATCCATGAATGGGTTTGCGGACGATCAGAGCAGTACATGAACTGAAAGATGAATTGTTCCCACGATTTTTAGACGCATGCGCTGTTCATAACTAACGTGAGCTCAGCTAGCTATGCATCGGTCTTCACGCCACTGAGTGCTAGATTATTTAGGTGTTTGTTTACCCTAGCGATGCGTACATTTGTATGAACCCAATAGACGCAAATGTCATTTACAGTTAGGCCAGTCGTAAAAGCGTTCCAAAACCCGCTAATTCTTGGCGATACGTGTAATTAGTACATAGTTCACGCATGCGAATAAAACGGTTCATGAACTAATAAGAAATCAGTCTTAAATTGCTTGTTGGAACAAACCTATTGTTTCACATAATATTCTTGCTCGTGCTTTAAAGACAAAAAAAAAAAATTTATACAGGGTAAGCCAAGAGTATGGAAACGCTGCTGTAACGGCGTAAATACAAGTTTTATAAAAAAATGTTTTGTATAAAACAGGGCTCGAAACCGGAAAAAATTTTGGTTAACGGTTAACCGAAATCGAGAACTTTATTTTTGTAACGGTTTTTGTTGAAAACCCGGTTTTATTCGTAAAAAACCGGTTTAGTGTAAAAAACCGATTTAAATTATAAACCGGTTTAAAAAACCGGTTAAATTAACCGGTTTTTAAAGTTATTTAGATCAGGAATGCAAAGTATGAAAAGATATTATCTATTTATAATTTTATAATATATGTACAATCAAGCGTTCAGTAATGACTTATGGTAAACTAATCGCATTTAATACAGATTTTGTATTTTTCATCGTAATTTTTATTTAAAAAAAGATGTTAAAAAAACCGGTTTTTTATTATTTTGGTTTAAGGTTACCGTTTTTTTTGCCTTTAAAAATAACGGTTTCGGTTAATAATAACTTTTTCTGACAAAAAATAACGGTTAACCGGTTTCTTAAACCGGTTTAAAAAAGGTTTCATGCCCTGGTATAAAAAGTGTATGGCAATTTTTTTTTCGACCAATCTTGTACAACTGACAGGCAATCGTCATATTTTTTTAAATGGCAACATATATTTTTTCTTACTTTAATTGATAAAAGAATTTTTTTTTTTCAAATAATAGTTATTTATGTACCAAGGCAGTAAAGTTCGACTTTTTATCACGAGTGTGGATATTATTTGCCGAGACGAAGTCGAGGCAAATAACCACACGAGTGATAAAAAGGAACTTTCCTGTCGAGGTGCATATTACATTTTTTCTTCAAGCGTCAAAGAAATAGCGAAAATCAAGCAAATACATAAAGTTTTACCTACTTCATCTGTCAGATTCTCATTCTCCTGTCAAACATGTATTGAACAAAATCACGCCCACTTTTACTAAATTCAACCAATAGCCGCGTACTCACTTTGCGAGGCTGCCTCGCGAGCCGTGGCTGGAATGTGGGTGCGAGTTTGGCGCGCGAGCCGAGTCAGACCAAGATACAAAATACATCGAGCCAAAATTAGTACGGTCGAGGCAATGACAGAAAACGTTCGTACGGCAGCAGCAAGTTTTATTGTTATTTATCATTTATTGGAGGAAAAACCACGAAAACGGAAACGTTGGTGGGTTAAAGAATTATATCGCAAACGGTTTGAAAGTGGAAATTCTTTAATTAGAGACATATCTTTTAATAATGAACCCTTTATTGTCACACCAAAATAGGAATATTTGCAGAAACCAGTAAAAAAGTAATAAAGCCTTATAGACATCATAAATAAGAGGACAGAAGGTCTTATTAAGTGAATGTCATTTGAAATCAAATAAAACATGTACAATATTATTTAAGTTATCGTATTATGAAAAGTTGACAATTTCATTCGTAAAAAATGCAACGTTAACACGAGTGCTCGACGTAACCGTTTTTAGCACGTCCTGACTAGTCGAGGCATGTATGTCGAGGCGCTTTTGAGCATAACAGAAAAACCGACAATCCGTGGCTCGGGTCGAGCCTGCCTCGCGCGAGGCGGTGAGCGCGCTCCGCTTACCGCGAGACACGTCCACACGCTGCGAGGCTTGGCTCGCGAGGCTGCCTCGCGAGGCAGCCTCGCAAAGTGAGTACGCGGCTAATGAGCGTAGCGCATTTTACGGTTGCTTAGCGACCATTATAGTACTAGTGATATAATGAGATATTATTGTACTAGTAAAATAATGACGTATTTTTACATGAGGCGTTCAGTAGAATAATATAGACATTATAAGACGCTTGAAGAAAAATACATTTTTATATAAGAAAATTTCAGAGAAAAATGAGCTTCAAAACGATTTATTATTTTTTACAAAACCGTTGTATTTGACTAAACAAAACACGATCGCTGAAGTAATTGACAGTTTCATACTAACTTGTGTCAATGTGTTTCATTATTTTCCGTTGAAAAATCATTATTTTGTGAGCATTTAATTGAAACGCCTTGAATACACTTTCACATAAGCAAATCGACGGAAGGTCCATTTTCAATTTAATACTCACAAAAAAATGGTTTTTCGTCAAAAAAATATTATAACGCAGTGATAGGTATAAACTATAAACTGTCAAATACTATAGTAAAAAAAAATAAGTTGCCATTTAAAAAAACATGACGATCGCCTGTCAGTTGCACAGGGTTGGTCGAAAAAAAAATTAAGTATGTCAAAATGTGGCTAACAATTTCTCGTACACTTTTTATATAAGACATTTTTTCCTAAAACTTTTATTTACGCTTTTACAGCAGCGTTTCCATACTTTTACCCTACCCTGTAATTTTTCCGTATCAGATTATTAAATAACGAGTAAATAAACAGAAAGACGAAACGTTGGGAAGCTAAGGTGTAAAAGAAATTGAAATTGAACGAAAAAACAATAAACCAATAAGTAATTGTTTACACTACCACATAAAGGTGCCCACAGACCGACGCGGTGGCGGTGGCGATGGCGGTCACGGTGACACACTAAAGCGGTGGCGTTCGCCTACGGCATTTAAAGTGCTTAGAGTTTGGGGAGCAAAAGATAATTAAATTTCGTATTTGGTTTTCTAATTTTTCGTAATATGTTTCGAAGAAGACAAGTTAAAAACAGGGCCCTTCTTCTAGGAGCACTCTTAGACGAAGAAGAGCAGCAAAATAGGTTCCAGTTTCATCCCACACTTTATTTTTTATTCGTACGTTTTTATAGTCCATGTGTGACATGTCAAATAAAATTGGATGATTTTTCACTACTTTTATACATTTTTCTGTCATTTTGTTAACAAATTAATAGACGCAACTATCACGCGTTCAGGCGGTCAGTTGTAAACGGTCACATCTGACCGCCACCGCGCAGTATAACGCGACACCTCCGCATGTTCACCGCGTAGTGTGAGTACGTCCATTTGTTTCCAAAGGTTACATCTGACCGCCACCGCTTCAATACCGCCACCGCGTCGGTCTGTGGAGACCTTTAAATCTCGGGGTATTAAAATCACATTTAGCATGTACCTGAATCATAATTTACTTCTAATTCAAAATATCATCGTGAAACTACTACAATTATACGTTCACAAAATTGTTTTTTTTTTATGAGTTCATGATTATTTTCAATCTTTACGTTATTACGTTTAAGGTAGAGAAAAAAAAAATGTTTTGCTGATATTAAACACTTAAACACAAAATTTGAAGCCAAACTGTCTCGTTTTTTTTTTTAAATTTGTGATTTTCGATTAGCCAAACAGCCTTAACAGGTATATTTATTAAATTAGTAGAGAAATTTTAGAAAGGGGTCAACGGTAAAGGGTTAACACGTTTTATGAAAGATAAATTAGTTGTCAGTTGGCTGAACCAATGTTAAAGCGCTGAAAAATAGTCAGGTTGGCGTTGGCGACAGTTCAGCTGTCATGATGACACACCTTTTAAATTTAATTATATGCATGGGCAGATACATTTGATTTGAATGCATCGGTTAGTTTTAATAATTATTGTTTTGTTAGCATCATCGTTCTTACGTCTTCGAGAAGCGACGCTAAAAATGACCATAAAACTGTAAAAATGTCGTATCTTAGTCTACTTCATGAAAATCGTGTATCCAACAACTGCTGGTTTGTTAATTAGTAAATTCAACTTTTTTTTTTAAATATTTTTTTGTGCTGTTTGTTTTAAATATGTATTTGGAATTGGTTGCTGCCGCTAACTGGAAGATAAAGAAACGACTGCTGCCGAAGTTGTTAGTGCTACTTATCGTGGTATATTTATTGATTATATGGAATGTCGTTTTGTCAGTTGAGATTAAATTATGCACTGAATATTTATCGCGTAATTATTGCTGTTGGTTAAGGCGATCTACATAAATAGTTAGAAATGACATGAGTGAATGTTCTAATATCATTTGCTGACGATTCAGTAATTTACTGTTAAGTATCCTTTACAACTCCAAAGCCAGCTTATTAGGCGTCTATTTAGATTGTCCGAAATATCATTAATTGTAATTGTAATCATGGTAAATCTGTGAATCGGATGAAAAAAGATTTACATGTGATCGCATGAACCTTCTGACTTTATAAAAAAAAATCTAATTTAGTTAGCAAATTAAAATTAGGCTATGCGTTTTTAACTGTTTATAAAAATTTTAAGCCAAAAATATTGTAAAGTTGCTGTCACTACGGTATCACGCCACTGCATAAAACAAACGATAGGGACGGTTTAAAAATTACTAGTTATGAATAAGGTTTTTAATATTGCAATAAGTTATTTTGGATGAATAATGAATAAATAATAGCAATTATAAAAAAAAACAACAATTTGTTAGCAGATTTTGTGCAAGTTGTCACGGATTCTAGTAAAATATCTTATGGCAGGAACATTTAGCAGTGCTAACAGAATTGAGTTTGTTTGATTATAGTATACATGAATTGTAGAATTGTAGAAACATAACTTAGCTCAATGTAAACTACTTTGTAAACTAATTATAAAAAATAATCTTGTATAATAACAAAAAACGCATTTTTAGCCCCGAGAATGCCGAAAAAACCTAATTTCGGCGAAACATGTAGGATTTTTTAAAACAATTTAAAACATTAATAGAAACCAGCAAAACCATTGTTTAATTTAACCTATAACCAAGAAACAGGAGAAACCAATGTTATCTATGACTTATTTACTTTAAGTATCTGTGATCTGTATTTTACGATATACATAATTGCTGAATATAAATGCACCTCATTTTCATGTTTATTGTCTTTTAACATAATTTAATATTTTAAAATGTTTTTGTTATCTATTCATCCATGGTGCTGTACTTCATATTGTTTTTTTTTTTAATATAAAAATAAGTAGAGTGCCTGTAGTATAAAACAATTAAAGTAGTACAAGATAAATTTTGTTGGCAAATTTCACAACACTGCGTTTTTTATAGATACCTACTCCGTATTTGGTTAAAACTTTGCGTTATATAGATGTTAAGTTTTTTAAACTAAGTTGGTAAATGATGGCAGGCTTGGTGTTTTTTTTTGTAAAATTTGTATTGTGTAGAACAGGTATTTTATGAATTAAACGTTTTAACAATTTTGAAAGTGATGCTCTACTGATACAGGATACAGGGTGTCCCAGATTACATTTCCAGCATGGGGATGTCGCTTATTATAAGGGATACACAGGTTTGTTTAAATTAGATGAATTATTCCCAAGTGTGAGAGGGGCTACAATAAATTTTTAAAAGTACAAAATTCCTCGTGTTTCAGATGTTATAGCAAAAAATATGAAAATGTTGAATTTCTTTTTTCTCTCTGACTTTTTTATTTTATTCATTAGATCAATTTTATTAGTAGATACTTTCTAAAGGTACATTTTTACTGTTATTTTAGATTCTTTTTATCACTTACCATTTTTGAGATATTACCTCTAATTTTGTTTTCTCTTTTGATCGCGAAGTTGGCTATGGAGTAGTTAAATGTGCTCTTTTTTTCCTTTTTTAAATGGGATATTACCTACTTGCTATATGTATTTTCATAAATAAGTCACAAAATCAAGAAAAATCGAATTTTACCCCATTTAGCAAGGTATCTGTGAAAATAAAAAATAAAACAACTAATTAAATGTCAAATGATAGTTACTATTTGTGCGGTATCGTTTATTAGAATTTTGTAGTATTGTTGTGTAATTCGATAGTCTTTGTAGTAAATTTGTAATCATATAATTATGGGCACATTATTTTACAACTAATTAAAAATTTTATATGTTGAAGTGCTACGTTCACTGCCATAGAATGTGTAAAAACTGATTATTCAAATTCTTTATTGATTTGTTTTGGAGTTTTGATTGGTTCTCGAAAAAACCATATTAAGTTTCTGTAATTACGCACCCTTCGTTGCTTTCTCTCTGTGTATAGCTCTAAGAAGTATATTCGCTCAGCTTCTACATAGTTTTTATGGTAAAGAATATAGCATATCAACTTATCAACATGTAAAATTTTTCGCTATTTTTAAATGTAGCTATCATTACAACAATTACTGCAGACTATCGAATTACACAACAATAAAATAAAATTCTGATAAATGATACCGCAGGTAAATGGTACCTAACTGTCATTTGACATTTAATTAGTTGTATATTGTTTATATTTTCATAGATAGCTTGATAAGTGATGGGTAACATACGATTTTTCTTGATTTTTTGAGTTATTTATGAAAATAGATATAGCAAGGAATATTCCGTTTAAAAGAGAAAAAAAAGCACATTTAAGTATTCCATAGCCAACTTCGCGGCCTATAAGAAAAAATGAAATTAGGAGTAATATCTCAAAAATGGTAAGTGATAAAAAGAATCTAAAATAACAGTTACATTCTCTATTAAAAAGTACCTTAAGAAAGTTTTAATAAAATAGATTTAATGATTAAGACAAAAAAGTTGTGAGAGAAAAAAGAAATTCGACATTTTTATATTTTTGGCTAAAACATCTGAAGCACTTTTAAAAATTGATTGTGGCTCCTCTCGTGCTAAGGAATAATTCATCTAGTTTAAACAAACCAGTATCTCTTGTAATAAGCGAGATCTCCATGCTGGAAATATAATCTGGGACACCCTGTATAAAATAAAATTTATTTTAAGTTTACTGGATATTTTTTGTGTTGCAGAGTTCTCACGCACAGCTAAAATATATATTCTAAAATATTTTTTTATTTTGACTTTACAGAAATTCTGTAAATTGGACCTTCAGCCCTGAAAGTATATTTTTATTGATGCAGCACTATTTTTTAAATATCGAAGATGCAAAACTTTCAAAATTGGCCTTCATTCAAAGTTGTTTTGTATTTATCTTTCTTGTTTTTTTGCTAACATGAACTCTGAGATTAGTTCTACATGTATGTATTATTACTATGGAATGTTAATGTTGAATATTACTTTCTGCACTTTTATGTCTTCTGTGACCGACTTAGGTATTTGTTCTGGTATTTTGTAACAATACATGAAATTATAGGTATTATCTAATTTGCTTTCTAAATACCTGTTGTATTAGCTTCGTATCTTACACCTTACACAAAAAGAAAATCTAACCGTGGATTTTGTTTACATCGTTCGAATTATTAATGCACACAATGGAACATGATTATGATGCTCTGCTACAATATCAAGCCGATTTTAAGCCTCAAATGCACTCATAATTATAAAAATATATTTTATTGCGTGTATTGCGTGATATCGCAGATGAGATATGCAAAAACTGGTACACTTTCCTGCTATATATAGTTAGGTCTATTTTTTGCTGTAAATTGCTGCTTGGAATTTCAATTTGTAGCTATTATATTAATCTTTTTTACTGTGTCATTGTGTTATTTAATGGGACGGAAATAATGCGAAAATAACATTATCTGTAACTATCCTATATCTCTTCTTGGAATAACCGAGATATTTAAATAATTTTTCTATTTGATGCAATTTTAAGCTATCTTTGTCCGTGTTTTTTCGAATTCTAATGGGTTACAAACTAGGTTAAATTAAAAAATATCTACATAGTTCCAGTACTTTTCCGTAGGATACTTAAAATAAGATTAGGGTTTAGTTTAAATTACTATTTTTGATTTTAACGTGACCTGCGAATTACATCAATTAAGATTGGCTATTTAAGCGGTTAGGTCAGTGGTTTCCAACCTGGGGGGTGCGCCCCTCTAGGGGGGCGCGAGACTATTGTAAGGGGGGCGCGCAGCTGTTACCAAAATATCGTTTTTGAATACAAATAAACAAAAAGAAGTTTATTTATACAGAATATGGTGTATTGTTTTGTAGCCCATCAAATAATTATTATATCTGGACAGTATTTATGAAATTAGATTGTTCCGAAAAGTGAGGGGAGCGCAATTTTTTTTTATGAAAAAGGGGGGCGGAGGTACAAAAAGGTTGGAAACCACTGGGTTAGGTGTTTCAACAACTTACTGTGGCTGGGAACATTATGCAGTTTTTACTTGAAATGTTTTAATATACATCGAGTGCGTTTTTCAAATTTAGCTTTAAAATTTGTTTTTTATTTTGCTTTTTTTTGTATAAGATCATTTGATTCAAAAATGGGACAGTTTTTCTCAAATTTTTGTAGTAAAATATCATTTTAGATATTAAGTGTCATATATCGTTGAAATCAGAAGACAAAAAGCTATCCGACTATGAGATTAAAAATTTTTCGCCTTATTTAAAAAAATGAAGTTGATGATGGTTCTGAAGAGACGAAACGTTGTTGGAAATTTTATGTAATCTCAAAATATAAAGCGTAAGAAGTTGCCATGAAGAAGTGCTTCCAGATTGTCGATATCTTAAAAAATGTAGGAAATAGGGCAAAAAAACGAAAATCAATGTTTTCAGTATTTCTTGAATAACTTTTAAACTAAGACAGCTATGAAAATTTACTTTGCAGATATTTGATGAGTATCTAATTTCACAACTTTGCCCTAGTTTAACCGACCTCGTAGCTCTTAAGATGAGCGAGATTCCCAAGCATTTACTCGAATTTGGGACACCCTGTATAACTTCATTTAACAAACAAAAAAGTAGGCTCATCCACAATCCTATAATGTGTTTTAAATAACTAGCGTTGCTTAACTGAAAGTATCGTTCATGGTCAATCCATTAAAAAAGTAATTTTTGCTAGCATGGTAAGTTTATAAAAGTTGTTAACAAGTGATACAATGATACAATGCTATTTATTCCATTATCAAAGATAACGCTGTACATATTTGCCTCATTAAGTCGTTGAGCGTAGGGAATAATGCAATAATATTTCAACATGTGGAAAAGATTTTTTTTCTGCAATCGTCACTAAACTAGCTTAATAAGTACCCAAAAGCGGCTGTAATAATCATTTTTACTGCCTAGGCAGATGAAATAAAACTTTATGTATTTGCTTGATTTTTCGCTATTTCTTTGACGAGTGCAGAAAAAATTTAATATGAACATCGGCAGTAAAGTTCTTTTTTATCACTCGCGTGGTTAATATCCACATCATAATAAAAAGTCGAACTTTACTGCCGTGGTACGTAAATAACTATTAATCCAAAGTTCGATTTCCTGTAATAATTGTTATGGTCTAGAGTTGACTGTGCCAGTTGTTCCCATTTTAAGATTCAGTGTGAAATAATAATCGGTATGTTAGCGTTGCTACTTCATTTAAAAATGTATTCCACCTAAGCCATTTAAATGAAAGCTAATGTTTGTTTACAATAGTTTATTACAATACCGTCCAGACGCGACTTGTGATAACGGAATAACGCTTTCAATTTCAATTGACGAGCTGTATTCAGGTTTAACATTATATGTATTATGTATTGTATGTGTATGTAACTTGTAACATCATCTCATTCAATGAAAGTCTGCACAACTTCCCTGTGAATGTTAAATGTAGTTTTATCTATTTAAATTTTTACATGTACTGTTTTTGTTTCAGGAAATTAGTGAAAAGTTATCAACCTAAGAAAAAGGATGAAGAAGAATATCAGTAAGTATATATTACAGAAATATTTACTAGATTATAAATTAATTTATTATAAGTGCCTAATTTAACGAAATCGAAATTTACGTCAAAGTGTTTTAAGATTTTGTAATAAATGTTAACGTACAAGGTGGTCCAAATTCGATAGGATTACATGGGTATCTTGCTCAATATTGAAGATAGAGAAATGGTTAAATTACCAAAAATATGCAGTTTTTTGAGACAAACAGTTTTCATTTTTTTTTTATTATTGCCTGTTTTTGAATTATTGTAAAAAAAATTGTTTTTCTACTTATGTAGGCATATTATCAAAGTTGTCATTTTCTCCCTGCCTACCCTACATGAAAGTTTTACTTTCTTCACCGGTGGCGAAAATTAACTTTCGCCACTAGTGGCGAAAATAATGTCAATGTCAAAATCAAATTGTAAAAGTTACGATTTATTTTTACCTTAAACTCATAATAAACTAAAATTGCGTTAATGTTCTTATCAAATAATTTAATTTTAATGTAGCATTTTATATAAAAGCCTAAGAATGGTACAAAAATAATTATTAATATATTTCGTTTGCAGGTTATAATTTTATTTGTGTCAATATAGTGTGGAGGTGTCGCTATGGAAATAAAATGATTAATTAATGCTTTATACATAATAATTTATTGTCATTTAGTTCGTTTACATTAACTTTCGTTTTATAATATAATTTTAAATTCGTAGAAAAAAATAGCATTTACGAATCGATATAAAACCAGTTTTTTTTTGTTCGTGAGATTTGCTCATTCGCCGTTTCACAGCTCGTGAATGAATCTCACCTCACGAAAAAAAAAACAAAGTGTAAAACCTTTTAAAACTCGTGTGGTACGAGTTACGAAGGTTTTTAAATTTGTTGTTGTGATGAACATTATAAATATTTGAACATAAGATAAACAACAATAAACTACTCCTATAATACATAACTGCTGATTCAGACTATATTGTTGTCTTATGTTAAAATATTTATAATGTTTATCTCAACAACATATTAAAAAACCTTCGTAACTTGTACCACATGAGTTTTAAAAGGTTTTACACTTTGTTTTTTTTTTGTTTTCACAACCTACTATGTTAAAAAAAAACTAAAAAACCTTCGTAACTTGCGTATTATTGAAAATAAATACATCAACCCTTATATATTTGGAACGAGAAAAAAATAAGGAATTCAAATAGGTCATAGCCAACTATAGGTTCCATTTAAAAAATGTAAGTTTGTGTCATAATATTTTAACGGCGAGCGTAATTTTTTTGTTTTGTTTAGTGTAATCGAATTGAACATAAAAATATTGCCCATAAACTTTTTCGATATTTACAACAGTAACGGAGATATGACACGTTATTAATATGACAAAAAATATTTTTTTCCAATAACTCAACAACCGGAAATGACAAAAAAATTTGAAAACGGTTTTGATTTTGTCTTAAAAAACTGCACATTTTTGGTAGTTTAACCGTTTCTCTATCTTAAATATTGAGCGAGATACCCATGTAATCCCATCGAATTTGGACCACCCTGTACAGTCTACATAGTCTACAACTACATGCTAGTCGAATGCCAAAAATTTCTGGTTATTTTGTTGTCTTGTGTTTTTTTACATTGTTTTAAATCTTGAGAATGCTAAAGTAACATGAAATATACAAATATTTTATCGTAAAAAATGGGTGTCAATATAAAATCAACAAACGGTTGACGAAACTTAACTCCTTTGGCATTCTTCAAACAATATAAGAAATTGTAGGATCAGGTAGATTCTTTATTTAAAAACAGTTAACTACAAAAATGAAAGAATTATCATTTTGTTTACATTTGAGAAGTGCATGAGCGATTCACACTTTATTGTTCTATTGTTGATTGTTGTATATTTCAAATTTTAATAATCTGTAAATAAGTTAACATAATTGAAGTAAATACTAAATGTAAATACCATTAAACTTTCGTCAAATTTTAAATTTCGAGGTTATATTTTATTAGGTTATGCAATGTGATAATTAATTGTAAATTAGTTTAAATATTTATTTTAGTATCTTGACAAATAAAGTGGAAATATCGTTAGACCGTTTGTATTTTGTCCAAATTTTGAAATTAGTCGTGGAAAAAAACGTAATGTGTTTGGAGCTCAAATTCTTTACCTTGTTTCTAGTCGAGTGTTTTCTTAAAATGTATACATTACAACTTATTTGATTAAGATTGGTCTTTGTGTGCAGAGTATATTAATCTTAACAGCCGATCAGTAACATTATTTTTTCAAGCATATGCCAGCTTAATGGACATTTTATGTAATATTGTTCCGAAGCAGATTTGTTTCTACAGTTATTGTAAATATTGGTAAATGCATTAATTTTTAACGCTTAATACCTGTAAATTAGCTATACCAAAAAAGTATTTGCAAGTAGGGTCAATGTAAAAGCATTCTGTGTGTAAACGTATACTCTGTTTACTTTTATTATACATTAAAGTTGGCCATGTTAGGATTAGGGTGACAGATTCCACTCTATATATTTTGACATTATCACTTTAAGCATTTTAGGTTATAATTTATAATTTTAATCATTTACAAAACAACGTTGCCAATAATACAAAATTTGTAAAATATTTAAGGATTTTTATAAAAATAGTATTTATATCAAAATAAGATGGCAAATGCTGTAATGTATTTTGCAATTCGTCTTTTTAGGTGTTTCTTGTTATGATTTCAATTTTTTTTTTCTTAACCAAACGATCCCAAATATTTAAAATCTGCTCTCTGTTTAATTTTAAAACTATAAAATGAACCAACTCGTGACCCATAACAGACCAAAAATATACCTACTACTGATATTCAGTTTCTTTTGCAAATAATGCTGGAATACCGGTATTAATGTCGGTTTAAAACAATTATTGTATTAATTTTGAGGACTCAAAATACATGTATTGTGAAATGTAATACATTTAACATATGATACAAAAACATAAATCTATACAACAAATATAAAGCAACAAATATAAAGATAGTTATATGAATAATACGTAAGTTTGGTAAATCGCGCATTTTTCTTTTCGTTTTCCTCTAGATTAGATAATACATTTTTGGATTGCGTCGGTATATTAGGGCATTTTATTAATTTGCTAGCGTTTCGTTAGTACAAAAATTCAATGAAGTGTATAATTCTTCAGATACTAGCGAGATTTTTCTTTATCTCAATCTCAACACAATTTTTTTAATATCACATTTTTGTAGGAGAACATTTGAGTATCTTAACAACGCAATGCTTCGAATTTTTTTTAATTATTGGATTTTTTTTTTAAATTTTGAAGTTAAATCGAAATTCTCGCCCTATACGACCTCCATTACTTCACTAGAAAAACCATGGTAACCACCAAAATGAATCGTTTTATAATATTGGAATATTTTTGATGGTTCATGTTTACTTATTTTATTTTTTACTCAAAAACGGTAGGTTTTACGAGAACAACTAAAGAACAAAAAAAGTTTCTAAGGAAATCATTCTTTCAAAAAAAATTCTAAAATTGCAAAATTTCAACCTAAAAGTTCTGATAAAAAAACCAACAGGGGTCGCACTTTTCAGCCCCCTGTGAAGGTGGAAGATGTTTGAAAATATTACTATGGAAAACCTTTTAATAAGTATAAAACATCTACCAAATATCATTCTACTACTTTTATCCAAATCTGAGAAATAAAATAAAAACCTAATTTTACGCTCCCCTTTAGGGGAGTGTAACTCACAAAGGAGACGTCTAAGGAAAAAAATTTATATGAAAGACCCCCCTTAATTTTCGATAAGGAATCACCACCTGACTTTTTCGCAATATTGAAACACCTTGTATGTTTTGGGCCACTGGTTAGTTTCTCTTACCACGTTTATTTTTTATAAATTGAATTAACGATTGTAATTGAGACGTTTGAATGCAAAGATGTGTCACATTTTAATATCATATTTTAGTTGAGTTTTGACATAGTCTTAACTTAAAACTATGTCAAATGAAAACTGGTTAAGACCTACCTCCCTACCGCTGCTCGAGGACACACATGTGATTAGCGTTAAATTGATAAAACAAAAAAAACACTCCTTTTTCTCAAAACACAGCAAAGTTAATGGACATTTTGATTTTAATCAACTGAATTATTAAAACATTTGAGATTTTGCTTTTTTTGTAAATCAGCATTGTGCACGTAAACATTTAATGAGAAACGTTTACCCAGCGTCAGATTAAAAAGTGTTTTTACTGATAATAACTACACATTTATTGTTTTGTTACGTATACGTAGAAAATAAAAAAGATCTTTTTGGAAGGAGATACTGGATTTGTACGTGATAGAACCGTAGAATTCGTAAACATATAATTATCCTGTTAGGTCCGTTAAACGACGCTGCAGCACAGTAAACAGCTTATCTCTTCTTTAGCAGGTGTCCCAAAAGATTATTTCCTATGCGATTATCTTGCTCATTTTTAAACATAACTTCAGCAAATCTTTTTATCATTGACTTCAACATACGACATATTCGGCCTCCAAACCAGGGCTGCGGAGTT
This sequence comes from Elmis aenea, assembly GCA_947652605.1. Classification (NCBI taxonomy): domain Eukaryota; kingdom Metazoa; phylum Arthropoda; class Insecta; order Coleoptera; family Elmidae; genus Elmis; species Elmis aenea. The sequence goes on along the minus strand of OX393576.1, from coordinate 31,650,442 downwards.
GGTAAAAAAAAAATTCTACTCCTACTCCTGATAATTTTAGTAGGTCAACTCCGACTCCCGACAAAATTAAATACTAAGACATTTTATGGTGAGTGTAATATAAAAAAGAAAAATAAATAGAATGAAATTATTTAAAATTTGAGTTTAAATTTTGCGGCAAAGGACCACCTCGCAATTTTTTGTTGTACTCGGAGTCGGAGTCGGTACATTTTTTCCGACTCCGACTCCACTGACCAGAAATTTCGTGTTAACTCCAACTCCACAGCCATGCTCCAAACCCAAAAATTTTTTTTAGTAATTTTCATTTATGCAGAGTGTTTTTGATAAACAAACGATATAATAGGCATTGTAATGATATCTAAATACTCGGTTTAGCTACTTATATAAATACTTTACTCTGCTTAATTGATTGAGTAAGTTACAAAATACGGGTTACTTAAAAAGACCAACATCGTAATTCGGTGTCGTTAGTATGTACATTCTTAAAACGATTGAAAGATATTTTAGATGTTTATTACAAACTTTTAGATATCTGTTAATTGTTATAAGCAGTATACAGGGTGTTTCCGTGACTATGTTTCAACATTTTAGGGTAAATAGAGGAGGTCATTTGTGATATTGCCTTTTTTCATCTTAAATTTTGTTAATAAATGCGAGAAACGAGAAAAACCATAACAATTGATTGATTAAAATTATTGACAATACAGTTGCTTTTGCACATGGAAATTTATTTAATAAATAGTTGTAATGTGTAACCTTTGTTGCATAGCTGTAGTGAAAGGCGGCCTTGATTAAAAGTTGTAGTATTCAGTGCAAGAATTTTTCTTTTTTCAATAGTTTTTTAAAAAGTAAAATTTGCATTGTCAGATTAATGATTTTCGTAGGTAACAGTTGCAGTGTAATAGTTGTGAAAGTGAAAAGATGTACGCGTTTAATTGGTCAAAGAATGTTTAGTTAAGCAAACTTCCTATTATCGTTTATGTGTAATGAAAACATCAAAGTTATGGATGTTATAAGAAATATATATTAAAAATCTAAATGTAAAAGCCTCAAAGGTAGTGAAAGTAGCTACAATGTTACCGCTTTTGCTGACTTAACGAAATTCAATAAAATTCAGGTACGAATCATGATTAAATGATGAAAATTTAATATAAGCATAAAATTTATTGTTGCTAGTAGTTCGAAAGAGTATTAGTGTTTAGAATTTTCTTTATCTTTTCGAAATTTTAAAAATATACAGCATTTTCTGTTTGTAACAAGTCAACTTCAGTGATATCTGAGCGAATAACAAAAATTCAGGTCTTATTGATTTTTAAATTAATATGTTCAAAATTACTTGTGGTTCTTCAGTTTATAACTAAAGAAAACAGTTACTTCGCCTAACTTCATATAGTATACTATGTATGTACCATACACACCAAAAAACATTGAAAAGTAACTTAATCTTACTTCTATGGTGCTACAGACAGACAGACAAGTTAATTTTGAGGTTGTTTGATAGTTATGATAAGACTGTATTTGTGCTCCCAAGTTTTTCAGTTTTTATTTACCAAGTAATTTCTTGTTTATCTATTTTTTTAATTTGTTGGGTGTCAGTGTTAAATATTAATTTTTAGTTGTTCTAAATCATCTTGTATAATTTTAATGATTTACAGAAGTTACCATGATTTTTTAATGTTTCATAATGACTGATTTCTTTACAATTAAATCACATTCAAAAATTTTAAATTAGTTAAAACCCGTAAAATATATGACATTTTAAATGTTGCTCCTGTCTTATAGTAACTTAAGAATACGTATTAACTAAAAACAATTAATTTTGTTTCAGATATAGTTCATATAAAGCATTTAAAGGATTGATGAATGAAATAAACGACTTAGCTGGGCAACATGAGGTTGTTGCTGAAAATTTGCAGGCTAACGTCATAAAAGAAATTAATGCTTTAGTTAAAGATCTTAGAGAAGAAAGAAAAGTAAGTCAAATGATCTAATGTACTTCTAGAGCTGATTAATTTTTTATTTTTGCTTTCAGAAACATTTATTTGAAGGGGCAAAATTAACACAAGCGTTACAAAATCAAGTAGAATCGTTACTTAGAGCGAAAAAAGCATATGATAAAGCATTTAAAGAAGCAGAAAAAGCAGTGGAAAACTTTCAGAAGGCTGATGCAGACCTCAATCTTTCAAGAGCAGAGGTAAACTATACAGGGTGGTCCAAATTCGATGGGATTGCATGGGTAGATCTCGCTTAATAGTCGAGATGGAGAAACGGTTAAATTACCAAAAATGTGCAGTTTTTTGAGACAAACTCAGAACAGTTTTTAAATATATTCTATCTTTTCCGGTTTTCGAGTTATTGAATAAAAAGTGTTTTTTTGTCATATTAATAATGTGTCATATCTCCGTTATTGTTGTAAATATCGAAAATATTTAAGGAAATTATTTTTTAGATATTTTTATGTTTAATTGGATTATACTAAAAAAAAAAAAAAAGTCATATCTCCGTTATTGTTGTAAATATCGAAAATATTTAAGGAAATTATTTTTAGATATTTTTATGTTTAATTGGATTATACTAAAAAAAAAAAAAACGCTCGCCGTTAAAAAGTTATGACACAAACTTACCTTTTTTTAAGTGGGAATGATAGTTGGCTATGACCTATTTAAATTCCTTATTTTTTTCTCATTCCAAATATATAAGGGTCGATGTATTTATTTTTAATAATATGCAAGTTATGAAGGTTTTTTAGATTTTTTTCCCAAGAAAATCATAGTAGGCTGTGAAAACAAAAAAAAAGAACAGGGTGTAAAACCTTATAAAACTCATGTGGTACAAGTTACGAAGATTTTCTAATTTGTTGTTGAGATAAACATTGTAAATATTTGAACATAAGATAACAACAACATAGTCGGAATCAGCAGTAATGTAGTATATTGCTGTTTATCTTAAGTTCAAAAATTTCTTATGTTTATCTCAACAACAAATTTAAAAGCCTTGGTAACTTTTACCACATGAGTTTTGAACGGTTTTACACCTTGTTTTTTTTGTTTTTTTTTTGTTTTCACAGTACTATGATTTTCTTAAAAAAAAAAAACTAAAAAACCTTTATAACTTGCGTATTATTGAAAATAAATACATCGACCCTTATATATTTGGAATGAGAAAAAAATAAGGAATTTAAATAGGTCATAGCCAACTATCGTTCCTATTTAAAAAAAGGTAAGTTTGTGTCATAACTTTTTAACGGCGAGCGTAATTTTTTTTTTTTAGTATAATCAAATTAAGCATAAAAACATCTAAAAATAATCTCCTTAAATATTTTCGATATTTACAACAATAACGGAGATATTACACATTATTAATATGACAAAAAAACACTTTTTATTCGATTACTCGAAAACCGGAAATGATAAAATATTTTTGAAAACGGTTCTGAGTTTGTCTCAAAAAACTGCACATTTTTGGTAATTTAACCGTTTCTCTATCTTAAATATTAACCGAGATACCTATGCAATCCCATCGAATTTGGACCACCCTGTACAACTCACTCCAAGTCTATAAGTGATATTAACATTGCTACTAATTTTAGGTTGAAAAACAACGGTTGAATATGTCTTATAAATCTCAAGTATGTGATACAGCAAAAAATGAATACGCAGATCAGCTGCAACGCACAAACGAACTCCAACGACAACATTATCGATCTGGTTTACCAGAAGTATTTAGGCAACTTCAAGAACTTGATGAAAAACGAATTAAGAATATTAAGAATTTTATTTATAGTTCTGTTGATATTGAACGTAATGTTTTTCCCATTATAAGTAAGTGTTTAGATGGAATTGTAAGAGCCGCAGATATAATTAACGAAAAAGAAGTAAGTATCTTCCAGAAAATTGTCACAAAATGCATGTTAAGAGTTCAAACAAGTATAACAAAGATACATTTTAAATCTTATTGTGATATACCTTTCACTACTCTTTACGATTTACATTTAGTTATAACTATTCCTATAAATTAGTTTGTTGTAGTCTTCTGAATATCAATAAGTAATCAGTATTGTGATACTTATCAAACTATAACAAAGACACGCTTATTAAATGAAAGCTAAGCTAAAACAATAATAATAATAATTTAATTAACTCAGTATCTTTTTTAAAACACAAAAAATACGTCTTTAATATATTTTACTAATCTATTCCAAGTAGGTATCATTAAATTTTTGTAGTATAGCTTATATGTACACTGTACAGTAATTAAAATTATTGCGTAATATATTCTAAAATTTTGTGTAATTGTAGGATACACAACTCGTAATAGAAAGGTACAAGTCTGGTTTCAACCCCCCCGAAGATTTTCCTTTTGAAGATTTATCAAAAGGTACAGGTAGCGAAACAGGAAGTACAGCTAATGTTAACCACGTTCAACCTGGAGTACGATTAAAAGATAGTGGTTACACAGTTAAAGGCACCTTTTCAGGAAATAAAATTAAGAAAAGAGCAGGAATATTAAATATATTTGGAAGTAGAGGGGTATGTATGATATTTTAACAGTTTTAATTTACAAATTATAGCTTCAGTAGATAGATTTATTTTGAATAATGTTTTACGTAGGAATATAAATTAGTTATTGTTAAAATTATAGTTGCATTGTTCTTGTATGAAATTCTCATAGATTTGGTATCCTAAATCTTACTTTTTTTACTTTTTCTTTGGTGGTTGGTGACTTCATTGTGGTGTTGCGACTCTATTGTTGCATTTTGTAAGTAAATTTTTATCTTGGCATGTGCATGTTGTGGGATGTATATATATATATAATATATATTCTCTTGAAAACTAAAGTTCACTTAATATAACAAACTGCAAATAAAATAACTTTGCATTTATTAATACATAGAACGATTTTACAGTGAATTCCTATTCTTACAACGTAATTATCCTGAATAAGAGTCATAAGTCTAAACAACTCAAACATGCTTTTATTTTATATCATTGATCAACTCAGCATCGTTTAGGGACACCGCACACAACCGACTTTTTAGTCGGCGACAGTTTAGTCATCTTCGCAAAAGGCATGAGTGTTTATGACAGCGCGCACACTTACCGATTATTTAGTTGGCCGACTAAATAATCGTATCAGAGACCCGATTCCCTTTGGACAAAAAAGTCAGCCAACTATCGGCCTACGTTGAAATAGTACAGGCCTGTAATTGGAGTCCGCACACTCGCCGACAAAATAGTCGGTCAACTAAAAAGTCGGTAGTGTGTCCAACTAAACTATTTAGTCGGTGACAAATCCCTGTCATAGCCCGATAACGACTAAACTGTTGGCCGACTAAAAAATCGGTAGTGTGCGGTGTCCCTTATAGTTGTATACCGGGTGATTCAGTTTGACTGTCGCACCCCTATAACTTTGTAAGTATTGAAAATAACCCCAACAAACCTTATATATTTGGAATCGGCGAGAAATTCTCTATTAAGTGATGTGTTTTTGTTACCTCTACGATGACGTATATCAAATCCGCGATAGGCAACTGTTTTTTTTTAAATTACATAGTATACATTTTTTTGTTGATTCGGATAGAGAATTTAATTCTGAATCCGACCATGTACTCAAAAAGTAGGCATACATAAGAAAATTTTCGAGAAAAATCAGTTCAAAGTTTATTCAAATCATAGCAATCAGTCTATTTAACATAACACAAAACGATCAGATCTTAAAAATTATACGGTAACTATCAATAAAAATGTATTAAAAATTAATTTTTAATAAAAATAAAAACAAATAATAAACTCAGACATAAAAAATTATATTTTAATGTTTCAAAATGGCCGCCACTGCTGATTTTTCTCGAATTTTTTTTAATGTATGCCTACTTTTTGAGTACATGGTCAGATTCAGAATTAAATTCTCTATCCGAATCAACAACAAAATGTATACTATGTAATTTAAAAAAAAAACAGTTGCCTATCGCGGATTTGATATACGTCATCGTAGAGGTAACAAAAACACATCACTTAATAGAGAATTTCTTGCCGATTCCAAATATACAGGGTGTGTAAAAATTGGCGGAAGGGCTACACGGAGCGATGTTCTTCGTAAAATTCTAAGTCGAAAATCTTAATACGAAAATGTTGTACCATGCTTCCTATGGCCTCAGGAACCATTTAAAGAAAAAAAAAATTGGCAACATTGCATACATTGATTTGCTTTTGGACATTTTTTTATCAGCAATTTTTACTTGGGTATTTACATTTTTTGTTCGAACTGAAAGCCTTCAGTTCGTAAACATAGCTGCAAACGTTTGGGTATCGTAAAACACAAACAAGAAATAATTACGAGAAAAACAGAGATGACAGCTAAGGACAATGTTGCCATATGTATTACTGTCATTAAAATCAGTGATTTACATATTTTCAACACCAATTTTTGAAAGGAAGAACACAATATCTAGAAAAAAATACTATTCGAAATCTATTTTTATTCCAAATTGCAGCTTTTTCATTTGCAAGTATTAAATAATAACGCCTATTAAAGGACTAAATGTCAAAGCTTTGAGGACCTCTTGCAGACACAGCAAGCGTGGTACAACATTTTCGTATTAAGATTTTCGACTTAGAATTTTACGAAGAACATCCGCCAATTTTTACACACCCTGTATAAGGTTTGTTGGGGTTATTCTCAATACTTACAAAGTTATAGGGGTGCGACAGTCAAACTGAATCACCCGGTATATGTATGACTTTTACCATGTGCGGAACTTATTCATGTGAAAAACAAACAAAGATTATATGGTGGTTTGGTGGTTCAAAAGTCTAAAGCTTATAAGATGGGGGTCTGCTGTACCTTTTTGTTGTTATTATTGTTTGGAATTAATAACTTCGTACTTAAAAGTGTCTCTATACAGTACTTGATTCAGTTATAATTAAACATTAATGTTTATAAAATTTAATGTATATACCTAACTCGTACAAATATCTGCTTTGTCAGTTTGTATGACTTTTATTGCTTAATTTTTTCATGTATTTTACAGTTTCTTTCTATTCTTTTATTAGTTTTTCTTATACAGGGTGTGTAAAAAATTGGCGGAAGGGCTACACGGGGTGATGTTCTTCGTAAAATTCCAAGTCGAAAATCTTAATACGAAAGTGTTGTACCATGCTTGCTGTGCCTGCAAGAGGTCCTCAAAGTTTTGACATTTAGTCCTTTAATAAGCGTTATTATTTAATACTTGCAAATGAAAAAGCTGCAATTTGAAATAAAAATAGATTTCGAATAGCATTTTTTCCTAGATATTGTGTTCTTCCTTTCAAAAATTGGTGTTGAAAATATGTAAATCACTGATTTTAATGACAGTAATACATATGGCAACATTTTCATTAACTGTCATCTCTGTTTTTCTCGTAATTATTTCTAGTTTGTGTTTTACGATACCCAAAAGTTTGCAGCTATGTTTACGAACTGAAGGCTTTCAGTACGAAAAAAAATTGTAAATACCTAAGTAAAAATTGCTGATAAAAAAATGTCCAAACGCAAATCAATGTATGCAATGTTGCCAATTTTTTTTTTCTTTTAATGGTTCCTGAGGCCATAGGAAGCATGGTACAACATTTTCGTATTAAGATTTTCGACTTAGAATTTTACGAAGAACATCGCCCCGTGTAGCCCTTCCGCCAATTTTTACACACCCTGTATATAATTAATTCTGCGGCACGTGCTAACAGCTTTTGTATTTTCATGCAAACAGAAGCTTGCAGAGGTCTGTGTCGCCTTTAAGGTACGTTGCTTTAGCTTCCTAAAATTATTATGTTTATGTTATAACATTGCTTAATACGATTTGCTTAGGAAACTTGTCTTCAGTTTTCATCATACAATGTAAAACTAAGTTGCATTTTCTCATTTTTAACCTCTAGTTATAAAACAAGAGACATCTCATGCTCTGTATGCAGTGTGTTAACATTATAACATTTAAACAGTTACTTACACCAGTAGTTGAGCTTATGCTTTTGGCTTACATTTTAATAAAAAGTTTTTTACAGCACTCATCTTTAATAGTAAAATGCCATAGCTAGGATTAGGGTAGATCAAGATTGATTGTCTTAAATGATTTTTAAATTTCTAATTCAAAATATTATTTTAGAATAATTTTTTTAATGTGATCCATAATTTGCTTCTGTTGAAGTGTATGCTGTTATCAAATATATAACGAAACATTCATTACATGTTTGGTATTGTAGATGAATTTTGTCATGAGACAATTATATTTCTATTTTAATATTTATTCGATTATGATAGATTACATTAGAAAATACCTCAGTAATTTTTGTCTTAATTATTTTGTAATAACTGTGTTATTGTTTAGAATGCGGCTCTTAATGATGGAAAGGAGGACTTTAGTGACTTAGCTCCTAATCAGAGACGAAAAAAGCTTCTTCAAAAAGTGGACGAATTGCAAAATAAAGTTGTGCAGGAAACTGCCACTCGTGATGGACTTATGAAGATGAAAGGTGTATACGAAGCAAATCCAGCACTTGGAGATCCTATGACAATTGAAGGTAGGTAACGTTTTGTATAATAAAGTCAAAATTGGGAATTGTATAATCCTAAAACTAAGTATTTTGCTAATAAATAAAAATACCAAAAACAGCTTTTGTGAAAACACTTTCAGAATGTAACACTTTTTGTGGTTTTTACATTTTAGCATTTGTTTTTCTAGTAAATGTAATTAGCCACTTGCATACAATTATAAATTAAAAAACACCAAAATGGAATATTATTATTTTCTTCTACAAATAAAAAACCAAAGCTGCATATTGAAGCACTGTTAAAACTGTACATCTTTTGCCGTCTAGGGAGCTTTGTCGCCCGAATAATAACGATGATAGCCATGAAATCCCAAACAATGTGGAACAATAATTTGTACAGTGCAATTAAAATGAAGTTAATACACTGAATATTTTTGAAAGTATTTTTCAAAACTGGTTGTTAAACATTTGTGTAATGATAATTTATGTGTTTATTCAAATAATTTTTAAAAATATGTGCCCTTTATGGATAGATATTGCATTATTTACATCGATAAAAAATGACAAAGGAGATTTTACATTTATTTTATTTACATATTTTTGAATTTGTAGGTCAATTAAATGAATGTAGCCATAAATTAGAAAAACTTCAAGTAGAATTACGACGGTATCAAGGTTATTTAGAAGAAGCCACAAGAAATGCCATTCAAAATCCTTCATCACAGACGAACTCACCTAAGTTGTTGAATGGATCAAGGCAACATAGAAACTCTGGTGGTAGCGCAGCCGAAGAGGAATCTTTAAGCAGGTCGGGAAGTGACAGCAGTGTTGCTAACCCCACGCTAAACCATAATAAACAATCTGCGCCTGGCACTCCACAGCTTAATAACCATGGGTGGGTGATGGATTAATATAATTTATTGTATATGTTTTGGTTTTGTTTTATCGTAAAGGGGTTTTATTTTTAATACTAGCAATTCAAAAACTGTGATAACTTTTTTTTTACACAGTGTATTTGAAAAATAACTGACCTTTTTTTGCAGTTTTTGTGTTAGTTTCATGTAGCAATGATTGTATTTTCCTTAAAACTCCATTTATCATCGATCAACTGATAAAATTTCATTCGCTGACATATACACAGTGAGTTACATAGGTCGACGTAAACGTACTTCAAATCCCAAAAGAGGATTTTTACTTATCGATTCACTCATTGTTTGATTGCATCAAGTGTTGTATTGATGCTGATGAGACAAACTTTGAATAAAATAAATTAATATTGCTCCTGTGTTGGTTGGTTGTTTTTTTTTTTTGAAAAAGTTTAATTATTTTTTTAGACACACTGTGTACAGGTATATTGAGGTGGCAAAAGTTTGCCAAGTATTTTAGTATGTATTATGAAATTTTTCACACATGCTATAGTGTTAGTGAATAATTATTTATCTTTATTTAGCAGTGCACTAATAGTTGCTGTTAGAGATGGATTTTTTCATGAACTATATTTGATATGAATCAATTTATAACTAAAAAATTCTTTATTATGTTTGTACATAACAATGTAATTTTCTTTATGGCTGGCTATTTGATTTGTACCACTTTTATACATGAAGATACTTTGATAATTTGTTTGGCACATAAAGGGCATATTCTGCTTGCTCTATTACAATTATGTTGCCTTATGGTACTGGGTCAGCTTATTTGTTGAATGAATTCATAAAACAAAAAGTTATTTTGCCTCTGTTTATGTTACACGGGGCTCAATACATTGTGCTTCATAGTGTTGTAGGCTTTGATTTATGCAATCATTGAACTACAAGTAATTTCTGCTAATGATTAAATTTATTGAACAAAAAAAAAGTTTTTTCAAAATAAATGAATTTTTCATCTCTAGCTGCTTGAATTTAATTTTTTCTTAATATTTTTTCAACAAACTTAAATGTTTTTTAAGTATTTTTGGTGCCTGTTAGTTATTTTAATTTTATTTGAACTTATTGTACTTTACATGTTGATGTAGTTGTTCCAACAGTCCGGAAAGTGGATTGGGTACGTCGCACACGTCCTTACCTTGTGTAGACTCCGATCCCGATCAGTATGATGGCCATAACGCAGAACCAGAAAGCGAATACTATGAAGCTGATGAGTTACCAGCGCTGGGAACGTGTAAAGCTTTATATCCTTTTGAAGGTAATTAATAAAGTAAATTTTTTACAGATTTTTTTAATTAAACGAAAATGTTTTAATAACAATTAGTGCAGTGGCCCATCAGCAATGTTTGTGGGGGGGGGGAGATTTCAAGGGCATATGAATGGTTTTGCTTTAAAATAATTTATGCAAAATGACAATCTACAATATTTTAATGTAAAATTTAATATACATTAACACGTTAAGCACCACCATGTTAAAAAAAGTAGGTTTTTCTGGCCACCAATTTTTTTTTTAAATTAACGTTTCTAAATATCCCTTAAGTAATATAAAAAAAATTCACAACAAAATAATCACATTTTAACCCGTTTTCAAACAAAAATGGATTTGTATCCATTTGGATACAGGCGGCCCATGGGGAAGAAAATAGTGTTTCACCACTGTATCTTATACAGTATGTATACAGGGTGGTGCTTTTTTCGATGCTCACCATTGCTATCTTGAAAACGGTAAGAGATACAAGGTCGGTTAAATTAGAGAAAAGTTGCACATTTTTATGACGATTAAGAATCTGAAAAGACATCCTGGATATTTTGATTCGTTTTTTATTTATTACAAAAAAACTGAAAAATGGGATTTTAGAAAAATATTATTATCTTCCCTACCACTGACGCTATTTAATTTAAACTTGGTAACTTTATGTTTTTGACCGTCCTGGTTTTGATGACGTCAACAGAAATTTTCTAAGCCTTCTAGATTTCAAGTTGCGATAGTCAACTTTTTTATTTCTTATGGTCGCCATATTGGATTTTTACACCATCAGACAGACAAAAAAATTAGCTTTCCAGATTGGTAACCAACATACCTTTTTTCTTTCAAAAAACTTGTTGATATTTGAAAATTTGTACCTATAAATAATCAATAAAATCGCGAATGTTCTGAAAACAATTGAAATTATAATATAAATAAAAGTGACCCAACATTTTATAGGTCTAATAAAATAACGAAATGACAATAAATTTAAAACACCAGATAAATAATTATTTAAATTGTTTAAAGTGCTCGCCGTTATGTATGATGTAGTGGTTAGTCTTCAAATTCATTTCGTCCACTGGCTTTAGGATAGTTTGTCTTGAAATAGAGTCGAAAGCATTTTTGATTTTAAGGTAGTGGTTAGTCTTCAAATTCATTTCGTCCACTGGCTTTAGGATAGTTTGTCTTGAAATAGAGTCGAAAGCATTTTTGATTTTAAGGCGAAGAAGTTCAATATTTTACGTTAGGGTTGCATAAACAACATCAATGTAAAAGTAATCCATAGGCGTTGTGTTAAACATGGCGATCGCGGAGGCTAATGAACAGGACCTAACGTACCAAGTCATGAATTTTGAAAGCGTACATCTAAATTAATATCCTTTTACAATGCGGGCGTTGTGACGACCAGCTCCTTCTTGCTGAAACTATTGATGATTTTGAATTGTTAATAATGGAAATTAGCCTAACATATCTTCTAAATATGTTTCCAACAATCTTAATTTCGTTATCATTAGACCAATAAAAAGTTCTTTAGCTTTTATTTATATCATAGTTTTAATTGTTTTTCAGAGTATTCTCGATTTTATGAATTATTTACACAAATTTTAAAATTTCAACAAGTTTTTTGAAAGAAAAAAGGTATGTTGGTTACCAATCTTGAAAGCTAATTTTTTTGTCTGTCTGATGATGTAAAAATCCAATATGGCGGCCATAAGAAATAAAAAAGTTGACTATCGCAACTTGAAATCTAGAAGGCTTAGAAAATTTCTGTTGACGTCATCAAAACCAGGACGGTCAAAAACATAAAGTTACGAAGTTTAAATTAAATAGCGTCAGTGGTAGGGAAGATAATAATATTTTTCTAAAATCCCATTTTTCAGTTTTTTTGTAATAAATCAAAAACGAATCAAAATATCCAGGATGTCTTTTCAGATTCTTAATCGTCATAAAAATGTGCAACTTTTCTCTAATTTAACAGACCTTGTATCTCTTACCGTTTCCAAGATAGCAATGGTGAGCATCGAAAATAGCACCACCCTGTATACACGTAAAAACTTGCACGTTACTACCTACCTACTAACTTTTATAATCCGATGGTAGCAGGTAAACAAATAATTAAATAGTTACAGGATTAATTAACCCCTAATGGTAAAAGATTTCCAAAAATAAAGTGTTCATATTTACATTATGTCTTATGAAGAAAAGCTCAATTATACCGGGTGATTCAGTTTGACTATCGCACCCCTATAACTTTTTAATTATTGAAAATAACCCCAACAAACCTTATATTTTTGGAAAGGGCGACAAATTCTCTATTAAATGATGTGCATTTGTTATCTCTATGACGTATGTCAAATCCGCGATAGGCAACTGTTTTTTTTTAAATTACATAGTATACATTTTTTTGTTGATTTGGATAGAGAATTAAATTCTGAATCCGACCATGTATTAAAAAAGTATGCTTACATAAGAAATTTTTCGAGAAAAATCAGTTCAAAGTTTATTCAAATCATAGCAAACAGTCTATTTAACAAAACAAAAAACGATCAAATCTTAAAAATTTTGCTATAACTATCAATGAAAATGTATTACAAATTAATTTTTAATAAAAATAAAAACAAATAACAAACTTTGACATAAAAAAATTAGACTCTAATTTCAATCAAGCAGTTACAAATAGAGAACAACTGTGTTTGGAATGTGAATACATTAAAGCCAAATTTTTTATGTCGACGCCTATTATTTGTTTTTATTTTTATTAAAAATGAATTTTTAATACATTTCCACTAATAGTTACAGTATAATTTTTAAGGTTTGATCGTTTTTTGTTATGTTAAATAGACTGTTTGATATGATTTGAATAAACTTTGAACTGATTTTTCTCGAAAAATTTCTTATGTAAGCATACTTTTTTAATACATGGTCGGATTCAGAATTAAATTCTCTATCCGAATCAACAAAAAAATGTATACTATGTAATTTAAAAAAAAAACAGTTGCCTATCGCGGATTTGACATACGTCATCGTAGAGATAACAAATGCATATCATTTAATAAAGAATTTGTCGCCGTTTCCAAAAATATAAGGTTTGTTGGGGTTATTTTCAATAATTAAAAAGTTATAGGGGTGCGACAGTCAAACTGAATCACCCGGTATAGTTTTATTTTTATATCATTTATGTGCTTTTATTTTTGACAATTATGTTGTAAATTTGATTTTTGTATGAATAAAACTTTAATATCAATATGGGTAAAAAAATCGCTGGCCAACAAGGTTTTCTGGTCCACCAAGCCATCCTTAAACCTTTTCTGGTATAGTTATATGTAATACATATATGTTTAAGATACAGGTAGCCGAATCTAAATGTAGACTGTTGTATCCAAATGGATACAGGTGGCCCATTGGCCCAAAATGATTTGTATCCATATGGATACAAATGGCGCTTAACGTGTTAAGAAAACATATTACAAGTAAACAATTCATACATCTGCTTTTAGCACATTATTTTTAAAGATTTTTTTGCTAACGAGAGGTAAATGATAAAAAAATGAATGATTAGAGGGTAACCAAACTAAAATGTGTAATTAGGAGATTACAGTACTCAACTGGATCATTAGTTAGGCTTGTAGTTTAAAAGGTTGAAAACAATGATTTGACTGAATAAGTTTCTAAAATATTTATTCAACTGTTTTCTAAACATTTGTTTAATGGATTTTTTTCAATAGCAACAAGCGAAGGAAGTATACCCATGGCAGAAAATGAAGAACTGCATCTTATAGAAGTTGATCAAGGTGATGGGTGGACTCGTGTGAGACGTATGACTGGACAATGTGAGGAGGGTTTTGTTCCAACATCATATATAGAAACTAATCTTTTTAATTCTTAGGAATAAACGTGGTTTTAGACTTAAGTGGCTTGTTTAGGTATCAATAGAACAAAATGTAAATAATATAAATAGGTATCAACTAAAATATAAATAATCATGGGAAGATAATGCTATGTGCAATATAAACAATTATACATTTTGAGAATCGTATATTCATGTATTTTTATTATTATCAACAAAATGTGAAAGTAATGCAATCTTTTTTTTACTAATGTTTTTAAAAGTCTTATTTTTTGTAGTTGACAAAACATTTTTATTTATATAAAGTTTCATCATTTTCATTTCTAACGTAAATCTTGCTGTGAAATTTATTGATAAATGTGTTTTATTACTTTGTTTAGTTTTTATTTTTTTAGAAAATTGTGTTTAATTAATAATAAAATTTATTTACAAAATCCAAAAGTTTTTCAAACTTTCTTTTGCCTTTTGATTTCCCTAAATTTTCCACTTAAGGATAAAATTACATTATGTACATGTAATGTTAAAACCGCGTGCATTCTAATCAAATTCACATTGTGTACATTAGTAAGAACCCTAATTTTGTTAAAGAAATGCAAGATCATGTTTCTACAATGATTTATGCAATTAGACAATGTTTTGCTTGGTGAGAATGTTGTATGATTTGTACTGTACATATATATTTTATGATTTTCTATTTCCAAATTCATCAGTTAATTTATTATTTGATACGCCATTTTGTTTGCCGGAATATGAATGGTGCAAATCTGCAAAAAGTTGTGTTCTTTGTTATTGTCTGGGTAATATAACGACAAAGGTTCAGATTGAATTTTGGTTATTATATTACCTGTAACTTTATGTAAATATGCTCATATATTATAATTAACACGTTATAATTATGCTAGCTAGTTAATTATTAATTTTTCAGATCAACTGGTCCATTTTTATAAGTACTGTGTATAATAAGTAAATTGTAATTATTTAGCTGATTTTTTAATTTCATATTGTATAAATAAGTCTTATGCTCATTATTTTTGTAGTTGTGTTAATATTTACTTTTAATAATTATGTCTACTACATTTATTGCAGATTTAAGCGGGGCAACGAATTAAAACTTTATTATTTTGAAATAAAAAATTAATTAAAAAGTTGACATTAGTGGTTTCAGAGATTTAAACATGGCACTTTTGTAACGCCAAGTCTTGTTTTAAAAGTGAAAGTGTTGACATTTGTTGCCCGTTTTCACTGCTTCATGAGAATCAATCAAATACGTAAGTTAATTTTACTAAATAATTCGAGAGGTTTTGATACGTAAGTTACACCGTTGTTGTTTTTAAGTTTACAGAAGTTAGTTGTAGCTGCTGCAACGTTGGTTTGTATATAAAACTTCAGTTTGATCAAAAACATCTAGTTATTGTATCTGCATAATTATTTTTTTTTTAAAGCGGCAGTTTGCATTTTCCACATATCCTGTGCTTTTAAGGACCTGTATTTTTGTATTTCTTATTTGTTGTTTGTGATAGTGATCTAAAGTAATATGTAGTTTAAGGGGCATTTACAGTTTTTATGTACAAAGTGTAATACTTTAATTGAGAATGGAATTGTGCTACGAGTAGTACAGTACGACTTAAAACCTTTTAAGAATTTGAGAGGAAGAACATATTTTCCAGAATACGATGGTGTATCAAAAGTAATGAACAATTTTAATGCTAAATAATGAAGGATACTTCCTTTTTACTGATTGTATCAATTAAAATCTGTTTTAAATCAAAAATGCTTTAGGTCGTATTGTAAATTAAAATAGATTATTTTTAAATACAACAACATGTTATATAGGAGGTGATTTATAACATTTTGAACAATTATTTTAGTATTTTGTAACATTTGAAAAAGAAAATTTATTTAATACGTACTATTATCCATTAAGAAAGAATATTTTTCCTATGTTTATAAAGATTGTTAGGTATGTATATTGTGTTATTTGCTACATTTCTTATATTTTTTTTTATATCAAGAAAATGTACACTTTTTTCTGCTGCTCTTATTGTTGTTACTATTATTTATTGACCTCAAATATAAGTAAACTATAATATTCTATTTTTGAAAATTATGTAAGAAGTAATGATTATTTTGAATTTTGTAAATTGTTTGATTATCTTTGATAAATGATTGTTATTTCTTGTAATCTATTTAAAAACTTCTAATGTGTATTTTGGCTCAATTGTTTTGCCCAATTTTGAATTAGATGGAATAGTTGCGATTTAAGATTAGCATATCAATGGTGACCTGATGAGATGGAAAATTAAAATCTATTTATGTCCTTAAAGGCATGGTTCTGTTTACTTGGATGGATGTGAGCCCAATTTTTTAATTGCAGTTAAGTTATTCTATATAAGTAATGTATTGTGTATATGACTGACTTATGAATAATACAAATTGCTACGCTATAGTTTTTTTAATTCTTAACCTTGTATGCAGGTCAATTCAAATTCAAGAGTGACCACTGGTAGCTCGTTTATTATCAGAGATAGAGCATAGATTTATATGTGGTAAAGCTGCTATATCCATTTTAACAAAATTATAACGTATATTAAGAACAACAAAATGGTATAATTGGCTTTTACATTGATTTTAAATTTTTGTTAATAATTTTTTATAATCTTATTCTTCATGCATTTAATGGTCTAATGACTTTGGACTAAATCGATTTAGTTTTGTTCTTTCGACATTAATAATAATAAGACGACATAATTGATTTTCATGTTGGTGACAGACTTGTTTTTTTGATTTCACCAATATATTACTTGATCCTATTATTTAAATTAAGGATTTGTATTTGGCCTGCAAAAACGTTGATAAAAAAGTTATACTTTTTTAACCCTCGAGCTTTTGTCAAAATAACGTTTGATGCGAGTGTTTATGGCAACCATAATCACACCCCAGCAAGAAAAGTGGCACAACTTAAAACCAGAAATTGTTCAGTATGACGAAAAAACGTGATCATAAACTTAGAATTGAACTGATTAAAAATCTGTGAATGTTTGAGACGAATCATTGAATCTTTATTTAGTTTATACTCAACAAAATAACCTGGTGTGGCTACCAAACAGTGGCGTATTTGTATTGTAGTTTGTGAGTTTCAAGTAAAATAATGTTGCATTATTTATTCAAATACACTAATGAAAATGAGAACCAATTTTGAAATTATTTTGGCATTTTAGTTTTCTGGCTTTAAATAAGTGAAATAAACGCCAAAATATTTTGTCTACGCGGCGCCTCCCAAGACTGGTGCCCGGAGCATCGATACCCCCTTGCCCCCCCGTCGCTGCGCCACTTCCACCAAATGTCTTGCCATATACAGGGTGAGTCATTAGTGCGGGATCGGTCGATTGTGGCTAAACGGTTAGAGATAGAAAGTTGATTCAAACACTATTTTATAGTTTTTTTTTCCGAACACGATAAAAATATTTTCAAATATACAGGGTGTGTCACCACTCTGGAACTAATAGCAAGTTTTATATTTCAAATAAACCCATTTTTTATTTAATATTTTTGACCGCCTTTATTTTAGCTTTGCATCAATATAAAATACCACAGGTTTTTATGCGGCGTTCTCACTAAAAAAAAATATTTTTCAAAATTGTTCAAGGTTTTAAGTCTTTATTTAAAAAATTCTGAAGATATTTTTCGAAGTACAGAGTTGTAATTTGGTAAGGACATGCAAAAAACATTGCTCGATACGAAAAAGTTTGAATCACACATACAGCGTGTTCATAAATAGGTGACAACTTCAATGATTTTCAAAAGCTCGTACTCAATTTTTTCAAATGCAAATTATTATTAAAATTTAAAAAACCGTAGACAATCCTACAAAAAAAAGATTTTTTTAAATCTTTTGTTTTCATGTAATTTTGGATTGTCGTTTCAACTTAAACACTCTGTATATTAATTATTATTTGAAAAACTAAATAATTGCATGCACTTTGTAGTATACTTTTAAAGACTATCGATAACCACATCAACAGTGTCTATTTGAGAAAGTCCTCAATTTAAGTTTGTTAATGTCTGATTATTTCTAAAGAAAATTATACAAATAAGTTGTTTATAACAAGGTCAGTTTTTTTTTAGGTATTCAAACAGAAAATTTGTAGTATAACATTGATGTAAGAGGTGGCTTAGTTAATTATAAGAAATGTTTGTTCAAGTTATTTGTATTTTTTGGTGATTTATTGTCTCATGAAATGCATTCACTGAAGATAAATAAATTAATATTATGGTTTGTGGACATAATTTTTCTTGTTCCGTTTTTATTTTTATATCTATGGTCGATAAAGCTAACTAATAACTAGTAAACTATTCAATCAACTTCTGGCAAGTCTGATTAATAGTTTAGATTAAAAATGAATTTCTACGTTTGTTGTAATAATTACTATAAAATGTAATTTTAGAATTTTGGAGCCTTAAGTTATATCTAGCTAACACCATAGTCACAGGTACTGTAATTATGTAAAGTATCTGACAAAAAGATGATCATTGTAAAATATATAGTAGGTATTAAATTCGTTTATCGTATTTTCTCTTCCTATATTACTGCAAATGTACAATCGTGAATATTAAAAGCATAATTAAATTGTATACATATACACACAATTTTGCTGAAAAGATCTACAGAAACAAATGATTAACAGTGTTTTTATTTGCACATTGCAGTACAAAAGCTAATAATTTTTACAGTATTAATTAAAAGATACACAACACATTGCTTGTTAGTTACAAAGGCCTTGTTATTTTGGTGTTAAACCTGAGATTATAAAAAAGGATTCACTATTTGGTAAAATATTATTGAAAATTGTAAACATGTCTTAAATATATCAGAAAACTTGGGAATTATGGGGCTGACTAAATGTAACGATAATATCTGTTATAAAAATGTAGAATGCTAATTTAATAAATACACACAAAAATTATAATTCTTGGCAATTTCACTGCCTACAAAGACTTCTAAATTTCTCAAATTTGAGCAAACTACTTGCCAGTTCATATTTTTCAAATTATTAATGTATACGTACAATTTAATAACAATTTTTATGGCTGTTAATATTATCAGAAAAATGAAAGTTTAAATTAAATAAGCAAATTTTCTTTTGTTACATTAACTATAACAATCACAGCAATACTGTAATGTTTTAGTTACTTGACAATCAGTAGCCAAAATATTTATAATTTTGTTCACGATTAGGATGACCAGATGTCCCAATTTTTTGGAATTTGTCCCTATTTTTGGTTCAATATCCCAAGATGTATTTTTGGGACTATTGTGTCCCGATTTTCAAATACTATAATTTTTAGTTATCGTATATAGACAATTCACAATAAAATGTTAATAGTTCTTAAACGTCCTTTAAAAAATCTATTTTCTTGTCTATGTATGTCTGCTTAGAAGAAATCTTCCAAGTGTTCACAGTATGTAAAATATGTATGATAAAAATAATATGAGAAGAATGTTTCTTATAAATAATAAAGATAAGATATATTTTTGATGACATTGTGATGGGTGTCCCAAAAGTGATTATCTTTTTTGGTGAATTTAAGTGTCTTTAGAAAAATTATATTCTGGCACAATGGTTTGTCCATTATTATACAAATGTATGCATATAAAAAAGTTAACATTTCTTACGATTTCTTAAATAGGTACATGAATTTGTATAATAATGAATTGTACTAAAATAATAAAATTCACCAAAGTAGATAGCCACTTTTGGGACACTAT